>CM032058.1:64732589-64769473 GCA_018831715.1 Matsumurasca onukii
TTTAAGCTAGTATGGATTTAATTATTGCTAGTATGGATTTAATTACGTAGTTTCTTCCCCTACCATAAGTCTATACATTTTTAGTTTAGCAAAGACAAGGGAACACATTTCCGGCAGAATCCCAAGATATGCAAGTTCGAATGGTCTAACTGTAACAGTTAAAGTTTCAATATTATTATTCGTACATGGCTATGAGAAAAGCTTGGCTATTTGCTAATCCATTATACTCTGAGCTGCTTCAGACCCTTTGAGCCATTTAATTGCTTACGTAACTACGCTTATCAGTTTGAATTTAGACTGGTTAAAGGAACTAGGCCTAATTTAATTTGAGTTAGTGTTTCAACACTTTAAATTGTTAGTCACGTTAACCCGGTCGAATCAACTTGGTGCTTCTGATATTTAAAACTCTGTGGTCTGATGATCTTGGTCTTGAATTTTAGTTTCATTGGGAATGGTTGGAATAACAGTGGTTTCACACACATTTTTCGTACTATTTCTGACATTGAGCTTAAACATTAATTTTTTCATAATTATATAATCTGCATGCAACATTACTCAAATAAGGTTTTCACCTAAACGTATCAGCGTTTCTAAGAAGTAAAAAATAAAACTAATGCAACACATCATTAAACAGTTTTTAGCGTTTTTATAACAAAACTGATCAACTTTTAAAACACGTTACGTTAATTAAACGGTAAAACGGTTAGTCATAAACTTACTGTACAAGTCAAAGAAAAAAGACATCTCAAACTTCAGTGGGTTATGATTATTCTAGAAGTAAATAGAAATAAAACCAGTTTTAGGGTTTGTTTATGTTGAAATTCAACAAATAATAATATTATGTTGGTCCTAAACAAATAACATACATACATTATGTAATATAACATAATATGTAGAAGTAATGTATGCCCATATTTGCATGATTCAGTGATGTGTTGACATTGTGCATTGTCATGAGTCAACTCATCAAACTGTGTTTGTTGTGTTTGTGTTGTGTTGCAGCAGTTACAACAATGTGATCTTGTAACAATAGCTCAGTATGTACAGGGCTTTATCAATATATACAGGGTGATTCAAAAACTCCGTACTAAAAAAAACAATAATTATTGAAATATAGTATTTTTATGGATATACACAATAAAGCTTGCTTAAACTAATCACAGTACATTGTTTGACAAAACAAATTCTCACAATAAGTGCTCAACATTTTCGCCGTCCACCTGGAGGCACAGTTTAACTCTTTTACACAAACTAGAAATTGTACGTTTTATCATTAAAGGTGTTATTTGTTCTTTGGTTCTTTGAATGTTAATTTTCAAGTCATTAAGTGTCGTTGGGTTGTTTTGGTAAACTTAGCCTTTCAAACAACCCCATATAAATAATCACAAGGGGTCAGATCTAGGAATCGTGGTGGCCAAAGTCCTTTTTTCAATCGTTTCAATCAAAGCATTTGCGATTGTTTCTTCCGACATATGTCACTTCGCACTATCCTGTTGCAGTCAACACATTCTCTTCATTCCATTCAAGTGAAGCGACAAACTGATATATGAGTTATGAATAAACAGTTGAGTTAACAGTGGTTTCGAAAAGAAAATTGGACAATTAATGAAACTAGTATTATTAAAATAGGCTTTCAAAGCTACTCGTTGATCTTGCGTGAGATACATTTATCGTATGACAACAACGATATCTCGACCACCTATTCATTGTTGCCAAAAGCAGAAAAGATGCAGAAAAGTAGTAGGAATCGATTTGATAACAAATTAGTGTATATATGAGTGTGATTTTCCTAATGCTATTGTAACCAGAGTACGACTTTGAATCAACGCATAAAGGAAATCCAGAGAAACTTCAGTCAGTTTGCATAAACGCCATGACATTTATAGGTGAACAAAGAATTTCACGACGTTTCGGATCTGCAACTGATCCCGTCTTCAGGTGAAAATAACCTAAAACATAGCACAGACCATTAGAAAATGAGTTAGCCTAAAGTAATCAGTGGCCACCAGTCAAACGCAGCGAAACAATATGTAGCTGTTAAAGGCAAAAAAATTAAACTTAAAAGAATTAGCCTAGAAAACAATAATACAAACACAAGACACACTAGTCTAGGAAAGTGAAAAAACAGAGTAAATTAAAAACACGACAGCAATCGGTCCGAGCTAACCATAGACTAGCCAGTTGGTTGGAGGCAGGCCAATCAGGTGCTAGCTGAAATCCTCCCAACATCAACAACAAACTTCAAACTAAGCTAGTTTATTGTTATTCGTGTTAAATCGAGATCCAAGACAGATAATTTTGAAAATACTTTACAAAACACAAAATTAAAACTTGGTAAATGGGGTTTGCTGTTCTAGTTAAGCTTGGCTAGATCTTCCTTAATGTCTTTTAGGGATCTTTCGAACATAGGTACACACTGTACTACTTCCCATTTGAAATTCGCAGAGGTGATTAAGTTAAGTTTTAATTTATGTGTAAAACTGTAATGTAGGGTGGTTTTGGTTGGGCCTTTGATAATGGGAAGAGTTCACCAAATAATTGAAACGCATAGAAACCCCAGAAGGGCAGGAGGCCGATAATATGTGTAAATGTCATGTAGTGGTGGAAAAGCTAAGAAAAGTTGGTAGGATGCAGACGTAGAATACCAAAATGTTTTCTTAGTACGCGAACCGTTGAAGAGCACTTATAGTAATGCGCAGGTCAACACTGAAATTGTAATTGGTACTACTAGGTTGAGTCTTAATCTTCTTTACATATTTTCATAACATTATAGTATGACAACAAATAAGTTTCACAACATTTCTAGAGGAAAAAGTTTAGCAGATATACGAAACCACGTTGTAAGGAAACTCTCATACGTCGAAATACACTTGTTATAAAAACGTTATTTAAGAGAATTATGAAGAATTAATTGTCATCAAAAACAAGAAGTCAGTGTTTGGATTTAAGAAGTAAAACTCAATGTTTGCATATACATACAATACATTGTTGCAAATAAATATACATATGGATGAGCTAGCAACGTACATTTTGTAAAATTTACCTTCAATTTTCCCTGTACACAGTTTAGTTTTGCAAAATATTAAACTTCTGTTCATAATCTAAATTTTGATTTCCAATAATGAGTTTGAAAATATATGTTGTATATTGTAGTTGATGTAAACAAACTGAAATGGCAGCTTATTGATTTGAAATACTTAACTAGGTGTAGTTTATTTAAGGAGCAATATGAATATTTACATCCCCAGCTAAACCTGTAGCCAAGGTTTCATAATGAACTCAGCATGGTAGGTGAAGGTGGGTTCATCATGGCAGCAATTACCTCTATCAAAGGGATTCAAGGAGCAGGCCTTTTCGTCAAATGAATTATCAAACCTCAACATAATACAAACACCATCGTATACTGTTATAGTAATATAATACATTAATAATTAGTGAAAATACAAACTTTTACACGTGAATTTTATATATTAACGATGCAATTGCAAATATAATGTCGTGGGTTACCAAGGTACGAGCAAAATGAGACGAAAGGATTATCTTTTTGTATGATGAACTGTAGGAATTTGAAATATGTATTTTGTTGAAAAATAGAATTTTACTAACGCACAATTTGACTAAATAGCACGAGACTACAGGTAACACAAACTATATTACTGCATTGCATATTTGTTTACCAATATGACATCATTTTATTTATATTTTAATGTATGTCTTCTATTCAAAATTAACATTTTAACACTAGAAAATAAACATAATCTGAGGAAGACTGCATTACACGTTTCTAACTATTCAGTTGATTACAAATGTTGCAGAGTTGTTTTCATTTTTACAAATCGTATTTTGCCCTAGTACTACAATATATGCAATATTCAAGCTAAGATTTAAGATATAAAGTGTTTAGTTACTTCAATTATTAATACCGAACATTATCTAACGTATCAGTATTTGTCTTAAACATGGTAAAGACACAGTGGTTTTGGAGAAGCATTCGTCAAAATTACGTGTTGTTTTATAACAATAAAACCCTTCAAATTACCACAAATAGATTTGTCATATCTTAGCTATAATTATTTTAGTCAAAATTGATAGGAGTTCAAAGGACGCTCTGTGATCAAACTGAAAGCAGTTAAGCTCTTTAAGCCAGGGCTAACTTTGATCAACGTGTTTTGACTAAATAGTGTAATCATTACACTTGATCTATTACATCCCAGAATACCTTTAACTACAGTACATGACATTTTGTCAACCCCACGTTATACATGTTGTTTATAACATTTGAAATATGTAGTTTTCAAGTGTTCCATGTTTAACATGCGAATTTCGGAAACATTAAGGCGGGACTGAAGGTTGTTTAGAGATGCGTCATCCATATTCATTAGCAAAATTAATAAGCTACAAGTTTGGACCTTGTGATTTATTCCTGTGCCTACCGAGATATGCTTTCTATAAACCCCCAAAACCCAATACTCATAACACATTGAAGTCAATGTAGGCTACAATAAATAAATTGTGTTGACAGTAAAATAGTAAAGAAAATTAACACAGAACACAAGATTGATATGTTTTATGCCTACCAATCAACTGACAATCTAGATCTTTTGAAGTTTCCCTTCACAGTCCGTAACTTGAATGAGATTAATAAGGTCCTCTGAATAAGGTCAAATGCAATGGAGCAAGCTCGACTTTTTACACCTGTGATTCATTAATATTCTCTGTATAATCCCTTCAGCCAGTTTCCCCCAATTCCTGGCTAGAGAATGTTCTACACATTTAACTTTTAATTATTTCCTATTAAAACCTGTGTCCGTAGCTCAGTGGGTAGAGTCAAGGCCTGCAAAGTGCGAGGTCGCGGGTTCGATTCCCGGCGCAGGCACAAGGGTTTGGACCGCTTGTCCTAAAAGCGTTTTGTGATGCCCACAAACCCTAGGTTAAGTAACAAATCGAAAATTCCATTAGCGTAAACAGTAAGTAAACAAGTCTCATCGCGTTATTTCTTGCAACAAATATTAGCGACTACGTTATGTTTGTGGCAAGATATGAGTTTTAATATTGTTAAGAATCATATGTTTTTTGAAAGTAAATTATCCTTGGGTGTAGGTAGTAAAATGTGATGATTAAAAAAACTGAAAGAAATTAGGTTACAACGTTGTTATTATTTACGCAAGACAACATTTACAGACAACTATAAAATTATGCTAATTGAGAAGTTGAGCCATAGAGTTGAAATAAATTTGAAATTGCACTTAATTTGAGTTTCCCTCGTAAATGCTATAGCGTTGCTAGCAAAAGACCTCGCTAGTTAATTTGTTCAAAGTATTTACCTTTGTGTTGGTGATGGTTGATAGAATGTTCAACGCAAGTTCTAAGTTTCAATCTTGATAGTCAGTCAGTAAAAATACTATATTAATATTTTAACACTGTACAACTGTTCATTTGACCAGAAAAACTTATTATATTTCAGTTAATATAATAATTAACCAAATATTTTAACGAATCGGATTAATTAATTTGGTATTTATGGTTAGTCAGTTCAAGTGCTGAGTATATCTTAAACAAAATTAATCATGTTAAAAATACACAGTACGTGGTAATGTATCACTTAGCATAATTTGTTTCAAAAATTACGAAATAAAAATGAAAAGAAAATTTTATTTACGTGTCGAAATTAGCATTGTATTGTTCTCCCTACTACTTAACTGCTAAACCTTTGAACTATTTACGAATACAATTTTAGTAGATATCTTGTGGTACTGCTATGTAAGTAGAGTAAGTTTATAAAGAAGTTATTTTTGTACTTAAAATAGAAAAGAATATTTTCACCACCAGAGCTGAAAGTAAATAACGTCGTGGTAACAACCAAGAGATAACAAATAGAGTCTGTTGTTTTCTAACAGTTCTTATATTGGATCAGACTTCAGCCTCCATCAGTCTTGCTCTTCTTTATATATACTCTGACCTTTTTTGCAAAAAATAAGTACCAAATAATCTTTTGTTAAGTATAAACTCGTAAGTGCTTAATAAAAAGCACGTTACTAAAAGAAGGTGTCAGCAGTATTGTACTTTCAAACCTGACAACTCAAAACAATCTATATTATTCTAATAAATGCTTGTCAATCAAAATTAATGACCCAAAACATTTCATTGTATGTAATTATGTTATAATTAATATCATATAATTATAGATCCAGTTATGGGTGATAGAAAAATACATGTCTTGTTTTTCCTTTGCCACATGCCTTCTTTAGTTCATTACACCTGCAATGTTTAAATTACGTTTCTAAGCATATTTTTTCTAAGTAATTAAATTTGTTTACCTACATTTACATTTTTTACAGAAAACTTGCTATTTAGTAAGCATTATTCATGCACTTTATGGATTTCAAACTTTTGTGGTTTGTAATAAATTAAAATAAATAAATTAAATTATAAACTAAAATAAACCTTCTGAGTCAACCCCAATGAAACAAACGTTCAAAACGTGTTCGAGGGGTCAGGTTTGGTGCTCATTTCTCGGTCCCGGGTCCTAGTTCTTACCATGCTCACGGCATGAATATCTCATTTTTCCTAAAGAAATTCGTGCTTGAAATCTAATTAAACGGTGTTTTTCATTGTGGTTGACCCATTTTTTTATAATTTACTATTCATGCTCATTTCTTACCAAAGAAACAAAGTTACAAAGTCTGGCCCTGATCCCAGCGCAATATTGAAGTAGCTGCTTGGCTGGATACCAAAGCCTCTACCACTTATTCTTGTAAACTCACTCAATTTGTTCAAGTGTTCTCTAATTCCAATCCCCGGTGGTTTTTCAATCCCAACCTTTACTTTTCAATCTGCAATCACAGCTTTGATGTCAGCACAATTTGTATATGGAACTATCTATATGATTTTGTGATTGCCTAGGCCAAGTTCAATACATTAAGCACGATTATACTATCAATGAGATTAATATTGTAACCCCGTCAACGAACTACTCCTTGAGTCGGCGGACCACGAACTCTGCAACTTTTAAGTCTAAATACAAATCACTAAATCACTATTTGAGATACTCATGAGTGGTAAGCTATGTGGTGAAGTAGAAATGGTGCAACTTTAGGTTAGTCATCTAATTAGAGATTTAAGAAAGGTAGCTTAATCCTATATTAGTAAAATATAGTTCCTATATTAGTTAAGTATATTAGTTAATTATTTTCTACTATATCGTTATTATATATTAAACCATTTAGATTTTATTCATTAATTATTTATACTTATTTCTACTGGTAATTACGTATACTTATCTATTTATGTTGATTATTTCACTAATTTATGATTGTAATTACTTAATTATCTATTTATGTTGATTATTTATTCTTATTCATTGGTAATTATTTATACTTCCAATTATAATTTATCAGTAGATGTTTAAACATTGTAACTTACTCATATTATCTAAGATCACTTACTATAGAGTCCAGTTGCATGTTTGGCTTGACCCTTAGCATGTAAGCACATCCCCAATTTATGTAATTTTCAAATGAAATGTATGTTTTAAAATTGTTCAGACAGATGATAGTAAAAAAAATCCTGACCACAAACTTACCAACTTTTGACTTTAGGTAGAGAGCCGGTGATGGAAGGGTGCAAGCGACCAGGCGTGAACGAAATGTGACCATAAGGACTGTGACCGACACTGCGCCTCATGAATTCACAAAATACAGCCCATTCAACCAATCAAACGACACTTCACCTGACAGTAAACTGCCAAAGTAAAACTTTTCGATTGTCGTAGGAAATAGCACGTCATATCTGGCACACTAAAACCTTAAATCTCAAATAGTTGCAATGTTACCTCTCAGAAGATCTGAAAACAAATAATTATTTTAGTTTTCCGAAAACATAAAGTCATTAAAACGCTAGATTTTCTTACAAGATTGCAAGCTCTTCTTTAGTTAGTTTTAATAAGTTGAGTAGTTTATGGCTAAATTGTTTTCATTAGTAAAACCACAATATGATATTACAGGTTAAGAGAACACACTCGTATTTGACCTATTTTGAACTCTTTGTATAATTATTATGTAAAGTTGTCCTGCCTGATACTTTAAATCCAGGTTTCAACTATCAGTCCTTCTACGCCAGAGACCGCTACTCAATTGTTCTTCTATTCTCAATATACACGATAGACACCTAGTTAGTTTCTTGGTATTCAATCCTGTTAAAGAAGAATGGCTAGCAAATGGTTGCTGATTTCGTCGTCGCTGGTCATCGCCATGTATAGATAAAACATAAATGTTTAAAACGTTACGCTTTTTACAATTCGTATACACTGAGGTTGCAACGCTGAGGAGTACGAGAGGAAAAAGTGGACAGGTACTTTTTTGAAACAGCTTAGATGTTTTTAGTCAGGTTACATTTATATTTCTGGCAACCGATTTTACAATTCTATTTACTAAAATCCATAATCTTTAAACAAGCAATAATTTCATAATTCAAACCCTCCATTTAAAAATTGAATTCCAAAAATAACCAATCGACCCTAAATTATACAGGTTTTTTTTCAAAACGCAACCCAACTTTCAAACTTTAGTAAGTCATTCTATACGCGCGCTGTAAGGTCGTAAATTGTATCATTGGTTTGTTCATTTCAATATCTATCAGATGATATGTATTTTTGCAGTAATATAGTGGTTTTGATTTGTTAACTTGATGTTATTGTACAGTAAACGCAATCATGGTTTTTAGCAAAGATCAACGAGTGCGTATTGTTGAAGAACACTTAAGAAGAAGATAATTTCTTTTTTCAAAGAGGAATTTGGGGTCAAGTTAACAGGTGTTAATATTCCAAACAAATCTAAAATTCACAGATTTGTAAAAATTTTAACAAAATAGGTTTTGTAGGGAACGAACACATAACAGAAGGCAGACTGTACTGAATGAAGAAGTGACGGACAATGTTAGGGTTGGATTAGAAAATTCTCCTTAAAAATCGTTCAAAATTTTGAAACAACAAAAGCAGATAGCCTACCAACACCTGGCTACTTGATCTTAAACGCATCTTGAAAAAGAATTATCTTGCTCTTAAGTACTCTTCAACAATAAGCACTAACTAATCTTTGCTAAAAACCATGATTGCGTTTATTTTACAATAACGTCAAATTAGCAAACCAAAAACACTATATTACTGCAACAATTCATACCATCTGATAGGTATTGAAGTGAACAAACCAATGTTCAGGTGATGGTCAGGTTCCAGATTCTTAAACGTTGTGCTTCATTTTTGCTCATTTAAAAGACGATAGAAAATATGTGTACTAATATTTAAACCTGCGAAATTGTACCATCGTCAACAACGAACTTGCTACAAAGACTCGTTAAAGTGTTGGTGTCCCATTTATTTCACAAACTGTGTAAAGTCTGCTGGATAAGTTCCTTTAGTATGTTAAGTTATGAGGTTTATATAATAACAACGCAGTTTTGCACTTAGACGTTGCATACAGTTATGGTTAAGTATTTGCATGAGAAACCCCTAAACCAGCGCAGATGTCTGTAAAATATCTGCATAACAACCAGTAACTTTTAACTTATTCTGCAACAATGGCGACCGAAACTGCACTGTCTTGTAATTGCATTTCTTGGCTAGATAGAGATGAATGTATACATAGATAAACTGGATAAGATTTGCATGTAGTGAAGCTATAAAGTGTACTAAATAATGCATGAAAGCAATATATTAAACAATGTATGTGAAGTTCGTATCAGACTACCTTAAAGGTCTTGCTCAAATAAGTACCAGGTCCGTACATAAACTTGCACATACTCTTATGTAAATACTATCAAACGTACATTCCCTGTCGTAATTAAAGCTATGTTTGAAAATCTAAGGATATTTCTTAATGTACAATATTAAGACATAGATTCTTTATGGAGATATTCATCTACCGGTTTCAGTACTATAGCACCATTTCATGACAACCACTTGACTCACGCCAGCGGTGCTTTGGCGCTTAGCTCCGTGTCGGCATGTTGACTTTTAAAGAGAGTAGGCCTAATTCAGAAGACTGATCCATTTATATCAATTTACATTTATTTTGATTTGTTATAAATATTTACAACACACAACTAAATAATTTACAGTATAAGGACGTAATTATTAATAGATAAAACAAACAAATGTATCGAATCTTAACAAGACAATAAAACTCGCAAATAAAACAATCGACCTATATATTTTATTGTAACTTTAAAATTTGTAATTTTAACGACCAAGTTGTTAAGATAGTTTCTAGTATAGATAATTGAAGCCATTGTTAGTGAGGAGTCAAGGGTTCAAAAGGCGATCATTTCCAATGCTTGAACCTTTAGACCTGTCTTCTGGAAATAACCAGTAATTGGACGTTTTCTGAGAGCTGATCTCTTTTCAGTTGACCTCACACAATCGATTTCAAAGTTGAATTTAACAGTTTCCAACTGTAAAAGCTTTGTCATATTAATTTTAAGAACAACTGTTTAAGTAACATACAACATATATACGTGGAAAATATAGTAGGCCTATTTGTTAAGTACAAACATATTCACTACCAGATTGGCAAAGGTGTGCTTTAGTTCTGTTGCTAAAAGATTGGTTTAAATAATACATTTTGTGAAGTTTTATTTTTTAATATTCTTAACCCACCTGGCAGAATTTGAGTTACATGTTAAATTCATCAAGTGCCAATATCTCCAGAAGAAGATAATCAACCTAGTTTTATTTTCCTATTTTCATTACTTTGTAAAAGCAGTTAGTCGATATAAGTTAAAAGTTAGTGTGTCAATACTCTATCTCTATGTTTAGTAATTATTATTTTTGAATCATATGTTCATTGTTTATATTTAATTTATTTGTCAATTAACAATAATTATTGTGTTGACAAGGTGAAGATGATACAAAAAGTGGTGAAATGAATGAATGAATTACAGGACTGTGATTAATGTGCTATGGTTATTAACCACTGATAAGGAAGTGAGGGTTCTAGTGTATTAAAATAATGTTACAAAACAGGTATAGGCCTATAGCTTATAAATGAAATTTAAACTCCTTCAGTAAATTCCGCAACAGACTAAGGAGCCATAGCCATCAAGTGGGTTTTAAGTTTATTTTTGAAAAGAGCCAGATCTGACAGTGTAGCTTTAACTTCTAAAGGAAGTTTGTTCAATAATTTTACACCAGCTTGCATAGGTAGTTTAGAAATAAGTAGCAGTAGATCCTTGATACTTAAATGAATATGTTTGTTTATTTTTACGACTTGTCTTATGTAACATATTTTAGGATTTGATTTATATTTTATGTTGCTAGGAAACCTTCTTTGAATTTTTAACACGTTTAAAATGTCAATCGACAACAAGCCATACTTATCTGATGTTCATCTCCTTGTTCTGTGAGAAACAGAGTTTGGATCTGTGATTCCTAAGGTAAAAGTGAGGAATCTAGGGGCCGATATTTATTTTCCATAAAGTGGTTCAGGAAAACAGGATCACCCTTGGGGAGGATGTTGGACAACAGCGGACGAGTGAGTATCAAGAACATTGATAAGTAAGATTATCTTTACAAACCCTCGACTTTGCGATATCCATATGATTAATGGTAATATCGAGTATAACAGGCTTTGGAATGAATAACAGATTGTTCTTGAAATATTTTGTAACAAAATCCTTATTTCCATTGGTAAAGCGCATCTCTTGAATCATTGTACTCTGATAAAGAGCCATCCACAATGTTTCAATCATTTTCCCAACTATAACAACAGTGTTTGTTTCTAGGTTGGAGAAATAAGTACTTCATTCATAAAATTGAGCCAAGCGGTAAGAAAAACATGAAGATATCTCTGACTGATAGCAAGGAGGAGGAACATATAAGTCTACGTCATTTTCATTTCTCCTGAGGTGTGATGACTCATCTCAATGACTTCCTGAGGGCACGCAAGAAGGACACTCAGGGTAGGATCTGGCCTTGGGCCTTCCAGGGTTCGTGTGTAGTTATCAAACTAGTGTTTTCCCCTTTGTAGCTGTGATCTTACTTGATACTTGATTTGAGACGCCATGAAGGAGAGGGTGATGTGTTTTGATGGGTGATAAGGTTAACGCGAAGGTAGTGCTCTGTTAGGTGCTCCTGGTTGTGTTAAGAGCAAGTTAGTTTAGACTTGTGACATGCTTTCAACTTCTATTGAGTGTTGTACAGAGGACAATACTGAACTTTCGACATTGCAATCAATTCCAGGAAAATTTTACTTACCTTATTTTCTCATCTATGTAAACAAACAAATGGTGCGTACTAAACATATACTACTGTTAGCTGATGGTATAAAACTTCTCCGTATTATAATTATAAACAAGCTACTGGATGTTTATTTTCGTTCTCAATGTACAACTTGTAATATCTTCACTCAACGTGTTGCTGCGTTGACATTGCTTTTGGTTAACGTGTCTTGGTCCCTCTCGTGTTTATTGTTTATAACATCGTTCTTTCATTCTCATGCAGCTTATATTTTATGTGAAATATTCCATAAACGTTCATCACTCTAACCCGGTAGGTACCTTATATTAGTGATTCAGTTTCTAAACTTAACTAGGTGTTTTTTTCCTTTACTAATTTAATTTAATTAAAATATTAGGCTATTAAGGGCCATAAAGACGCTTTAACAATAACGAAGTGTTAAAATTTAAATGTTTAATTTCATGAACAAGTAGTATTAAAATCATTATACTTACTAACTACTTAAAATTTTATCCGAGTTGACGAAACTATCAGTTAAATTGAATGGCAGATTTACAAACATAGGGACTTTATTCTAATCCCTTCCTTGTACTCAGATAGCTGCCTCCACGACCCCATCATTTGCATAGATCTCACCGTTGATAAGAACATCAAATGGCTAAACCCCCCAACCACCACCTGTCAAATTATTAAAAAACCCTCGAAAAAGAAAAATCAACGTAAAATTCGTTTAAAACTGAAATTTGCGCGTTGTAAAA
Source organism: Matsumurasca onukii (assembly GCA_018831715.1). Classification (NCBI taxonomy): domain Eukaryota; kingdom Metazoa; phylum Arthropoda; class Insecta; order Hemiptera; family Cicadellidae; genus Matsumurasca; species Matsumurasca onukii. Next base: position 64,745,577 of record CM032058.1, read on the forward strand.
ATGACTACGAATAAAACAATTATTCCGTTCAAAAAAATTGTATTGCAAAATTGAATTTAGCTCCACGTCCCTGTCATTTGCATAGATCTCACTGTTGATGGGAACATCGAATGACAACCCCCACCATTTGTCAAAATATTAAAACCCTCGAAAAGACAAATCTACGTAAATTTCGTTTAAAACTGAAATTCTGTAACGCGATGTAAAAAATGACTACAAATAAAACAATTATTCCGTTCTAAAAATTTTATTTAGCTCCACGTCCCTGTTATTCGCATAGATCTCACTGTTGATGGGAACATCGAATGACAACCCCCACCACTGTCAAAATATTAAAACCCTCGAAAAGACAAATCTACGTAAAATTCGTTTAAAACTGAAATTCTGTAACGCGTTGTAAAAAAATGACTACAAATAAAACAATTATTCCGTTCTAAAAAAATTATATTCCAAAAATTGTATTTAGCTCCACGTCCCTGTCATTTGCATAGATCTCACTGTTGATGGGAACATCGAATGACTTAACCCCCACCATTTGTCAAAATATTAAAAACCCTCGAAAAAGACAAATCTACGTAAATTTCGTTAAAAACTGAAATTCTGTAACGCGTTGTAAAAAAATGACTACAAATAAAACAATTATTCCGTTCTAAAAAAATTGTATTCCAAAATTGTATTTAGCTCCACGTCCCTGTTATTCGCATAGATCTCACTGTTGATGGAACATCGAATGACAACCCCCACCACCTGTCAAAATATTAAAACCCTCAAAAAAGAAAAATCTACGTAAAATTCGTTTAAAACTGAAATTCTGTAACGCGTTGTAAAAATGACTACAAATAAAACAATTATTCCGTTCTAAAAAATTGTATTCAAAAATTGAATTTAGCTCCACGTCCCTGTTATTCGCATAGATCTCACTGTTGATGGGAACATCGAATGACTTAACCCCCCACATTAGTCAAAATATTAAAACCCTCAAAAAGACAAATCTACGTAAATTCTGTTAAAACTGAAATTTGTAACGCGTTGTAAAAAATGACTACAAATAAAACAATTATTCCGTTATAAAAAATTGTATTCCAAAAATTGTATTTAGCTCCACGTCCCTGTTATTCGCATAGATCTCACTGTTGATGGGAACATCGAATGACTTAACCCCCCCACCAGTCAAAATATTAAAACCCTCAAAAAGACAAATCTACGTAAATTTCGTTAAAAACTGAAATTCTGTAACGCGTTGTAAAAAATGACTACAAATAAAACAATTATTCCGTTCTAAAAAAATGTATTCAAAAATTGTATTTAGCTCCACGTCCCTGTTATTCGCATAGATCTCACTGTTGATGGGAACATCGAATGACTTAACCCCACATTAGTCAAAATATTAAAACCAAAAGAAAACAAATCTACGTAAATTTCGTTAAAAAACTGTAACGCGTTGTAAAAATGACTACAAATAAAACAATTATTCCGTATAAAAAAATTGTATTCCAAAATTGTATTTAGCTCCACGTCCCTGTTATTCGCATAGATCTCACTGTTGATGGGAACATCGAATGACAACTCCCCTGTCCCATCAAAAAAGAAAATCAATGTAAATTTCTGTTAAGAACTAAAAATACTGTGCAACGTAAGCGTTAGGTCCCCAAATTTCCTCTTTTATATAACAAGAGTAGGCTCCCATAGTCCTGCCCGCTGGAAGATCATCCCAAGATAACTTCGTGTACCTTTGGCCAAATCCACGGAACCTCCCGAGTCTTCTAGACGATACTCGCTCTTCCAGATACTCCGTCCTGTCTGCCCCGGTTTTAAGAAGCTGCAGCTCCTTCTACGTCTAGATCGGTTCCACTGAGCGCCTACACTATATTGCAGCTAAAATATAAAGGTAACTATTGAAGTAATATTGTAAGACGTAGTTTTAAATGTTTTATGTTATTTTTGCATGTTTTCAATTTATGGTTTGTAAATCTCTGCCCTTTCAACTGATATTTCGTAACTCTGTTATTTAATAGTATTTATAGTAATGGGTGTTTTTAAGAAATAGATGTACAATGATGTTGTGTCTTTTTAACAGATGTATATTATATCCGCTCTTAATCATAAATACGAGTTACCAATCAATGATTTATAAGTACTAAAGTGTTATAACAAACAAATTTTAACTTCTTTAAACATTTTCAATATCTACTATTGTGTAACCAAATTTGATTCTTGATCGAACTAAAGTAAGGAATAATAGTTTAGTACGTAAAGAAATTACACCATAAAACACAACTCCCAGTGCAACGTTTAGCTAAACGGATAAATCTATCTAAAACTGTTTACTACACCAAAGCGCCCAAAGCAATTCGGTAATAGTCCTCGGGACCGAACTTTATGTTTATGGCTTCGTAAGGTTTTCGCGGAGAACTTAGTTTTACCCTTAAGGATCACATACTTCGTTATCGCATGATCGTTGTTTGTTTGAAATATGATTTTTTCACACAGTGGTTAGCAGTTTTTAAATTTGATCAATTTACTCACAAATAAACCTGAAACACTTCGACCATTTTTCGCATAATATCTTCAACTATAAACAGTAAGTGAAAACAAAGGGTACTTAAACCTTTTGGAAATGTATTTTGCCAAAGTTAGGACTATTAATTCCTTTCTTATGCTACTTCTCGTATTCATTCGATACAATAAAAAAACTATACTGTTGGCTTTAGAAGTTTCCATGTTAGTTTTTCCCATTGTTTTTAAAACTAGACCATTGAAGTTATACCGCAAATCTCCTGATTATATTTCACATAAAATATAAGCTGTATAAGAATAAAAAAGAACGATGTTTGACCAATAACCATATATCTGAGAATTTGGCAGAGTTATCTGCAAAGTTCTCAAAAACCGACACAATTCTAAAGATTTGGACTCATTCTTAAAAGGTATTTTTCGGTTGGACTATACAGGATGTTTTAAAAGCCTAAAAATAATTTAAAATATATTTACTTATTCAAGCATTTATGTTTTCAAAATAATTGGGTTTAAATTTAGTGTGGGTGTGTCTTGTTTTAACCGTTTTAAATTGTTATGCCAGTTGAAGAATTGATAATTCTGTTAATTCACGATAGTTTGATGTCCTGTCGGTGGTTGAAACAATCAAAATATTTAACCAATATATCAATCTTTTAAAAATAACCTTTCATCCAATTACTTGTAAGTGTTCTTAACTCATAGCTGCTAAAACCAGGCGGATAGTTTAATTACAAATTATTCACATAAAACAACTCTTAACGAGCTATAACAACATATTTATAGCAGCGAAAACGCGAAATTTAATCACTGAACACTATAATTGTGTAACAATCATTACGCCAGTGTTCTTTTAAGAATCCTCAAATAAAACAAATTGTCCGGACAACAAGATTAAAGAGATTCGGCTCTGACTAAACCCTCAAATTATTACAGCCTCGTTTACAAAGGAATGGTTCGAAGCTTCTCAGGCTGAAAATGATCGCCTTTGAACCTTTGACTCAGTAATAATGCTTGCAATTAACCAACCTTAGAAAACAATTCCTCTACATCTTTCTTTGATCTAAAATATATGTCGACAGATAAATCTAAAAGTCCGAAATATCCATCATTTACAAGTACTTTAGGACCAAGTTGTTCGGACTCACTTGTCTTTTCTATAAACAAACAGTTGCCTAGACATGTTGTGTGTTTGCTGTTTCAGATAAAAAATCTCATCAATTCTTTTAAACTAGGCTTACAATTGTATATTATCCACGTTTAGCATGAACAATATTATGGCTGAGCACTTATTCAACTTGCTTCGGTAAGAACATAAATTTGAAATAATATGATTAGTGAAATAAAGTTAATAAGTTATGTTGATTTTTCGTGGTAGCTGGTGTGTTTAAAATAATATTCACTCTGTTTTAATAAAGGCACTTGCGGGTTGAATCCATAAATAAAGAGTAATTATGAAATAAATTTAAAGATTATAACATTACCCTGTATTTATATTTACGAAACAGTTTTATTTTGTTTAAATAGCCTAAATGTGATAAGATGTCAGAGCTGACATTCACACTTACTACACGACAAAATGATCAGTTTAGAAATGAATATCACAGACTCAAAATTTCTCAAAATCTTCCTCGGTATAAGGTAATAAAATTGTTTAACAATCTTCCACAAAGTTTAAAACTAAAAAATACTTCAAAATTTAAAATTGCGTTAAAACGTTTTTAGTTAAACATACCATTGACGAGTTCTTCTGGCGCCTTCGACTAATTTCCCGCCTACTACAGTAGTAAAATTAGGCCCTTATTTGTTAACAGTGGCTTTACCTAAGTATATTAGTTGGTTTTGTTGTTTTGTGTTATTACGTTTTTTTTTGTTAATGGTTATTGTTTGTCAACACAAAAGAATTTGTAATATGACAATAAATATGTTTATGTTTAATACAGTAAAAACCAATAATAGTATTAATACATTATTTCTGTACAAAGAGGAAGAAGATAAATTGGTTTTAACCTCAAAAGAATGTTAAACTTAGAAACAATGACTTTGAATTTCAACAATATTTGCGAGAATATGATTTCACGTAGATAGAAAACTAAAACAAACCTCCAACTTTACCAAATCTGCCTGGGAAATAATAAATGATAATAAAGTTACTTAAAAAAACTCAAGTGAAATCAAAATTGATGGTACTAAATTCGTTAGGAATAGTCAGATTATAGCAGATCACTTCAACAAGTTCTACTCTGAAGTAGCCGTAGGAATGAATGAAGGAACTTCAACAAACAAGAGTGAAAATACTTTTAATTGCATGAAGTCTATGTTTCTAAATCCTGTTAGTGACGAAGAAGTAATTTATGCCATAAAACATATAAGTCTGCTAAAAATCGGCTGATGTGTATGGGGTGTCAACTGGCTTTTTAAAAACAATACACCAATATTGTACCAGCTTTAACAAAATTGATAAACTTATCATTTCAGGAGGGTACATTCCCATCAGTGCTAAACCAAGCAAAGTGGTTCCAGTTTTAAAAAAAGGGTGCTCCTTAGACATGACTAATTTATCACCCAATTTCGCTCTTACCAATGTTTGGAAAATTGGTGGAAAAATTTGTGCATTAATAATTAATTAATTTTGAATATTTAATATTCTATGAAAGGCTTCCTTCCTTTATTAAGAATCAAAATATTTTGTCAAAATGTCAATTTAGACCCAGAAAAAACAAATGTGCAATCGAGGCCGTAAATGAATTGGCTGAAAACGTTGTACAAGCTTTAGACACAAGACAAAACGATCAGCATATTCTTAGATTTGTCCAAGGCTTTTTATTGTGTTGATCATTCAAATCTTTTAAAAATATTAAGAAACTGGTATCAGAGGACTATCTTCATTGGGCGAAGTCTTACCTATGCGACCGAACGCAACAAGTACAAATCAACGATGCTTTGTCCGACCCTGTTGAACTAAAATATGGAGTTCTTCAGGGTCCATTTAGGACCCACGCTGTTGATCACAAAAGGAAAACTATGAAATTACTTTAAAAAGAACACTCAAATTAAATCATTTTACTAATTCACAACTTTTCAATACAGTAGTAATACAAAACTTTTGTTGACATCAGATTCAGAATAACCCAAACACATGAAAAAAAACAGTGTTGTTAAACAATAATAAAATACTCCATAATATCTGTCACAGATTAGATTTGTAGATTTTAAATAGACAACTATAATTAAGTCCATTTTCATTTTTGAAGATTTAACACATACTGTTCATTTTATAAGTTAACAATTTACATGAACTGATGAATAACGGTCGTTCGGTTCAATATGCAGACGATGCAACTCTAACGTACACTGCTCAGACACTGCATAACCTAGAAGTTAATTATTTCCAAATCAATATTTGCGATTGGTTCTTTGGAACTTAAACCTTAAAACAAATGTTGACAAATAAAAAGAATTTATCTGAAGATAACAGCTTTGCTGCTCAAAAGGCCTCATAAATTAAAAATTTACAATATTTGTTTGTTTTAGTTTATTCTTCGCTATAATTATTTTAGTCAAATACAAGTAGGAGTTCAATGAACGTCCTGTGATTAAACTGAAAGCAGTAGTTAAGCTTTTGAGCCAGGGTTAACTCTTTGATCAACGTAGCGCTATAGCCCCAATTGTGTAAATTACACTTGATCTATTACATCCCAGAATATAAAACACGGTTTTTCACGGACTAATATTCTGCATAAAAGCAAAACCCGATCAACAATAAATCTTTTGTCAACAAAGTTATACATGTTGTTTATAACACTTGAAATAAGTACTGTTCTACATGTTTGATGTTTTACACCGTGAATCTTGAAACATTGATGTGGTAAATAAGTGGTTTGGATACGTAATATTCATATTCATTAACAAAATTATTAAGCTACAAGTTTGGACCTCGTGAGTTATTCCTGTGCCTACCAAGATAAACTTTCCGTAAACTCCAAAACCCCAACAATCATAACACATTCACTTACAAATGTTTTGACACTTATCCAGAAAGTTTGATTAGTTATCTAACTATACCAAAGTAAAGGTGACTCATCTAAAAGCAAGAAACGTGTAGTCAGAAAATTACACAATTATCTTTTATCACATGGTTTACCCATACTTTACCATTTTACACATAAAGTAAAATAACAAAAGTTTTTAAAATTTTGTTTCAACGGGTAGTCAAAGTTAACTATTATATTTTTCAGTTTTAGTGTAACACTAAATACAAATGCAATGAAACAAACTTTTTTATTTAAAACTTATGTTTTGTCGTAATTGAAATAAAGCTTTTGTTAACACAATGCTGGTTAACTACTGTTTTCCATTGTAGTTAACCCAACAGTTTTATTCAAACAAACTTGTTAATTTAAAATAACTTTATGTTTGATTCATATATTACCGATTTCTGACAAACGGCAAAGATCTGGAGACTTTACAAATATTATACAAACCCCATAACGAGTTTATTAATTGGCATATTCAGGTGTTTGTTATGAGACTGAAATTACATCGACTTGCATAAACAAATATTGTTGTAGAACAGGAAGCAGCAATATTGACTAAAAGTGATTTTTGTTAAACTTACCAAGCAACTGACATTCTGTGAAGTTCCCTTCAAAATCCGTAACTTGAATGAACAAACCGCCTCGGAATAAGGTCAAATGCAATGAACCCAGCTCCACTTTTTACACCTGTGATTCATTAATATTCTCTGTATAATCCCTTCAGCCAGTTTCTCTCAAGTTCTGGCCAGAACATTTCCTACACATTTTTGTTTTAATCCTTTCGTATAAATACCCGAGTCCGAGGCTAAGTGGGTAGGCAACGGCTTGCAAAGCGCAAGGTCGCGGGTTCGATTCCCGGCGCTGGCACAAGGGTTTGGACCGCTTTCCTTAAAAGCGTTTTGTGATGCCCACTAACCCTAGGTTAAGTCCAATTAAAAAACCATCGACGTAGACATATAGTATTCTCATCACGTTTTGTCTTGCAACAAATATTTGTGGCTAAATATGAGTTTAATTATTGTTAAATACGAGTATAATATATTTTTTAAAGTAAATTATCCTTTGATGTAGTAAGTTACATATGATGATAGAGAACAAAACAGAAAAAAATATTACTTAACGTTGTTATCATTTACGCAAGATTTTACAGACAATTATATGCTAGCCTAATAGAGAACTTGAGTCATAGCATTGAATAAATTTAATATTAGACCCCGCTAGTTAACTTTGTCAAAGTATTGGGTTTTGCGTGTTACCTAATTTTAAAACTACATGCTGTTGAATGAAACGGGTTTCTTTAAGGCTCTCTAGACGACAAATAGTTAACAAGGGTTGATAGAAAGTTTAACGTAAATTTTGAGTTTTAGTTTTGATTGTCAGTCAATAAACATACCATACTAAAATAGTAAACTGTACGTTTCATAAGAAAACTTGGTATAATTCTATTAATATATTAATGAAAAATGTTTAAAGTAGTCGGACCAATTAGTTTTATATATTTTATGATTGGCCCGTTCAAGTATTTCGTATTTCTTAAACAAAATGAATCAGTTTAAACTCTCTCAGAACGTGGTGACATAACACATAAATAATACTTTTATAAATTATCGAACGATTCATGAATACAATTTTAGTAGATATCTTGTGGTACTGCTATGTAAGTAGATATAATTGTTTATAAAGAAAATATTATTTTACTTAAAATGGAAAAGGATATTTTCAACACTTGAACATTTGAAAGTAAATAACGTCGTGGTAACAACCAAGAGATAACAAAAATAGAGTCTGTTGTTTTCTAACAGTTCTTATATTGGATCAGACTTCAGCCTCCATCAGTCTTGTTCCTCTTTATATACTCTGACCTTTTTTGTAAAAACAAGCACCAACTGATCTTTTGTTAAGACTAAGTCCGTAGCGGTTTAATGAAAAGCATACTCGTATTTCTAAAAGAAACTGTCAACAATATTGTACTGTAAAACCTGACAACTCAAAACAGTATTTGTTATTTGAAAAATTGAAACTACTTGAAACACTGTTTTCATTGTGATTGAGTATTGACACAGATGAATATTTTAATATAATTCATGCAAAATACGGAATGACCAGCGGTTTCAATGGTGTGCTTGTCAAAGCTTTAACAAATGCACGCTTGGCAAAATGATAAACTTGAGGATGCCATTTGAGGGAATGGAATGGTTATTAAAATGTTGCGCTCCAAGAGGCGTAACCAACTCACAGCTTTGATGTCAGCACAATTTGCTTATGGAACTTTCCATATATCCTAGGCCAAGCTCAATACATTAAGCACGATTATAAAATTAATGTTTATTAAATATAATGTCTAAGAAAGTCACTCAACCACTCCAAGAGTCATCATTAATTACATCATGAATAGATGAAACATAGATGTTTGAAACAGTTACGCTTTTAAAATTTGTACTTTTAAAAATTCCTTTCATTGTCTCTACATGGATGAAATTTTGCATTCTCACTTATATTGGTCCATTGCCCATCTATTACGATTGGTCGTCGTTGCCAAGCCAGCCAATGCGGATGTCTGGCTACTGGTCTCTATTGTCATTTAATGAATAATAGTTGTTAAGCATGTTGTTTTGTCTTTGCTAGTTGTGTTATCAAATCAAATAAGTGTAAAATATTAATCCCTTTTGGCGTTGAGTTAAAACGTAACTGGTCAGCGTGGGTTGATTACTTTAAGCTATCTTATTTCTAATGTTTCGTGTTATGTTTTGTTATTTTTCACCTGAAGAGAGCATCAGATTTTAAATCCCAAAACGTCGTTTACTTTTACTTCATTATTGTAAGTTGACGATTGATCGTTTTAATTATTAAAACGATCTAAATGCCATCGTCAACAACAAACTTCAAACAAAGAATCGTGTAGAGTGTTGGTGTGCCTATTAAAGTCTGTAGGTAAAGTCTGTTGGATAAGTTGCAAGTAGCCTGTTAATTATGAGATTGATTTAATGTTAATAGTATATCTAACTATGGCTTAATGATTTTTTATGGATAAAGTGTAGTTACAGCCATAACCATCAACGTTATTTGAATTTCAGAGTGAGTTTTATAAACAACATTATAAACGTAACAACTCAGTTTTTAATTCTGTGACGTTGTTAAATTATGGAAGAAAATAATCTGAGTTTAAACAAGAAACTTTAATTAAACACACGTTTTACATCTTTTGACTGCAATCTAACAACATAAACAAACTTCAATATTTCTTCAGTTAATTGTAGATCAGCTGTTTGACTTTTCTATTTATTTAAAGTAAACAAGGAGTAATAAAACTGTTGTTGCATTACATGACATCCTCCCACCTTGACATGTTGTCCAACAACATGTCACAATGAGAAGTTCATGTTCTCATCTCTTTGTTGTCTTGATTTTTCTGCCACCTTTTTCTGTACTTTTCGGGCGTTCCATATTTTCCCAATAGATTATCTTCAACTTTTGCAAGTAGCCAACTTGATCTTTTCTTGTTTTCTCTTTCAACCAAAACTATTTCTCTTGATGTTCCGAGCACCCTTTTTTTCCGCACTAACCGTCCCAAAACTGGAGTTGGAGATGATACGTCTGGTGACTTTACTTGAAAACTCCCACCTCTTAACGTGTTCTTTAGCATCTGCAAACAATGGTGGATGGTCTTCAATCAACGAACTTCAAATCGACTTTCTCGGTTCCGAGTAACAGACTCATTGATAAACATAGATGTAACTGATGTCAATACACTAGATTGATCAGTCTCTCAGAGAAGTTTTCCAATAAGTGTCCAGCCTAGATGAGTACCTATAGCCACCAAACCACAAGATAGTACTTTTCTTTGATCTGTCAGAAGTTTACCAGCAACATCTGCTCCTATAAGAACTTCAATAGGGCCTACATTTGTATCAGTTATTTTGATACCTAATCGCTGCAGTTCAGCCATCCAAGGTCCTTGTCGAACAGGTGGTACATTGTTGCATATCACTTTTTGGTCGAGTACTTCAAAATTACAATAATAAGACTCGTCAACATTTGCAATCTGGCTCTAGCAGTACACCACATACTCCATTTCATCAGCTGTCTCTTTCAAAATATACGACCGCTGTGAACCAGTGTCTATGATGGCTCGAACAGTACGTTCTTTATGCTGTCCCCTTATCTTTACTACTAGTGTCTGAAGAAAAACCTCTACCTGTTCATTATTCGCCAGGGTATTGTCACTGGGTACAGATTTGCTAGGGGAACTAGTACTGCTTGCATCACGTCTCTCACTGCTACACATGAATGACACATGTCTACCTTTACAAATTGAACAGAATAGCCTTACTCTACATTTCTTGCTGATATGACCAAACTTAGTGCATCTAAAGCAGCAACCATTTTAGCCAACAATTTCACCTTTTCTGAGTTTGGTAAATTCAAACTTTCTTTACACTGTTCTGCTGAATGTTCAAATGAGCTACAAAAAGAACATTTTGCTACGGACTTGTCGGATTTACTATGGTTAATCAAGTCAGAAGCAGTAAAAGGTAAATCCTCATTGAATGGCTTGCTCTCAGTGCTACTGTCGAAACTAAACTGCTTACTTTTGTAAGAAGTTTCCTTGGACTTCTTGTCAGAGAAACCTGAAACTGCTAGAGTGATTTCTCTTCGTTGTCCACCTCTTTACGTAGGAATTCTCGGAGTGCATCAAGGCGCGACTTAAGATCTGCATCCGCATCAAAACTGGAGTGTCTCTGCAAATCCAGGAGATCTTCTGGGAGGCATGACTCCACCAAAGGATACAGCATTGCTGAAAACTTATCGCTTGTTACACCTAGGGTTTCTAATGATCTAAGTTGGGACTCCATTTGATCATACAAACAGTCCAATTCAATTTTTCTGTTCAAATTACTAAGTACAAGTTTAAGCAGTTCCCTACATATACTTCAATTAGGAGATCGTCTCTACCAAAGCGAGCATTTAAGCTTTTAATGGCCTTTTGTAATTTTCTCCTATCGGGTAACTCTCAACAATCTTGAGCAGTACTGTATTACTGTTGTCAACCTCGTTTCATCATCTTCATTATTTTTAAACTGTCCCCAAAATGTCAACCAATCTTTTAGGTCCCCACTTGAACTCATTTGGAAACCTAAATTCTTAGTAGTTTCATTGCTAGCCCTACTCAAAACCTCATTTTCAGAGTTAAATTTAACTTTGTTTAACTTATTCTGAACAGAAAATCTAACTTGGTTGAATTTCTCTATATATTCACCAGAACTCTTTATCTCATCATCTAGTTCACTATGACTATCTTTGTGTCTAGTAGGTAATCTAATATGACTTTATCCAAAACTCTCAGTTCGTCTAATTTACCTTCAAGTGTGCATAGTTTACCTTGGCAGTCTTCCACATTGCAATCAATTTTACCAATTTCTTCTTTTAGACTTTTAAATACTTTAGTAAAATAGGTTCTTACTGCTGTTCTCAATTTCTTGCTTCTGTTTACTTCTTGTTCAGTATTTGCTTCCATATCTTATTAAAACAAAACAAACAAAGGCCTTCTAAAACAGTAAATAATAGGCCAAGTCCTGTCACGGTCGCCAGTTGTTAAATTATGGAAGAAAATAATCTGAGTTTAAACAAGAAACTTTAATTAAACACACGTTTTACATCTTTTGACTGCAATCTAACAACATAAACAAACTTCGATATTTCTTCAGTTAATTGTAGATCAGCTGTTTGACTTTTTCTATTTATTTAAAGTAAACAAGGAGTAATAAAACTGTTGTTGCATTACATGACAGACGTTGCATACAGTTATGGTTCAGTATTAGTTCATAAGAAACTTTAAACCAGCTGGAGATATTCTATTAAATATCTGCATAACAACGAGCAACGTTCAACTTATTCTACAACAATATGACCTACTATGTTTTGTAAACTGCGCTGTCTTGTAATTGAATTTCGGCTAGATAGAGATGAATGTATACATAGATAAACTGGATACGATTTGCGTGTGTAGTGAAGCTATATGATCTACATAATCCATAAGAGCAATATATTAAACAATGTATGTATCAGACTACCTTTATAGATCTTGCCTAAATATGTATACACACTTTCATACAGTCACCTATTTAAATGCTTATCAAAAAATACGTGTACCGTCGTATTTAAAGCTATGTTTCAAATTTTAAAGATATTTAAAATATGTCCAATATGAAATATCTATCTCCGTCTAACAATACTTTTTGAGGACACATCTGGTGTCAGTACAAATGCGTAATTTCTCATGACACCATTAACTCACGCCACAGCGGTGCTTTGGCGCTTCGTGTCGGCATGTATTTTAGTGAGCGTAGGTCTAATTCAGAAGACTGATCCATTTATTTGACTCATTTATAATCAATTTTCATTGATTTGGATTTGTCATAAATATTTAATTAACTGAACAATCAAATAATATTTAGAATAAAAAGGACATAAATTATTAAAAGATAATAAAATACAACTGTATCGAATATTAACAAGACAACTAAACTTGCAAATAGAACAATCGAATTATATATTTTGTTGTATCTTAAACTTTGCATTTAGCAACTAAGTTGTTAAGATAGTTTCTAGTATACATTGAAGCCATTGTTAGTAAGGGGAGTCAAAGGTTCAAAAGGTGATCATTTCCAATGCTTATCCTTTTAGACCTTTCTTGTGGAAATAACCAGGAATTGGACGTTTTCTCTGACAGCTGATCTCTTTATAGCTGACCTCCCACAATGGCTTTCACAGTTGAATTTAACAGTTACCAACGGTAAAGTTTTGTCATATTAATTTTAAGAACAACTGTTTAAGCAATATTCAAGTTCGTGGAAAATATATAGTAGTTCTTAAATCAATCATTACAGTGTTTTGAACGTTGGTGCGTGAAAAATGTTAACATTGCAGACTGTAAACAACTTAACTAGTGGTTAGTTTACCAACTGTTAATATGCAATTGCAAAACTACCCCTCAGTTTAATTATTGGCATTACATTACATTACATTGAGAAGGGCGGTTCGATCCTGATGCACGTCAGCCCCTTAGGACTTGTTGCGCTCCCCTATGTTGGTGTAGAGAGATGCTACTCAAAAGATTTGTGAGCTCTAAGAACTCCGGAAATTTTTCTCACAAGTCCCTCTTCCACAGTCCTACCACCCTTAGTCATCTCACCAAAGTAGCTGTTCTTTCCTGCTCCAGACCATGACAGTCGAAGAGAATGTGTTCAGTAGTTTCATCATGTAAGCCACACTTCCTGCATGCAGGGACCTTGTCAAGACTCCAAACCTCAGGTGCAACCTGAGGCCACAGACCAGTGATGAGTCCAATTACCAGCCGCAGTCTGTCCCTCTTGAGTGTGGAGCAGATTTGATGCCATGGTGCTGGAGGGTTGAGAGAGAACCCATGCAATGGCTCCTTGAACAGCTGCCACGTCCTCTCATGTCCGTTCTACCCACGCCTGGATGAAAGGATGGACTGCACTACTGGGAACCCACAGAAAGGTTGGGGTCCCACTCAGCTTTGTGATTGCTGCATTATTAGCTAATGCGTCCACCTTCATTACCTTCAATACCTGAGGGTCCTGGTACCCAACACAGGTGACCATGTTGAGTGTACCCAATCGAGAAAGTGTACTATAGCAGTCCCAAACTAACCTGGACCTAAATTACAGGAATTTAGAGCATTAAGGGCCGCCTTGACTATCCGAAAATGTTGATAGACTTGTTTCTATAACCAAGTCTAAGGTTTTCCTGAGCACACCATAGTATTGCAGTAAACCTCAGCCTGAAACACTGAGTGATGTATCTCCATGGGGATACAAGTTTCCCATCCTAGGCTCTGCACCATACGCCAGCCCCAGTACCCTTCTCACCTTTAGAACCATCGGTACCAATTCATTTGTGCTTCGAGGGATAGGTCTGCCATCGTAAGGTGCCACTCCTGACGTCCCGGGATAGTATCCTGAATGGCTTTGAAAAGGAGTAATATACCTTCATCTCGTCAGAGTATGTCCAGGACATTGTCCTCCACCAGAGTTGTTATTCTGCCGTGGCCATAGGGATGAACCCTCCACGTCTGGTCAATGTTGGAGACGATATGCACACTTCCTCGCTACTGACCTGATAAATATGTCGAGTGGCGGGATGTTAAGACAGCAGTCAAGAGAGGCACCAGGTGTGCTTGACAAAGGCACCTGTGACGGCTGGGCACGCCAGTCTCTGGACACTGGTGTCGGCCGCCGCCGTCCCAACTTGACTCTGGCCACCATACGATAACCCCGTGCGTGAGAGCTGGCCTTACCACAGCAGTATAAAGCCAAAGCATGATCTTAGGCTTCAGACCCCAGGAGCGACCGACTACTCTTCTGCAAGCCATGAAGTACTGTTTTCCCCGATCAATGACTTCGTTTTACCTGTGCAGCCCAAGTGAAATTCTTTGTCCAGTATGACCCCAAGATACTCTGACCTGATCCCTGAGTTCTAGTTGTACTCCCTCCATGACGACCGGCCCAAGTCCTGAAGCTTGCGCCGATTTGTGAAAGGGACACAGTAGTTTGTGGATTAACCTCAGTCCAACTTTCCCACACCAGATGCTCACCCTTTGCGCAGAGCCCCAGAGAGGAGTTCAGTTACCGTGGGTTCAAATCTGCCACTTACCAGTATCACGACATCGTCCGCGTAAGCCTGTGCATACCCCGCTGTCAGCTGATTATCCCTGATAAGCTCGTCCACCACCAGATTCCACAGAAGTGGTGACAGAACACCCCCTGAGGACAACCCTAGTGGTACTTACTGTCTGCTGACACCTAGAAGGGAGGCAGTAACAATTCTCCTCAGCATACTGATATCCACTACATGATGTCAATCAATAATGCCTTATAGCAGAGTTCTCGATGAAGATGTTCGAGTGTTGTCAAAGGCTCCCCAATGTCAAGGAAAGCTGCCAGTGCAATCTCCTTATCATGAAGGACTTCGATTCTACATACCAGGTGATGCAGCGCTGAGTCGCACGATATATTCCAGTAATGTAGGCATGCTGATTGGCATGGAGAGGATACCTGACCAGAGCCGTCCCACACATGTCTCAGCACGATCTTCTCTAGAGTCTTGAGTAGGGAAGGGACATAAGACTGATCGGGCGAAAGGGGATTTCGGTTCCGAATATCCACTCCTGCTCACCTTCGGTATGAAGACAACCCGAGTGAGTCTCCAATGAAAGTGGTAGTGACTGAGAGCTAAACTGCTCTGAACAACCTGCAGAGAATGGGGAGAATGCACTCCATAGCCATCTGCAGATGAACTGGTCTGATCTCGCCCCCTCCCAGACTTGAACGGGCTAAAGGTCTTAGGGCCCACTTCGTTATATTTACGTGACTGGCGCTAACCCAGTCACATCTAGCTGCTCCTGCCCTGATGATATTTGCAGCTCCTCAGCATCAGAGGACCATCCCCATTCAAACAGCCAGGAAAGTGGTGCCCAGAAGAACTTCAAGAGTATCCGCTGGGCTGACTATGAACTCACCAGATTGACTCTGAGCAAGCCGGCAGGAGAGATGTGTTCTTAGCTAGACTTTGCGTAACCTGGATGCCTCCTGCTCCTTCGAAATATCGGAGCAAAACTTATACCGGAGTCTCTCTCTAGCTTGTCTTACCTTATATTGTATTCGGTCAATCGTCTGTGGTAAACTTCCCAACAGCCTGTTATCCTGAGACCCAAAGTGGGCAATGAACCTCTTTCTAAGGGATGCAGCGTAGGGTTCCACCAGTTGACTGTTTTGTTCTTATGGGCAGTTGGAGGACAGTTAGCCTCAAAAAGTGGACACAACGCCTCCCTAAGACCAGCCTGACGGTCCAGGTCCCTACGCGCAATGTACCCTTCCTGAGTAGAAAGCACAACTTACCACCCAGTAGTTCTTCATGACACCCAGCAGGTGCGCCTCTGGATTCTAAAGAGCACTTCTTGGCTGACCTGGAAGGTACACATTGTTAAATATAGTTTAACTTTAAATTATTAATTATTTTTGTATCTTTATGTTTTGCAAAGTTGGTGTTTTGATAGGTGTTTTCTAATATGACAGCTGATAGTCTATTATTGCATAAAAATAATAAGATGTGTTTGTTTATGTAAAGTTTTGTATTCTCCAATGTGACAGTAATTTTCCTGTTAAAATAAACCAAGTATTTCCTATATTTAAATCTTTCATTTAATTAGCAAGAAGGTACAAATTTGACATTTTGCCCAACGCGTGAGGCAAGAAAGTTTAGTTTCACTACAGTCATTATATTTGTATCTAAACATGGATAAGGCTATTAAGAAAAGATCTCCTTTGAGAGGCGTGTTTACTAGGAACATAAATGAATTGAATGGTTTATTTGAAAGTAATAACACAGTGGAAGTACGTGCAAAACTGTCAACAATGGAACAAGTATTCATGAAGATTTCTCAACTAGATGACGAAATAATGGATCTTATGTTAGAAGAAAATATTTCTGAAGATGATATTTCAAAAGAGGTTGAAGCGGTTTACGACTACAGAAGTAAGTTAGATCTGATCAAGGTACGTGTTCTAGATATGACTCTACCCACAAATTCAGCAGATCAAAACTCACTTTGTAGTAACAATACAACTCGCTCAGTACCAAGTTACAACCTCAGATTGCCTAAGATTGAAATACACAAATTTTCAGGAGACTTAAAAGAATGGTTGCCATTCTGGAACCAATTCCAACGTATTCATGAGGATGACAGCATTTCCCCTATCGATAAATTCTACTATCTTGATCAAGCGATTGTGCGCGACTCTCGTGCTTGGAGAGTTGTTGAAAGTTTTCCACACTCTGAGGAAAATTACCCTTTGGCTATACAATCTCTGAAAGAACGTTTTGGAAGAGAGGATCTGTTGATTGACATTTACATCAGGGAATTACTAAACCTCACTTTACCCTCTAGTAAATCATGTACTTTGTCCGAAATGTATGATAAGTTAGAGTGCCGTCTCAGGTCACTTGAGGTTCTAGGTGTGACTAAGGGAAAATGTGCTGCAATAATATGTCCCTTGCTCGAGTCTTGTATGACCGAGGAGTATCTTAGAGTTTGGCAGCGTAGTTGCACAGGTGAAAACTTACGTACTGCTGAAAATAGGCTAGATGAGTTCATGAAATTTATGAAAAATGAGGTTCAGAATGAGGAAAGAATTGATGTAGCTTTAAACAGTTTTACCAGTAACAAGCCTGCTAAGGTTTTGTCCAAAATGATGGTGCTAAGTTACCCAAAAGGTCTCCCATACCTACTGCAGCAGGCTTAATGACTTTAAATGACAGGAAGAGTCCAGTTTGCATATTCTGTGAGTGTAAGCACAGCAGTGTAGATTGTTACAAAGCTAGGAAATGAATCTTTCCGAGCGAATTGATATTGTAAAACGCAATAGATGTTGTCTAATTTGTATAAAAGGAAATCACATGGCAAAATTTTGCAAACAAAAATGCCCAGTATGTGATAAAAGACATGTAATCTTGTTGTGTCCAAACTTGAAAAGATCCGTAGATGTTCCAGATGTAAAGGAGCCCGGCGTGGTTCCTATTGAAGGAAAAGTCCTTGCTAACATCACATCTGACAACGTTCTTCTACCTACACTCATGGTAAAAATCAGAGGAGATGGAGTCCAGAAGATCGCCAGAGCTGTCGTAGATACGGGGTCTCAGCGCTCTTATATATTGAAAAGGACAGCCCAAGAAATGAACTACTTACCTACTTCAGAGGAAACCATTATTCACACCTTGTTTGGTGGTCAAAGGTCAGGTATTTGTAAACATCATATGTACAAAATTCACCTTTCTAGTATGGATGAAAAATATTCATGTAATTTTGATGTGTTAGATCAAAATGTCATATGCGATAACATCCCAAACTACACTCAAGGGTTTAGGGCTGATGAAGCTACAGACCTAGGCCTAATCAAAAACACATGTTTGGAAAGTACCAACACTGTTGAAATATTGATTGGAGCAGATGTCATCGGTAAGATGTTGACGGGAAATGTAAAACAACTGTATAGTGGTGTAACAGCAATGGAAACAGAATTAGGTTGGACCTTACTTGGGAAAAAACCAGCTCAGCCGGTTAAGCAGTCCACAGCAATGCTAACTACCTCAATGTTGGTAGATGACATGAATGTATCTAATTTATGGAAGTTGGATTTACTAGGGATTACTGATCCTACTGAAACTAAATCAAAAACTTCAATTGAACAAGAAACTGACAAGTTTTTTCAGGACACGCTAAAGATTGACGCAGAGGGTCGCTATGAAGTCAAGCTACCGTGGAAAGAAAGTCACCCAGACCTCTCTACAAACCATGATGTGGCAGTGAAGAGACTGGAGTCAACAATCAAGAAGTTGGAGAAAGATGGTGTCTACACGGAATACGAAGAAGTATTTCAAGAATGGAATAAAGACAATGTAATCGAGAAAGTACCAGAGCATGAGCTAGGTAACGTAAAACACTACTTACCTCATAGACATGTAGTCAAGGAGAGCAGTACTACAAAGGTTCGTCCCGTTTTCGATGCCTCAGCCCATGTTCAAAAGGAGCCATCCCTCAACGATTGTTTGGAAAAAGGTTGTAACATGATAGAAAATATTTTCCCCTTGATCTTACGTTTCAGATTGAACCAGATAGGTGTAGTAGCTGATATAAAAAGGGCGTTTCTGCAAATTAGTGTGTACCCGGAAGACCGAAACTACTTGTGTTTCTTATGGAAAGATCAGTCAGGAAAAACTGTTGTTTTTAGACATAGGCGTGTTGTGTTTGGTGTAGTTTGTAGCCCATACCAACTTAATGCGGTAATTAATTTTCATCTAAAGAAAGAATTGGAAAAGAGTCAACAAGGCGACTCTAATTATTCTCAACACACAATTGAGACTCTGATGAGTTCTTTTTATGTAGATAACACTGTTACCAGTCTTGATAATCATGATAGTCTAAACACGTTCATGAATGAAGCCAAAGCTTTGATGGCAGAAGGAAAATTTGACCTTAGAGGGAGTATACCGATCCTGATTTAAAATCTGTAGAAAATACCAACGTCTTAGGATTACTTTGGAATCGGAAAGAGGATATCCTTCAAGTCAGTGTAGGTGCCCTAAAGCTTTACCCTCTAAGATAACCAAGAGAAGTATTTTGTCTAAGGCACATTCAGTATTTGATCCTGTAGGGTTCACTTGCCCTGTAATGTTAAAACCAAAGTTGATTTTGCGTGAGCTGTGGAGTACAAATCTGGGTTGGGATGATTGTGTATCTGATGAGATAAGTTACAGATTCCTTGACTGGATGGATCAACTGAGACTTCTAGCTGATGCAAAAATACCTAGGTGGGTCTTAAACTCTTCAGAAATAGGAAAATGGTCTATACATACCTCTGTGATGAGTTAGTTATGCAGCTGCCATCTTTCTTAGAGTGGAAACTGAAGAGGGAGTGTCCGTCCAGCTTATCCAAGCGAAAACAAGGGTGGCACCGGTGAAAACATGACCATACCTCGCCTTGAACTTTGCAGCATTGATAGGTACACGACTACATAACTCTATGATCAACTCACTTCCAGCACACTGCACGTCTTACTTCTGGAGCGACTCTTCGACTGCGTTAGCATGGATACGCAGAGAAGAACAATGGGCACCTTTTGTACGAAATCGAGTCACAGAAATCAAGGAGAAATCGAGCCAGTGGAATCATGTTCCAGGATCGCACAACCCTGCTGACTTACCCTCCAGGGGTTGTTCACCTAAACAGCTTCTGGAATCAAGATGGTGGGAGGGTCCGGAGTGGTTGCGACACCCTGAAGATTGCTGGCCTGAACACGAAATCCACTATGATGAAGAATTGATCATCGAAGAAAAGCTGAAAGGATCTTCAAGCTCAATGATATCGACAGCCACCAATTTAGATACAGACATATTTAAGTATTTTTCTCAGTATCAGAAGAATGTTAGAATGGTTGCATGGATTCTTCGATTCAGTAATAACTGTAAAAGACAAAACCAGAGAAAAACGGGTCTATTGTCAGTAGAAGAAGTAGAAACTGCTGAAATTTCCATTTTCAAACACATTCAGAAAAGGGCTTTTCCCAATCTGGCAGATGCGAAAATATTGAGTTTACGACCATTTGAAGCAGAAGATGGCCTTATACTACACACAAAGATTTCAAACCGTCCAGATAATCCTGATTTTCGAAACCCTATTCTTTGCCTAAAGATCACCCGATTCTAGAGCGATTAATCATGGATATGCACAGAAGACATTGCCATGCTGGAACTCAAAGTTTACTTGCCTTAATGAGAGAAAAGTATTGGGTATTAGGAGGAAGAAAACAATTCGATCAGTTATATTCAAGTGTATGAAGTGCAAACGCCAAGATGTTAAATCATTGCAAGAACCTACGCCACCGTTGCCTATTGAACGTGTTAGAGATGCGTCTGCCTTCGAGGTTATTGTGTAGACTTGGCCGGACCACTTTATCTCAAGAATGGGAAAAAATGTTGGATCTGTTTATTTACTTGTGGAGTAATTCGCGCAGTTCATTTAGAACTTCTCAACTCGTTGACAACAGAAGACTTTCTTCAAGCACTAAAACGTTTTATAGCGCGAAGAGGCAGACCTTCAATCATTTTCAGCGACAATGGCACCAACTTTAGAGGTGCTCAAAACCTTTTTGAAAATATTGACTGGAACAAAGTTCAAGAGTTCTGCGCAGTTGACAGAATGAAGTGGAAATTTAACCCACCTTCAGCCCCTTGGTGGGGTGGTTTTTTCGAACGGCTTATCGGCCTAGTGAAGAGAGTTCTTCGAAGAATATTAGGAAAATCTTCTCTCAGCTACTGTGAAATGGAAACTATGCTGTGTGATTGTGAAAGCCTAATAAATTCAAGACCTTTAACCTTTATTTCCGATGACCGATCTAGCTCCTATTACACCAGCCATGTTCATTCAAGAAATAAAGGAAAATGGCCTTCCAGAGCTAGATGTGGTTGAAACGACAAACTTGCAGAAGAAGTTCCACCGAGCCAAATTACGTCAAGATCTTCGTAGAAGATTCAGATCTGAATATCTTGGTCAGCTTAGACAACAGGCAGAAAAACAGAAGTCAACAATCCAGGTCGGAGATGTAGTAATGATCGAGGACGACAACTCAAAGCGACTAGATTGGCCACTAGCCAAAGTAACAGAACTTTATCCCGGACGAGACGGAAGAGTGAGATTAGTTCAAGTATCTACTGCAAAAGGAGGAAGATATTTGAAGCCTATCAAAAGACTATACAAGATGTTATAAGTTAACTAGGAGTTAACTTGGTGGGAGAATGTTAAATATAGTTTAACTTTAAATTATTAATTATTTTTGTATCTTTATGTTTTGCAAAGTTGGTGTTTTGATAGGTGTTTTCTAATATGACAGCTGATAGTCTATTATTGCATAAAAATAATAAGATGTGTTTGTTTATGTAAAGTTTTGTATTCTCCAATGTGACAGTAATTTTCCCTGTTAAAATAAACCAAGTATTTCCTATATTAAATCTTTCATTTAATTAGCAAGAAGGTACAAATTTGACAGACATGTTAAATACTATATGCCTATGATCAGAAGAGAAGGCTCACCAGACATGCCAATTATGTATCAAGTGAGACACTGAAAGGGCACATAGTTATGTCAATTACCTCTTTCGAACTCTATTTATAAAGGTAGGTCTGTTTCCTGTATTACAAATCATGTTTGTTGACACTATATAATCTAGGAGGGCTTTACTCTGTTATTGGTGTCCGAGCTGCCCCAGGCTGTATTGTGGGCGTTCGCATCACAGCAGCACAAGCCTGAGTCTCCTGTCTGCGAAGTCGACAAGGCTTCTGATCTCTCTTCTGGTGGTGGCTTTCCTGCATCGTCATACGGGAGGTACACTGACGATATCAGGAGATGCTTGTTCAGGTCACTCGCCAACAGCTTTATAGTGGTGAGGTCCCTAGAACAGTGCTCTCAAAACACAGGTACACAATTCAGACTGTTACTGACAAGCATACAGGTTCGTAATTTCTCAACTCTAGGGGGCATAGACTAAACTAGCCCAAGGACAATTAAGTCCTAACACTTTATAACCTTTAACCTAGGGTTCTGTATAAGTGTTGTTGAATTCTTCTGTCCGAACCTTTATTGAGGACAGAAGTTGCAGCTTTGTTGTGTTGAAGATTAGACTGAAGGACCTGCCCCTATCTACTCCAATGGCACATTAAGTCTTATTCTTCTTTAGTGAGGACCTGAGTCTAACCTTGGTCTGTTCCTAAGGTAGACTCTCCAGTCCCTGGCCTTGAGTGGCTTTTGCTGAAAGGTCATCAATGTGTAGGGCGATGGTCCGGTAATCCTTCCCCATTGTCATTAACCACCTTCCAGTGTTCTGTTGTACAGTATTTTTGCAACGACAGTCTACGCAGGATCTGTTTTACGTCCCTTGTCAGCAAGTAACTCGGGGTCTGAGAAGTTAATCCTGGGTGGTACGCATGAGGTTTCTTTATACTCTCCCGCGACCACTTTCCTCCCCTCTTCACCCCCACTCTAAGCTTGGGGGCTGTCTGCTGCATGACCCAGGCTCTGGTGACCCTGTTCTCGCATACACAGAGTGCAGACTCCTCTCGAAGAAACTTATGCAGATCTTCAGCCGCGTCGGTCATGAGCCTCACATTATCTCGTCTGCCAAGCCCCTTGAAGCCCCAGCACGTCCGCCTCCTTGAATCCTGTCAGGGAAATTCCTCAGCACCAGCACCAGCTAACAGCAGTCAGCACCGCGCTGCGGTGAGTTTATGATCAACGGCGTCAGCACCACCAGGTTGAGGTGTGGACACAGGTGGTACCGGTGGTGCACTCACCGATGCCGACGCTGACGAAGCCGGTACTGCGGCGACGACTTCGACGACGCTGGGTGCACCTTGGGGCTCACCTGCCGACCACGCTTGTGTGCCGGTACGTAGTTCTACCTGGCGACTTGGAGCTGTAGGAGTGGAGCCTCTTGGGAAGTAACTTTCTCTGCTTACCGGAGTCACCAGAGCCCAGTTCCACCTCACATTTTTGTTTTTTCTTCTTATTGCTTTCAACCCCTTCCGCTTCCCTCCACTCAGCAGAAAGCCAGGTGCCGTCGGCGTTTGTTTTATATTCTTCTTCTCCGCTCCACTAACATGCCCTTCTGCTCTTTTGGTCGCTGGTCCGTCCCACTTAATTATTAAGTCTGCCAAAAGCTGAAGTGGAGGCTGAGAAGCGCTGCGGCCTCGTAACGCCCGTGGCAATAGAACG
>CM032058.1:64769573-65046485 GCA_018831715.1 Matsumurasca onukii
ATACATGCTGAAGCTAAATAAAAAAGTAGCTGCGCCTCGGACGTTAAATGATCAAAAAGACACTTTTGTGTCGAGTGATGAACAATACTTTTGTCATGATGCAAAAAATATTAGGAAATAAATGCCAAGAATTTTTTAATATTATAAAAACTGAAAGTAAACAGTGTTATGTTTGAAGAAACAGTTGTTTCAATGATTTACTATAAGTCAGTGTTAAAATCGAAACAAAATCGTTAAAACATTATATGTCTATGCTACAAACAGATCATTAGAACGATTTACCTCTCGAGGTAGAAAAAGATCATCAAAACTTCCTGAAAATAAAGTCCAACTGTATTTAGCACGTCAATACATATTTCTAAAGGCACTCCAATAGCGCATTTGCGTAGGAAGGGACAGGTGTGAAGATACGACACACTGACAGATAAACAGACCACCGCACACTGCGAAATATCTATCCACTTGCATGGTTTCGCACGTACTCCAATATTAGTTCCATTAGGTATTCAAACAATTAAACACAGTATAATAATTAACAACAATACATCTAAAAATACGTGAATTGACAAAACAATAAAACCATAAGTCAAAACTGTAAAATTTGGATGCTGTTAGAATTGTTAAAATAATACCTCCAGCGCTGCAAGTGGCTTTGAGCGCATAAGCAACTAAAAACATCTGATAGATTTTTGGAAAATTGACCAAGGAGCGATTCCAAAACTATTATCTGCAGATAAAACTACCATCTGACAGACTCACAGATGCTAGTGAGCGGTGGCACACTTGAAAGCAATTTATATTAACTGTCACACCTATCGCAAATAAGTTGTATTTAAAATGTGGCATTTTAAACCTGATTTATATTGTAATTTTTAAGTGGGTAAAACAAAAACAGAGTTTGAGACACAACAATTTTTTACGTCGTTGAACTTGTGTTAAATTTCTCTTTATTTTGAGGTGCTACAAGGGGGGTATTTGTGTTTAAAAATGGTTTTGCCCTTCCCCGGCTTATGGGGAGGGGTGACGCAAAGTACGTCAAAACAAACTTTAAGGTCCAATAAAAACATTCCTCAAATAGTTTCAAAACATTTACATTTTCAGAAGTTAAGTTTGGTGGGAAACATTTCAACGCACCATGTATACAATTGAATAAGTAAGTAATGAGCAACAAAACCTCATGAATACTAATGTTAAAGCCCTTTTTTCATTACAAGAACAAAGCCAATGTAAAATGTTTGTGAATCAGCTGTTAACCGTGTAAACAGCTGACTGTGTATTGTGGCGGGTTGTGTAATTGTAGTCATTAATCAACCCACTGCAACACTGGACCGTATAACAACTCATTGTCCACTGGTGCATTAATTTATACACATGATATAGTATTACACTGTCCGTGTTGTGCTGTGGTTACACGTTGTGTTTATTTGTATTCAACCCGTAAACTTGTTTTAAATCATATAAAAATAGTATAATCATTAAATAAAAATTAACATAGTTAAGCGTTTATAAGAATTAAAAACAGTTTTAGCAGCCAAGACGTTTTAAAATTGGCATATTTATTTATTTTATTTGGCATATTGATGGTGAAGTGGTTAGCATAATCACCCGGAAAGTGAGACACGCGGATTGTCAATTAGGTATTTAAAATAAATAAAGTAATAAAACATGTAAATATACCGGTATATGATAGGGTATTACAATCATAATGAGGTTTATTCAGCAACGAACCTTCTAACGCACATACATACTGCTTGCTCCTTTCATTCCAAAGGAAATGTTGGGTTTTAATTAAATCGAAATGCAATAGAACCATGGTTCAGAAATATTCCTTTCATATAGTAGAGCTTTTGTAAAGAAAACCAACTTCCGTTATGTTTACTATTGTTAGATACGCTGTCGGAATCCGTAGCTATGAAATACCAACGTTTCCGTTTGCTACTTCCTTCCGTTTCCCGAGTTTTTGCCTTTTGATTTGTCTGAATACCATTCCAATAGAAGAGAGCTAGAGACATATTGCATTTGATAAAGTTCTTTACAAAGCATTTAGACTGCTTTCTCTTCTAACAAAAGTCTTCATTTTGTCAAGCCATCAGTTTCTTTTTCTAAAGGAAACATGGTGTTAAGGTATTGCCGGCACTTCCCACAATTAGTCATCTTTTTGTTGTGTTTGAATATAACCCTTCACGGATCCAACATTGCAGGTTCTCGACCCGTCTCAGCCAACGGTCGCTAAGGACACCGCACAGGCTGCATAGACCCATGGTGACTAGTAAATTAGACTTTTTAACGACTTTTACTTTTAAACAAATTGATTTGTTAGTTTCAAATTTTTTATGGTGGAGTTAAACTGTCCCGGTGAAAAATCTGGAAACCGGCACAGTTTAGTTGATCTTGTTTATCTGTACGAGAGAGACAGATAAGTTCCTGGTGAAACGCCCTGGACAATCCATCTTAGCCACACGACGAGGATTGAAGTTAAGTTAAATTTTGTGGAAAAACATGTGTGCGCCAAGCGAGATCCCATCGTTGAAAAATAGGCATCTCATTTATAAAAGCATGGGTTAAGACAGTGAAAATTGACGAAAATAGTTATTAAAACTATATATATATGTATATTTTACCTAAGCAAATTTCACACAACACAGTATTTAAAAACAGTAAACTAGGTCAATATCCCGAATGTAGTGACAAGCTTAAAACTAAACATAAGTATTGATGCACTTACTGGCGCCATCTACAAAGATGGGAGTCCAATTCACTTGAGCATCCACGAAATGCACCAGAATTAGTGCAGAGATCAACAACACCGCCATTTCACTGCGGGCGACGGTGTCGTACCATCCTAGCTGTATCCTCTCCAAGCGTTACCTGCGCACAGACAAACACATCTTATGTCAGAATCATAATCAGAATGTAGGTCTCAGAATCGTATGTATTTCAATAGAAGAGTGCACTGTAAAGTGTAAACACTACGTACGGTTAAGGGATGACCTCAGTTGAGACCGTAAGTAAATTCTTTATTCACCCGCACAAAAAACATTACACCGCGTACGTAACAAAAACAAAGAAAAGAAAAACAGCGGTCATTTCTACTAAGTGTAGCTTGATGTTAAGTGTAAATGCTAATTTTATGCGTTAAAGGTGTCGGCATGTTTCTACCTCTCGCAGATTCTTACATCGGCCGTCGTCACGACACTGAGGTCAGACCCTTAGTTGAAAGTCGTAATTCTCACAGAAGGTTCCCTATAGGAATCTCCAAATAATATATATTTTATGTGTTACAACTGATAGTTTGTTGATAAACCAGATAGGACTTGAATAACATTGCTCAAGCTTGAGAGCTAAACTTCTCAGTTAATTAAAGACAGTCGTCCATCAGGAAAGTAAACCTTTCCAAAAATATTGTTTTCAATGGGACATACATAATTTAATTTTGCGTAATAAATAGCTTTCAATCGTTATTGAAAAGCATGATCGCTAAGACTGTTCTTAATTGTTACTTTTCGACCTACGGACTAGTTTAGGAGCCATTCAAAAAGGTATTTTATTCAACAAATAAAACCTTTTTTAAAGAATAATGATTAAAAATGATAGCTCTTGTTGCAAAAAGAGTTATAAAGTTAATTGATCATAAAATACCAAGCGTGCAGACACATTTTCAAATCAAATAACGTACTTACAGTGCCAAGTTTATATATTTCTGAAACAATGATCTACGTACTAAAGTGAAATTTAATAGTCGTTTTACATTTTACAGCAAAAGTTAATCATCAATATAACACAAGATTAAAATTTCATGATAGTGAACAACGCAGTTCTAAGTACTTTGAAAACTCCCCTGTGTTTATGGGGAGAAAAATGTTTAATACTCTTACAAAACAAATTCAAGATATGGCATTTGAAGACAAAATTTATTTTGAAAACAAATTGAAGAGCTGGTTGATTGACAAATGTTACTGCAACTTGAACATTTTAAAGTTAAGCATAGTTTATAACTGCAGTGATGAGTTTTGTCAATATTTATAACTAAAAGTAAGACTTTTTGAACAAATACAAACAAAATAGAATAAAAATGTTTGACGATTGTTGTTTAGTAAGGTATACACGTATAAAAAAGAAAATGTTGAATTAAGTCTACGTACACAAATGAGAAAATCAGTGTTAGATACAAGAGCATGATAGCTGTAGCATAGACAAGGTTTGCAAACTTTAAACTTTGAAGCATGACGTCGACTACTCTGACTGTTTCTGAAGAAGGATGGTCTGGGGTTCGTCGTCAGTGTAAATGAAAGGTCTTGAAGCAAAGGGCGGAAAGCTTTATTTTCACACCACTGCCTTAATATACTCCTCAAGACACTACATAAATTTCCACGTTATTTACACTCGAGCTCTCTCCTCTCACCTCGCTTTTACTTATTTTAACATAAATTTGCTTCAAGGTAATTTTTTATATGCACTGTGTGTGAACACTTTTTTGTTTCTTGTTAGGACCATACTAATTGAATAGAGCCTCAAAGTTGCGTACTTAATGTATGTGGTATTTGAGATGTGAATGCCTTTTAAAACGATTGCTGTTTCTGGATAAACGTAATGATTGCTTCAAGGAAAACCAATATAAAACTACATTGAAAAGAAAAACATGCATACAACACAAACTAATGAACCTTAAAAAATACCATATTTGGCCACTTGTACACTTACCTCGTAGGCTACATCAAATTAGAATTCATTCTTACAAGCATCATTTAAACCGTCAGATCTGGTATTACTTTATAAAAATAATATTACAAAGTACCTGTGTTACATTTTTCTTTTTTCAAAAAACATGTTAAGACACATTGGTGAGATATGAGATTTGTTCAGGTTTTTACAGGGTGTAAATTGTCTCTTGCTATATCAGGTGCAGCGGCTTGTTATGGTCATGGTGACCTCTTACATCCTAACTTAGAATAAACTCTCAATCCATTATTCCAGTGTACTGTTAACTTCTTTTGTTATGTCTCTATTAAAAGTGTACTCTTTGAAGAACTGTTTTCAATCTCAAACTTTATTGAACCGTGTTATCACGGGGCATTATAATAAAGGAAAAACGAAGCATAAAATATAACATAAATCAATGCTCTGCGTTGTTCACGCGTCAATTTGATTTGTTAAAAATTAGCTAATAATGTTGAAATTATCTCCAAATTTTAATCCAACCACATTTTATCAAATTTAAAAGTGTAACAAATAAAAGATAAGGTAAAGACTAAACGCAGTCGGGTGCTTATGACAGTTAAGCACGCTTTGAAGATCGTCTTGGTAGAAAGAAGTTTGTTTAATGTGGTTGGACAATGTGAATGAAGCATCTCAGGGCAAAGGTTGGGAGCTTTTCTCACACCACTACGTTAATATACCTCTCCAGTCTCCAGGCTCTCTATAACATTCATCTTCATTTAATACTTTGTTCCTCGTGTTTTCTTTAAGTTAATTTCGTTCTGCTTTATAGTTTGTAACTGGTACTGCTATGTAATGATTTCATAGTTGAATATCATTTTAATTTTAGATACTAATGTTTCTTAACATTTCATTTTGTAAAATGTTTTTATTCGTAATTTTATATTACGAAGCACTGAGGTATTTCTCGCCCTTTTTTGCTCTGGTTGATCAGAATTCGTTTAATTTTAGTAAACAATTGTACATCACTATACCGAGGAAAAAAATATTTATACCTAGTTTCATCGAACTCAGATCATAAATAAAGTTTTTAGAGCAAAAACTACTCATAATTCACTCAGATTCACGGTAGCGCTTGTAACAACGCGTTGGCTTTGCTTTAATATTTCATCAATAGGTCCTTAAGTGACACGAGGCCAAGTTAACGTCCGAGGCAATAAATGGCCGAGGACGTTAAATGACCGAGAATCAAAAAGACACTTTCAGGCCAGTGATGAACGATACTTTTTGTCACGATGCAAATAATAATGAGAGATTTCTGTCAATACACGTTTAAATAAAATAAGAATTAATTAAGTACACATTGTTTTGAACTCAGCAGTCTGAACTATATTGTTTTGAAGAAACAGCGGTTACACTGGTTTACTATAAGTCAGTGTTAAAATTCAATACAAACTCGTTGAACCAGTTGATTTCCATGCCACGAAAGGATCATTAAAATTATCTTCTTTTTCATAGGGATAAAAACATCATCAAAAAAATACTTAATCTTATTAGAACCGTATGCTACATACTTCTTCATTTAGGGTAGATGAAGTTAAACTGACAAACATAAGTTGGTTGAGAAAGTTGGGGAGACACATTGGCGTCACTTACAGTTTGTGAAGATGAAATCACCCTTCCATCCCTCTAGGCCGTGACACTGAGCAGAATACTAAACCAAGCAAGCGCTAGTTCCCTGTAGCATTGTGTGTATGCTCACAAAAACTGTAAGTTATAAACCCAGATTGAAACCGGGTTTAAAATATACTCTTTACAGTTTGTCAAGCTCATTTTATAAAACATGAAGATGCCAGGAATACGAAAATAACTGTTCTTTCATCAGCAAATAAAAGGAGCTTTTAGGTTAATGAGGTTGAAAATGTCTGCGAGTAAATTATTATAAGATCTTCTCCCTTCTACAACACGTCTTAAGGGATATTTTAATTAGTTAAATTATTTACTACAAGAATATTATAAACAGTTCTTAGTAGATTTAAATAATTATCTTGCTTATCTTGCCCAGTGCAATCTTCCATGTAAAATGGATGTATGGTTAAACCAGACGTACCCTAAAGGATTATATTGTATATTTGAACACGGTTTTCAATGTTTCTAAACGGTAAAAGTATTGAGTCGTTAGGCCACAAACGGATATTGATTAAAATATTGTATTTTGGTTAAGAGTTTTAGTTAAGAGATACATACTCGGTACATATCATAACTATCTCAACATTGTTCATAGTTATATCAATATACGAGGTCGTATATTGATATTATCTGTATTTAAAAGTAAATAGATTTATATGTTTTTGAAGACGTGATCGACTATTGTAGTTGTGTGTGATAAGGAAATCATTATTTGCAAAGTTTTTTATTAGTCTTTTATTACCACTAGCAAACTTTTGTTAATTTCAAGGAGGTTTTACCTTGCTAAAAGAACTAAAAGAAACTTTGATAAAAGGACTATTTTAAAAATAGGTCGGTTGAGGGGCTTCGGAGTTATAAAACTCATTGTGAAATGACCGATTAAAAAAAGGCAAAACTTTCATATCTACATTACCCCATGAACGTTTTAACTAGCAACTCGAGCTTACGCACGGGCTTCTAGCCTATGTAAGCTCATTTCTAAACATTATAATTAGTTTCATTCCAAGGAATCTAATTCTTACTGCTAATTTGACCTATGTTTATCACTTAGTTTAATTTGGTTTAGTTTGAAAATGTTAAGTGATTATCAACCTTTACATTTTTGTGTTTCAAAATCTTTACAAAATTAGTAAGTTGCCATTGTGTTTGTTGTTCTATGTGTATATGTATGTAGTTTTGTTTTATATGGGAATAAAGTCAACTTCGACTTTGGCTTTCTCTCAAAGTTTTCTTTTATTATTACACCGGTAAAAATCCTATCTAAGGTTTGCAAAGCCGTTTCGTATAACCCTGTGCAAGAAGCGTAGACACTACATGAAAACGGTGTTATATAAATGGCTACTGGGAAATGAAATGTGGCCCTTAGATAAAGTTTGTGTAGGGAGCGGAAACTCCTCTTCTTTCTTCGCCGTTGGGGTCGAGGCAAAGAACAGAATACTAAATATCCCCTCTTTGATACTGGCTTGTGACAAGGTTATACTTCTCCTCTTGGTTGAGGGAATTTCGATGGGATTGAACCCAACGCATGTTGTTGACAAGTACCGTTTGAAATCTACATGTTGCGCGACCTATTTGTATCACAAAAGTAGACTATTAGAAAACCAGTCGCCAAAGTAATTGAAACGTATGTATGAAAAATATAAAATAAGGGAGTGACTGAGATCTTAGCCGAATTACGAGTGTTACATCCTTAGCTACGTACTGTGTAGTAATTCAATTTATTGCGTAATTTTAGGTGTTAAATAGTTAATTAAATCGACCTTAACACAATTTGATGCTTATTATTTGTTTATATTTTTTTATTATTAAGCTTTTCAAACGAACCCTTTGTTGGCCGCAGCTATAATGGTTTCAAAAGTAAAACGATTTTACGGGATCAAATCTAAGAAAACAATTAAATGTTCTTTGTGTTGTCTTCATTAAATCCTTGTTTTTTTTACCAAACTCCATTTTTATAGCAATGTCGTTTGAAGAGATAACATCATCTATGCAAATTCTTATTACCACTTATTTACTAATATATTTTTCCGTGGATGTTTAGGTGCGTTATTTTCAGTAAATTAACTTACCTTACGTGGATAGCCTACAAGGTCTTATATGCAGGGTGACACAAAACTGCGTAGCGCACTATGCAGAACCGGATTTTACATACAAAAGAAGGTCGAAAATGCCAAACAATATGTTTTTGATTTCGGCTTAGTTTAGCCGTAATCCGCCATTTTAAAAATCTTTGGAAATATGGAATAATTCAAAACCCCTATTAGATATTTTGTGAAACTTGGTATAAACCTTAGTTGTTTTCATAAGAACATTTGCCAAAATATTTTAATCTAACTAATCAAATTTTAAAATGGTAGCCATTTAAAGATTTCAAAGTTAAATCTCAATTTGATGCCATTAGAATGAGAAAATTTCAAATGGTCGCCATTTTAAAGTTTAATTAGTTAGGTAAACAATATTTTTGACAAATTTTATTAGGAACACATCTAAAGTTTGTACCAAGTTTTACAAAAATATCTCAAAGGGTTTTGAATTATTCATTATTTTCAAACATTTACAATATGCATTTTCGACGTACTTTTGTGTGTAGAATCCGGTTCTGCATAACGCGCTACACAACTTTGTGACAACCTGTATGATTAGTCTCTCTTAAATAATATCAAAGAATCAATCATTTTAACACCTGCACAAAAAACGTGTTATTTTCAACAACCAGAATGAGTGAACAAATGCAAAATGCATTAAAAAACCATAAAGCAACGCATAGTTTAAAACAAAAGACAATAATGTGGATTTAAGTTTTAGATTCTTGGTTAGCGTTCTCAGTAGCGTTTCGAGTTCGACTGGCAATGATAAAAAATGTGACAGTGTATTATGAGGGTTTTCCAAACAATCGTAAATAACGTATAAATGACAATCATGAGTTTATTGAGAAAGTTGGGGAGACACATTGGTGTCTTTACAGCAGATAAAATCATTCGTTCGATATTTATAGGCAGCAAAACCATGGAGAATACTGAACGAAGCAGGCAATTGTTTCTTTTTGAGTTATACATAGTGTTTTACTAAATGTTATATTGTTACTCTAACCTTCAATTTTTATTGTTATAAAGTCTGTATATAACTCCTAATACTCACCACTCAGTAAAATGACATTTACTTTCCATAGAAATTAAATCTAAATTACTCAATTTAAAAATAAAGTTACTTACTATTTGTAATATAATTACTCAATTTAATTGTTAATGTTTTGTTAATGTAGTAGTCAACGGTTTTAACGTGTTACTTTTAACGTGTACTACCAAATGAAGTTCATTTACGAAAACATGAAGAAAACCCAGTTTTCTTCTGATTAAAGGTAATGTTACACGAGAAGTTTTTTCAATACGATAAAAGCTGGCTTTTCATCAAAATTTAAAGGAGCTTTTAGCTTAATGGTACTGCAAATATTAAAAGTAGAGACGTCAGAAAGGGAAAGTTTGTAAGATTTAAAGCACTGCTGGCTGGAAAAGGAAATCTAAATTAATTATTTCTTTGGGGTATTACTGAGGAGTTATTATTTAAAAAAGCGGTATGTGTTAGTAGAGTTAAAAATTACGATTGAAAATTAACTTTATGTTTTAAGTTTTATACATTGTATTGTTTAGGAGTTTTCTGTTACACATTAATATATAGTACAGGTTTATAAACAAGAAATGTATTGATTTCTAAAAAACACAATCAAATTGATTTAAAATGCGCAGTTGTGAGCATGCATTTTCTTAGGACACTTCACGCCGACAGGTTTAGGGATTTCTATAAACTTTGTTTGGTGCATTAAAATTAAAGTGCATTAATCGGCACCGCTGTGCCGAATTAGCATTTTCTCATGTATAAAGCCGTGACATAAATGTAAAAAATAAAGACACTTTGTATTTGAATTTTTTGTAGTTACGTTTATCTGATACAATTTCCAAAAAAGTGGTCAGCGATGACATTGGAATAGGTTTTTATCTTTCAAATAAAACTTATAAAAATTCTAATGAAAATTGTAGGCAAGAAAATGCTTGTTTTTACATTGCTGTCATTAGGCAAAAAAACAAAATGGCCGATAGGTACTGTGCACTCTTAATTATACATCTTTTGTCTGCTGGGTTTTGTGCTAGTCCTTAAACGTTACCGTTCTCAACTATTTCAAGTCTCGCCCAAAAAATTGAAAATTGAAATTTTCATGGAGACAATCCAACCTTTTAAAGTTTAAAATTGGAATTTTGATTTATTTGGGAGTTATATCAATCCACGGTAATTAATTGACTGGAGTTGCGAAACAAGTCGAACTTATCGTAAATACTTATTTATTTTTTTATTCTGAATGTCCATTGTACAATGCAACTGATACTGATATTATAATCGGTCAATAAACAACATGTTAAGTATTTGTTGCCTAACTTGTAATAAAATTCATTTATTCTCTTTTTGCGGCTACAACACAAAATATGCGCTTAAGTTAGTCTTGACTTAAGTAGATTAATCCAGAACAGAGCAGACAACTATGGTTGTTTCTGAGGCTTCCTCGATTTTTTAATGGCTAACTGTATGTAATGTTTTATTGAATAAACATGTGTATTATGTGTATGCCAATGATTATTGACAAATATTTTGGATTTACACACATCTAGATCACGTTCAAACATATATAAGTTACACTCATACAGTCTCATCATTAGAATGTCACCCGTCTGGCCCCCGTCAGTCTGTATGCTCATAGGGTCTCCCAATCATGTGTCATAAACTCGTCAGAACTATGAAATGCTTCTGCGGTCAAAAATGCTTAAGACGAGTCTAAATGCTTTGGGACACACTTAATCGAATTTGGAAGTCTGTTCATGAAATGCATTTCGCCTGTGAGGGCAAACGTTTATGAACTACCGTTCTGTATCTTCCAGTTCGGTAGTTCTCCCTGCCTCTAGTTTTGTGAGAGTGTACATCTACACCTCTTACAAGATCGCATTTTCCCATAAAAAGGACAGGTTTACAAAATGGGACAGGTTTCTTGAAATTATAGTTTTCCAATTAGCTCCAAGCTTAAAAAACCTAAACATGTTTGTAGTACAACTTTTATGTACCGGAGCGACACAATGTGGTGCGGTGTCAAAGTAAACGAAATGGCATTAATTCAAGTTAGCTTTCGTGTGAAAGTTCTACGCAAATCTCCGTTTAACCCTTAAAAGCCCTATTTTTTGAGGAATCTAAAAGCAAGCATAGTTTTGAAATGGAAGCGTAAAATCTTAAAAATAATACAATATTGTTAAATCCAAACAGAGAACCACAAAATGCACGTTGAAAATCAAAGTAAAATGAAAATATGAGATAGCGTATTGTGAAAGTGTCAAACACAAGGGAGAAAGTTGGGGAGACACATTGGCGTCACTTACAGTTTGTGAAGATGAAATCACCCTTCCATCCCTCTAGGCCGTGACACTGAGCAGAATACTAAACCAAGCAAGCGCTAGTTCCCTGTAGCATTGTGTGGTTGTTCATATCAACTTTCACTGAATATATTTCATGGGCTCAAACCATTAAATCTGCTAAGGTTAAAATATTATTACGGACGATTTATATCGTTATTGAGTGTAAAAAGGTTCATGACGTTTCTGGATCTTGAATCTGACCAAGAATTCAGGTAAAAAGTAACCTAAAACATAAACAAAGCAGTAGGAAAAGAGTTAACATAAAAGTAATCAGTGCAAGCTTACCAGTCATCCACAACCAAATAACCTCAATTTCTCCCCTTAAACTTGTCATTTTTATAACTACTAGCTTAGAAAACAGTGCAACGTGTACAAAAACTTTACGAAATTAAAAACCAAATAGAGAAATCAAACACATTCACGGTCAAAGACAACTGCACACTGACTGACTGCTCGGCTACTCGTTAAAACCCCATCGGCTGGCTTGGAGCAGTAGACTACTAATCATAGCCGTGAACCAAACTGACCAACTGTAACAAAGAACACAAAAATACCTATTTATGCACAGCCAATGGAAGAGACATTCTTATTCTTTTCCATTTAAGGGGTCAGTGTGCAGTTGTCATTGGCCGTGAATTTCTCTATTTGTTTTTTATTTCTTAAAGTTTTCGGACACGTTGTATTGTTTTCTAAACTAGCTGTTATAAAATAAAGAAGTTAAAAAGGAAAATTGAGGTTATTTGGTGGTGGGTGACTGGTCAGCTTGCACTAACTACTTTTGGGCTAGCTCTTTTAAATTTTTTGTGTTATGTTTTAAGTAACTTTTCACCTGAAGACGGGGTTCACTGAAATCTATGGAAAATCATCATCAACAACTTCAAAGCATTTAATCTTATCTATAATCTAGTTCTTCCAACTCACACCGCGTCCAAAGTTCATAATTAGGTTGATGTATACCAGTGAAGTACCATCTTCAGTCACTGATTGGCTGAAACCGTGACTGAAGATGGTACTCCACCGAAATATCTCAACCTAATTGTGAAGTTTGGACGCGGTGTGAACCAGAAGAACTTGATTATAGTTGTGACACCGGCCGTGAAAGCCTAAGAGTTAAATTTAACTTTATAATTTACTTACATCACTGAAATCCTAACAGCTTATTTAATTGACAGGATACAGGCTGAGTAAAAAGAGTAAACATGTTGAGCGTAACGTGATAAAAGCTTCTTTCAGCTTCTCCCTAATGCGCTTTCAACTAATGATGTTATAAAAATCTTAGAGAAGATATTTTCGGCAGGAATCTTGTTCTCTGCTAAAACGATGTGGAAAGATTACATAGTTTTCTTTATTGAAGTAGGGTAGTTATCTTTTTCTTTTGTATGTTGTTGATAACAATACACACTTTCATGATTATATACACATAAGTCTTATAATGTGATCACGTAAAAAAGGTTCAACGTACAGTTTGCTACATAAACAAAAAGTGCAAGTGATAAATTGTTCAAATTGTTACACAACAATAACAAAACGAAACGGGCAATTTGAAATGAGTGTGACAGTATACAGTAATTGCGAAAACATTGAATAAATTTAAGTTCACCTCTAA
The DNA here is from genome assembly GCA_018831715.1 of Matsumurasca onukii. Taxonomy (NCBI): domain Eukaryota; kingdom Metazoa; phylum Arthropoda; class Insecta; order Hemiptera; family Cicadellidae; genus Matsumurasca; species Matsumurasca onukii. The sequence goes on from CM032058.1 coordinate 64,782,975, forward strand.
GAGCTAAAGCCCCTCATGAATTATGTAGGTATTCGAGGTTTCATTGTTTGGTCGTACTTTTCCTCTCTAAACTTGATAATTAACATTTCGTTTGATGGTATGGTATGTAGGTATACGATATAAATACTTTTGTAGAGTAAATATGACCAAAGAGAAATATAGAGCTTGCACTATCAAATTGTAGAATATATTAGTTAAGTTCTACGTGTTAGTTCGTGGCTGAGAGGGTAGCTCACAATATGGCAGATACAAAGTTTGCATACGTAGCGGACGAGGGTTCCATTCCCTAAGTCAGCACTTACATTTGTAATGTGACTATACGGTAACGCCAGGTAAAGGTCCAGGCTGAGTGGTAGATAGGACTTTGTAGATTTTTTAACTTCGCCTCGTTAAACAAGACAAACTTAACCTTTATTTTGCGTTTGAGTACTTGTGGTAACAGGCAAAAAAACCTAACACAAATTTGAGGAGAGAAAATCGCTTTTAGAGCGTAAAACTATGTTTTAAGGCTTAAAGAATATATGGCTTTTCATTCTTTATATTTAAGACAATTATCGAATGCATATCCAAAGGCATGAAGAAGAAATCATTTAGAAACAATTGTATACAATTTATTTACACCCATTTGTTTATCTCGTAGTCTTAAAAATTCGTCACAAAGGTTTCACTACTACACAGTTGCAAAACATCTAAAACCGTTTTCCTTTTTCAGTCTTGAAAACCATCTTTTTGTTATACTGGAAATGGCTGGCCTTTTAAAATCAAGAAACTACTAAGGAACACATTATTATATCGCCAAAATCGTGAATTACATGTGTAATAAAGTTAAGGAATGGTAAATTCTTATGAAACCTAAAATATTAAAAATAAAACCTTTATACAAATGTGTAGCCTTTTAAAATTTAGCTTTCTTTTCCTAAAACGTTAAAGGTGTTTGCTCTGAACGTTGAACACAAGGTGGTGTATCATCCTATAAAAGGAAGTTTTACAGATACTGACAGTTTCTAAAGTTCTTTAACTTCTGACGGCTGTTTTGTTGTTTCCGCTCCTTGATCGATTTAACAAAACTTTTCCCAGTTATCATGTCGTTTTTAAAACTCTAATATAGTCACACTTAAATGCGTTTTAAGGTAAAATTAATAAACTTGTATACATTTTTCACCGTTTTAACTTTATTTTTTTTAACAATTTGACCTCTACTACAAAATCAAAATTAGTGAAAATTCGCTCTCTTGGGTGTTTAAACCCAGCCACCCTTTTTTAAAGAGTGGCTCGATTTTCACTTAAGTGTTCACTCTTTCATACCAAAAACACATTAACAATAAACGGAATATAAAGCTAAGAAATAAGCTGCTCAGATATGGTTTCCTAGAAAAGCGGTGAGCTTTTTTGCGACAATAATACTACGTGAGATTTTGTTTACAATGCAATCATGAGGAAGCGTCCCCATCTCTCTAGGAAAACACTAAAATATGATTACTTGGAGAAAAAGGGTTCGTTCACCGTCATGTTACGGCCGAAGAACTCGTAATATAGTGGTGACCGCATTTTAAGAAACCATGGCTATCAAGCATACATGAATAATTTTATAGCATTTTAACAAAAAGTATCAGATGTTAGCAACACCAAAAATATCATATTATACGTAAAGATCTTTTTAATAGTTTAAAAATTGATAGTAATTATAACCTTCTTGTACTGATCCGATTTGTATTTGATGTATAATCTTTTTATATAAGTTTATGATTTAAACGTCTTTACATATTGGATTCGATAGAATTATTTTTCAATGAACAATGTCGCCTTAAAATTGTTTTTAATTTGCTTATTCAAAGTTTATGAAGAGTAAGAAAACACAAATCCTAAGGATTTTGGAAGCGTTAAGATGATTAGATTAAGGTAAAAGAGGGGCTCGAAACATTGGATGTAATAGCGGCTGCCTCGGTTCCTTTATGTGGGCAACTTTATGAATTCTAAAAGCTAAACTTTGCCTCTGCCTCGTAGATTTCATTTTCTTAAAAGCACCAGGCTATCTTAATTCCCTTATTTTCTTCCTACATAACATGTTGTAAAGTATTATAAGTTAAATATTTTTACTAATGGGTAAACGTGTAAGTATTTTGTTTTTATTATTGATCTACGGATCTAACTTTTGTCCTATCATAGTCAAAACAAATGTTTGGAAACCAAGTGTCTTTAAAAAGTTTAAGTAACCTATCGAAATAAGTTTCAAATTGTTAATGTGTTGGCGTAGTGGATGAGTTGATAGCGGAAGAATCCGCGGTCGAGTTCGAGGTTCACAGGTTCGAGTACCGCCATAGCCAACTACCGGTAGTTTCGAGGTCATTCCATAGTCTGTATAGACCCTTGGTGAGTGGTCGATTTACTTCTGTGAAAAACAATTGATTGTTGAATTTATCCTTACCAACTAATAACAAATCCTTACTAATAAAAATACAAACAAAAAGAAGTTTGTAGTCTTACCTTTAGTTTTCCCTTTAATTAGTTCTCTTAAGGGGATAAATAGTTTTAAAATTGTAATGTTTCTGAATAAACATTTTTGAATTTAAATTATAACGTGTGAAGTGTGAACGTCTTGGTGATATGGCATGCAACAAGTCTCGTTTTCGATTAGTTTCTAAGTAAACATATATACTTATTTGATTGCTCTAAAAATGTAGCTACTCGTATGTCAAGGCGCAGTCAAAGAATTAAATTTTCTAGCACTAGAAGTACTGTAAACGTCTTTAGCGAGTGATGATCTATATTTGTTGTCATGATGCAAGTAAGAGTATTAAGTGAAATTCTTAATTGAAGTTTGTAATGTGAAGAACCTCGAAGTTGACGACGTTTTTAATTTATTCTAAGTTGATTTTTGCTAACAAGATTTGAAAAAAATCTTTTTTGACAGAAAAAAGAGGGACTTAATATACATCTTAGCTACATCAGTAGTCAACCTAACTGAGTTGATTTCTCCTTGTTACTCACTAACAAAAACAAGTTTTACCAAAAAGTTGAATCATGAAACGTCTTTGTTCAAATGTTGTTTGGTGTAAAGTTGCAAACACAGTAATTATTCACAGTTACTCTCCACCAAAGCACTTTAAAAGTCTCCATTATTAGGATATTATTCTTTGAAATTTGTTCAAAACAGTGAAAGAAGCTGGGCTTAGGCTTCCTTGAAACTCTTAATCAAGTTTCTTACAACCATAAACAACTTTCTCTTTTAACAAGTTGTATTTCGTAGAGGTGAACATGAAACATCTTAAACAATTGTATTTATACAGAGTGTCTCGGAGCTTTTCAAGAATAGTTTCAAGTAAAACAAGTCAAAAATTTCAAATAATTGTGTTACCCGCACTGCCGCTATTTTCATTGTGTGTTTTTTTCTTGAGAATCCAATTCGCCTTTGCACCTCTTTCTCTTTGCTTTCACTTTTCAAACAAGATTAGGAACATCTCAAAGAAAGATTTAAAACCTTTAAACGGCAATAGCTTTAAAAGGCGTATAATTTACTTAAATTAACAAACTTATTAAGTTTTGTTTTATTTGAAAGATTCGTTTACGAACAACGAGGATTTGTAGGAAAAGGTTGCTCAAAAGGTTGTGATGCACCTGAGCTCCATAATATTCAACCACTTTTGGCTACGCTTGTAAGCACTACTTACATGTGCTTTATATTTTTCCACACGTATTTTCATAATGCCGTCTGTATGATTCTCGACTTGTACCAAATGTACATGTATTTTGTTTAAAAAAATAAACTTCAGGCGACTGAAAGTTACACGCTTTCTAGAGGATGAGTTGGTATGGTAATAAAGTAGACGAAGGGTGCATATTTTACCTCTCACCCTCTTTTACTGCCAGTCGAGTAAAGCCAAGCCTTTGACCTCGCTTTTGCTATGATTCTTTACATCACTAAGTTTTGTAACTTTTATTTACATATAAATAACTAGTTACTATCTTACCACTAGCCTTGATGTATACCTTTAGCATAACAAGATGTGAATTGTTAAACTCTCTTTAAAATTGACATAGTTAACTCTTTAATTCAGGCTTCCGGTATCCCACCGTGTCGTAAGACTAACACTAACGTTGTCAGACGTTTCGCCCATTCTGTGATGTGGCATCCTCAGTGACACAGCTGAGACTTTTTGACACCTCAGTGACACAGTCTTATAGTTATGACTCCGGCCGCTCAAGCCTACGTATTAAGATAGTTAAACTTTATTAAAGAGGAATTGATACGAGGGCTTACCTATAAAGTATGCAAACGAGTCTCGTTTTGAGGTGTAAATTTAAAGTAGAAAAAACGAAATACGAGTATGTACATAAAAAAGAAAATGTGAATGTAAGGGTGATTTTGGCACGGTAGGTTGGTGACAAGTGGCTTGATAATTAGATTTAAACCAATGATTTCCTTTTCATATTTATCAGTGAGAGATCCTAGTTGGCTAGACATAATTATAACACACAGTTTTAAAGTTCATAGATTGTATTTTATTTTTTGATATTTTAAGCAATTCATAACGAATATTCATCTCAACAATCCTGGTTGTTTGAAGACCAACAAACATTCCATGTGTTACTGCCCCTACATGTTCACTTTGTTATTCTGTTTCAAAAGTACAGTTCAGGTGTGTGTACCGTATATAATTTACGATGTGACATTTGACAGTATCAAAGAGTATATTTAGACCTTTTTTCTTGGCAAGCGAGTTGTGAAAGACCTGTGCTTGCAGTATTAAAATGTATAAAGTTATCATAAGCACACAGTGGGTTTAAATTTATATTAGTTATAAGTGCTTCAGACCACTGACGCGCTTATTTATTTATTTGCTTGCTTAAATATAACAATGTTTACATTGATATTGCAAGTGTGAACATTAACTAAACGTTTTTAAATATTTAAGTGTCGAATTGATATTTTCATTATTATGGATATGCAATGATATGATAATGGATTGAGTACAGTTCATGAATAATGGTATGAATGTTCCAGTTGCTTCAAGGACATTTGAGAGTAATTGACATTTTCAGAACAAATGAAACTTTCTTTTATGGCTGCATTTATTTTATTTATAAAACCGTTTAAGTAACTTTAATCGTATTTGTGAGGAATCTCCACAATGGTAATCTTGTTGCTGCTTGCGTTAGATACAATTTTGTTAATGCTAGGTTCAAGGTCTGTTACTTATATCCTTAGTGCCAGCTAAGACTAATATTAAGTTATCGACCTTTAGAGTGTTAGTAATTTTAGGAGTTTCGTGAACTAAGTTATATAACAGTTATAACTAAAGTTATACAGGGTGTCGGTGAACTCTCTGGATATACTTTGTAGACATGTTTTGGGTCAAAACAAGAATATTTTACCATATAAACAGGGTCTCCGGCGCTTCATTGTCCGTCTGTCTGTGTGGGTGTGTTTTTACCAAAATAATTTTGGCAATAAACTAATAAATTGATTTTCACCAAACTTTTGGTCAAAAATTTAAATGCCATTGTCTAAATAGGAAAAGTATTATTTCATTTAACCTTCACAAAATGGCGGCCATTTTAAAATTTCAAAGTTGAATAGCTCAAAAACGAGTACGTTTACAACAAACTTATTAGAACAACTACTTTTAGTGTTTTATTTCTTTCTAAAATGTATAAATTTTGAAAATCGAATGAAATAACAAAGTTACTGTAGTTTCTGTCTTACCGGCCCATGTCCGCCATGTGTTCTCCAGTCAGCTAACGCAACAACAATGGAACTGACTACATTATTTTGATTCAGGAGTTTGTTAAATTCGTTTGGACATCTCAAACAATAAATTAGTCTTTCCATGTATGTTACCGTGTCGAAAGTCATCATTTTGAACAGCTCTTTGCACGAACAAATAAATAATATTTATGTCCTCTGTTTTGTAGTAGATTAAATAGAAGATTAAATAAAAAGTTAAAAATGTAATGTTTTATTTTAAATTGTTTTAGTTATTGAAATTTCAAGCTGACTTAGTTAGCTAAGAAATCTTAGTTAAAACTTAAAAGTAAATTAAGAAGTTAATGTCGGAGTTCTATGAATATATCTATACTCTAAAACCAAACTAACCTAAGCTTAAAAAGGATTTTGAAGCACAAATTTCTGAAGACACAGTTACTATTATTAGAAAGTTTAATAGTTTTGAATAAGTAAACAATATTTGTATTTAAAATTGTCCATTTATATTCCAGAACAAAGGACATAAAATGTATTTTATTTGTTCGTGCAAGATTGTTCAAATGACGACCTTCGACACAGTAGCATACATGGAAAGACTAATTAATTATTGTTTGTAGAGATGTCCAAACGGATATAACAAACTCCTGAATCAAATCAATGTCGTCAGTTCCATTGTTATTGCGTTAGCTGACAGGAGGAACGCATACGGAAAGACAGAAACTACAATTACTTTGTTATTTCTCATTCGATTTTCAAAGTTTATGTACTTTAGAAAGAAAATAAATACACTAAAAGTAGTTGTTCTCATAATATTGTTGTAAACGTACTGTTTTGAGCTATTCAACTATGACATTTTTAAATGGCGCCATTTTGAATTTGAAGGTTAAATGAAATAATATTTTTTCCTATTAGGCAATGGCATTTTAAATTTTTGACCAAAGTTTAGGAAAATCAATTTATTGGTTTTATTGTCATAATTATTTTAGTAAAAAGCACATCCACACAGACAGACGGATAACGCGCCGGAGACCCCTGTTTATATGGTAAAATAGTCTTGTTTGACCCATGAACATGTCTACAAAGTATGTCCAGAGAGTTCACCGACACCCTGTATATACAGTAATTGTTTTCAGAACAGTACAAACACATGTTTTAAATATGTAATTTATTGATGTTTTGGTTACAGTTTAAAAATAATTGAATCGTGTACTTTTTACTGTTTACTTGTAGTTACCATTATTGTCTGATGTTAATTGGGTGATATTTCATTAGACCTTTTGATCTTTACCTTTATTTATGATAGCACATTTCTTAATAACCAAGCATTTGATTCTTATTTTGTATTTTTCAATAATTAATATTTTTTAAATTGTATTTACGTAATGGCTTAGGCCGTTGAAAGAAAGATTAAATAAATAAATTAATATCTGGCAGACAGTCAAATTCATGAGTCTTCGGTTGAAATAAAGCCTCTTTAATTACCTCTTATCAAACATTGTGATAATGAAATTTGTTATTGCAATTTATTTGTTAACAACAATAAAAAAAGTTGACTTTGAGAACAATTAACTCAAGCTTAAGGATAATAATAATTTCACCCTAACCTTCAGCAGCATATAGCACAAAACACCTTTATGACATTTGTTTCTTCAAATTATATTTATATATATATAAAATTCCTATTTACATAGATAAAAATACCTTTATGAGCCAAAGAGTTTTGAGTTTCTAGGCATATTCTTTGCCTAAGAGAATCGTATTTACTTTATTTGCAAAATATAACGTCAGGTTTTTTATGGAAATCAATTATAAACAATGTGTGAGAATAGTCCAATTTAGATGTACAAATTTTCACATTGTGTACGGCAGAGAATTATGGTTAAACTGTACTAAATCTAAAATATCACGAATTTCAATTCAACAGAAATCGGCAGTTAGAGTGATTTGTGGGTTACCGGTACGTGTCGGACAGAAATTTCGTGACGCTTTTGTCTTTCTACAGGTATTTTAACTGTAACTTCTCTTTTCATATTTAAAAGGTAATGCTGTTCACTGCTCCAAAGATTGCCAGATTCTTTTAACTATGTTAATCATCCAACAATACTGTAGATACTAGAGCTTCCGGTTTACACCGCGTCGTAGTTGAAATATAATTACTGCTAAACGTTTCGACCTCGCTGTGGAGAGTCATCCTCAGTAGCTTGTTGACTGGGTGAGACGTTCAGCAGTAATTATATTTCAACTATGACGCGGTGTAAACCGAAAGCCTTAGATCTTAGTGATGACACTGGCCGCGAAAGCCTAAGAGTTGAGAATACTGTAGATATTGAATGGCGTGGCCATAAAATGTTCAAAATGTAATTAACTTATTGGAGTTTAATTTCAATGGGACCCAAATGGTTCACAAGGCTTAATTCCCATTTTTTAGCATTACCTTTGGAAGCTTTTTACGTTTTGGCAAACAGCGAACATTATCGTCTATTAAAATTACCAGCTGTATAAACTAAGCAAATGGCGGACCTATACACACAATAATAATAATAAAACGTCTTTATTATATTAAAAAAAGGTGAAGTCTAGTGAAAGCCCTTTCTACTACTTAACATTCAACAAAATATACAAAAAACAACTGTAACTACAGACTAAATATAAATAACAAACAAACAAAGTGTACCATGAAGAACTTTCAAATACAAGTCAACTAAAGAAAAATAGCAACATTTTTAATAACTAAACGAAAACGAGAAACCGATTTTATCGTACACAGGTTTGAAGTATTCTAAAAGAGGTGTTGAAACCCAGCCACTCTCATTCAAGAGTGGCTCGATGTTCTTTCTTATGGGAGTGGTTTTCACTTGTTCATATTTAGAGTGTACATTTGATACACAGGCTTTAATTAGGTCGTATTATTATAAAGTCTGAAGCTGTTCACTCCGATCATAATTTATTTATGCGACTAAACTATAATAAAACCAATCAATCAAACGTAAAGTTAACTAGTCATTGTTTTCCATATTATCCTATTAATATGTCAAGTAAAGATGATAATTAATTATTGTAGAAAATTGCTGGCAGCTATCCATCAGTTGATGGCGTAGCGCTCTTAAAGCTGGTATGGTTAATAAAATAAGTAACAGCGACCAATTACTTTATATAGTTACGCCTTGATAAACAATTCTGTTGGGATTTACTAAAATAGTGTGGTTATACTATTTTTTTATTAAATAGTATGTATCGGAAAATCTAAAAATGTAAACTTTCTTTATAACTGCAAATATTGTTCTTAATTTTGTATTGATATTTTTCAAACATTTCACACTCACAAAAAGTACTTTTTTATTTGTAATATTCCAAAGTGTCTATAACAGGCTTTGCGTGACTTTATTACTAGTATGTAGGTCGTATTAATATTATTTATTATTTACTATATATTTAATTACTATTCCTAATGTTTCTGTAAAGCTTGCTTTGGTTTAGAGCAAGGTTTCATCAAAATGTTCTAGATTGTTAATTTTCTTTCTTTTTCTTATCAAAAGAACTTTTATTTATTGAAGTCAGTAGGCATTCTACATAATGTAGGGAGTTAGAAGACCCTTACACAATGTACAAGAATAGTATGATTCAACTAACCTGATCTATAAATATAATAAATTTACGCAAACAATTATTTACAAACATACTCCAGCCACGCAATTTGGGTTTAATTTAATTTTTGTTTCTGAAAGCTCAGATGGTTTGCCTTACTACGTCCAATTAAAAAACATCGCCAAATGATCGGGTTTTATTATTATTTATATCTGCCTTCCACTACATTTAAATTATGTTGAACATAAAAGGCAATATTTTCTAAAAATTAGCAGTACAAGTTCGCATGTCAGTTTCAAGTTTTGCCGAAACACAGTTTAGAATCTAATTAGCCGGGGCAGTGGGGCAGAGCAAATGTTATTTCACCGCGGGGTAGAACACCGGTAATTTTTCGATCAGAGGTATTGAGCGTAAAAGCATTTAACCCCGCAACGCGTTGCTCCCCTATATTCCAACCCTCCTATACACAGCGAGTACCCAGCTTCCGGCATAGATAATCACCACCCTTCAACAACTGGTGATAATAGTTGACAACTTATTGAACTATTTACTCACCGGACATTACGGTTGAATATTTTTCCACACCGGTAATCCCAAAATCACTATCGGCAGTAACCACAAGGGTGCTAACGTCTCGGGTAAAGATTCTATCTCGACTGAGCCTGTGGGGTGGTTTGCGGCGCATGTGCGTCGCCCACGCCCCGCACCCCCACGACCCCCACCCCCCAACACCCCAACACCCCCACCCCCTACAGGTAAGGTAACGACAGCAGTCATCTGCGCCCGCCGAGCTCCATAAATACCGCATATTGGTCGCGAATATGCGTTTACCCTTACCCCAATCCGAGCTGGCTTTCACCAACTGCATTACCTGAATAAAAACTCAATGTTGAGGTTGTATATTTTCAGATGTCCTTAAATTGTTTATTGATTGCTCATGTACGATAAATGGTTCTTTGGTTTATAGCAAAATTTATGATACTGTGACAGGTAAAACCATTACTTGAGTATATAGTAACATCTACTAGTTAATTCTTTTTAAATTATACATGACATGTGAACTTTAAAGTGATAAATGAAAATTACACCTTAGACTGTTATTCAAGTTACACTACAAAATAATAGTTAAAAGAGTTTCTCGAATTAATTTATTTAATAACATTAAAGATTGTCAAGTGAACTCAGGCGAGCTTGGTTAATTGTAAACACCATTAAAATACTTTTAGACTCAAGCAGACATCCAAATCAGTCCTCCAGAACACTTAACTTTCATTTTAGCTCAAAATTAGTGAGTCTACACTGGCAGTTCATTGATTACACGATATACTATATCGCTTAATTTAAGCAGCAAATTCAAAATAAACAAATGGAGGTATAATAAAATGAAGGTATTGGTAATAAGGTTATAAGTAAATATAAGTTTTAGGCAAGACTTATTAACGGGTTAATTTGGCAAAAAAAGTTGTTTTAGTGGTTGACATTTCTTTCATAGCTGAATAAATTATCTAATAGATTTAGTTTATTAACGTACTTCTCGGTACATTTAAATGACAAAGCTTTCTTCTTGTGCCTTTTTCAAAAGCAGTCTTAATGGAAAATAATAATCAACAGAACTATTATCCTCTGTCGTATTAAACATTTAACAATTTTGAAAACTTTGCTTTGTAAACATAAGAATTGAATACTGGAAATGTTGGTTAAGCTGCAAATTATTCAGCCAAGTAAACATATCTGCTGAAGGGTGATCAAGTAATAATTATTCAAAGATATTAAATACATTTAAGAACAATTTGGACAACAATTTCAGAACATGGGTGGGTCCATTTCAATATTTATAGTGAATAATACCCTATTTTATATTTTTTGGTTATTACAGTTTGGTTTATACATTTTTACTCCCACTAATAAAGTAACCACTTTTGCTCTTGCAAAGTCACTATATGAGTAATGATTCCTTTAAACACTTTCTACTAACTCCTAGATGCCATACCAAGTAGTTAAACGTCCTCTACATCACTAACCAAAAGTAAATGTCTTTGAAAATGATTACGTATAAGCAGAACTAAAGTTCCACTGGATTCTTTCCTTATTTTAAAACTACTTACTTTTGAATGGTTCTACTCACCCAGATAATAATTTTAAAGTTCAATCACTAAATCACTATTTGAGATGCCGACCACTCTCGTGAGGGTATTTTAAGGCAAATATGTGGTGAAGGATGAGTGGTAGTAATGAGTTATGAAGTATAGTCTTGTTACTAACTAAGGCCGACTCTTCTTTAGAATGAGTCATTAAATAATAGCCCAATGACCGATGGAAATACAAGGACCAACGGCTTAACGTGACTTCCGAACCACGCAGGTGATGAATTGATACGTCTAAACGATGGTGGGAGTTGATGCGGGTATCATCAGATGATCACTGAGACTATCTGAGCCGCTTTAGACCTCTATCATCCTGAAAACCTGACCTCCATGAAGCTGGATTATAGGACCACGCCACGAGTCCCAGTCGAATGTTTTGGATTTTTAATATTGGTTAGGCCCACCTGAAGGGTACATCGATAGTTATGCTACGTACGACTCAGGTTACTATTGTGCTAGACGATGTATTATTTTGTTTCATAACGTAATTGGTACGTTTTTTCAGTCCAATCTTGACCATTGTAAAAGAGAGGGAAGCAAGGATTTTCAGCGCCTGAAACTAATGATCAAAACCACTTACTGCTTTGGGTTAATGGTTTTTGTGGGAGGAAATCCAAACGTCTCTCTAAGAGCAAAACACGGTTTTATCTCCACGTGTTTTCCTAGCATGTCAGTTGCTTCTCGATTTGTTTTCAGTAAATTTGATGAGATAATAATGTTTTAGTTTGAGGTATGGAGAGTGTTTGCATTCAAATTTATACTAATAAGCTGTACTACTCAATTCACCCTTAACTGGTGGTTAAAGTTAGGACCGGCAACACACCAATAGGAAAGGTGGATTTTTTTAGGTTAATTTTTACTTAGTCTGTTTTGATTTTGCATTTTTATGTTACTGTTTATATTTAACTGTACTAGCATAATGAATCCATGTTAAATTAAAAAAAAAATTTAAAATAATCTTTAATTATTGCAATATGTTTTGAACGTTGCGTGAAAATGTAAACATTGCAGACTGTAAACAACTTAACCGGTGGTTAATTAAACAGATGGTTAGTAGGCAATTAAAAACCAGCCGTGTTTGAAATTATTTAATTTTAAAATTAAAAATTGTACTACGTAAATGTTAACAGTCATCTTGTATTTAGCGGCTCACAGTTTTAAATAATAATAACAGAGATAAACATTTTTAATAGATATTCATTTTGTTAGCTATGCATTTTAAACATAAAATTAATCGTCATTTACATTAACTTTATTAACGTTTAAGACACGGTATAAGAGGAAAATAAGAATAATATAAATATAAATAAGAAGCTTTATTTAAATGTAATAAAACTATAAAATTAGGATGTTTTAAGGAAACGTATTTTGAGGCCTTTTTCTAAACAACACTGATTAGAAACGTGTTTTCAAATTTTGTTCGAACTTTTACTGTGTATTCCTTAAACTTATTTATGTATCGTGGTAGCATATAGGCTACTTTAATTTAAAATCGTATATTTATTTAAAACGTTGTTGCCTTAAAGAACTACGAGTACTTTTATATTTGAAGAAGACACTTGTCCTCTAGTGCAATATCTTTACATTATGGACCTTTCTTTCAACTACTTGCTATCCAGGTGGTTAACTAACCACTGGTTAAGTTGTTTACATTCCGCAATGTTTACATGTTCATGCATTTATCAAAACACTTTCCCATTCTTCATTAAATTTGACATGTATACATCGATCTAAAATAGTTAAATACAAACTTTAACAATAAAATGCAAAATCCAAACAGACGAAGTAAAAGTTAACTTCAAAAATATCCAGCTTTTCTATCGTCTGGCTGCCGGTTAAGGCTGAATTGAAAAAAATGGCCCTGTAAACAGGTTACATAAAATTAAAAAATGTTAAAAGAAATGAAACCTATCTAATTTTATCCGTCCCATAACAAATCAAATTTACCACTGGCATGAAAAACTTATCTCAACCTTCTTTTAGTTCCAATTACCTTTACTTCTTATTTGTGAAATGCCAACAAAGCACTTCTTGATCAAAAGTTCCATCTGAACCGCACATAGGCCTACGCTTGAGTTCATATATCACACGGATAAAAGTGTGGAATGAAACACTGCCTTGACATTTAATTTCGGCCTTGCTTTTTCACCAATATTCGTGTTGAAGCTGAACCTGTGCCAGGAAATGTATTAGAAGTTGTGCAATATTTCAAACTCAACCACGTCTTGCTTTTAGGCTTAAACGTGAATTATTAAGAAATACCAAAGTAAAGTTATTTTACCAAACGTGTTTATCACTTTTAACGTAAATTCATAAAATAAAACCATGGGTATGTACAGGGTGTTCATAAAAGGGTGTCACACACTTTGGCGTTTGGTTTATTTTGTCGAAATAAAAAACATTTCAAATAAGAGATTTTGCTTTCCACCGAGACCATGGAATTATTTCCAAAACCGGTCGGTAATATAAAAAGATGATACAAGAGTATTTCGTTTTCATTTATTTTCTATTTAGAATAATATGTTTTTTTCCAGAAACGCTTTATTTATCAGATATCCGTCGTGTTGCTTTGTTCTCCAATTATTTATAATCTCCTGTAACGTTTATGGGGTTATGCTAATAATTTATACTTTTTTTACTTACTTGTATCTAGGTTATATCATGTTTGGAAAAAATAACTACCTTGATATAACCTACCTTTTTAAAATGGTGGCTATTTTATAGTATTTTAGGGATTTTTGGTGTTACACATTAAAAAGCGAATAAATGGTGAGGTTTGCAATAAAACGTACAGTAAAACGTTTTTAAAGACGATTGTATTACCAGTCCATCGATTCAAGGTCAAAAAATCAATAAAAACTTACCCAAGCTGTAGCTGGCTAAAAACTGACAACTTTTCACCTTTTTACCTTTTTTTACTACTGTAACATTGTTCATTTTTAAAGATTTTATTGCTTTGAGGTTAATCGATATGGTACAAAATTTACGACAAAACGTTATTCTGTACATTTTATTGTAACTCCGTTCATTCGTTAGTTAGGGTACAAAATTAAATCAATGAAAACACAATGAAATACCCACCATTTTAAAATGGTAAGTTAAGATCATGCTGCAATTTTTTTACAAAAATGGTCTTACTTATGATACAAATATCAGTAAATTTTGAGCTAAATCACATTAGGGTGCGGGAGATAGTACATAGTAAATGAAATAAACACAATGGCGGTTTTTAGTAAACGAAGAGTTTTAGAAAAACGAGTAGTCTTACATTTATCTTCATTTTGACCCAGTAAACCTTATCCTAAAGTTTGTGACACCCTTTATGAACACCCCGTGTTTCGTCACTCAACGAGCCTCACTCAATCAGATGTGCGCTTTTTAGCTATTCTCTTCAATAGACCCATTAGATCTTTTTCTTGGATGATATATTATTTCGATCAAATAAGAGCCAACTTCGAAGAGTTATTCGATTGTTCTTTGAGAACGTGCCCGGATTTCAGGACAATACTAAATTCTTCTTTTCCAGAGGAAGGTGTACAACTCGAAAACTTATATCGATGAGTTTATAATACATCTATTTAAAGAGTTTTACTGAAATGAACCCCTGTTAGGGTTATTAAATAACACTGGTAGAACTTTAAGATTAATATTTTAATTATATTGTACCCGCAGGGTTGTTTAAATAAAATTATAACGTGTATTGTATTTTTATTGGTTGCTATAAATTAATTAGTAGCAACAATGATGTCATGTATAATTTGTATTAGCTTACCTTATTGAACACCTGAAATACACTGAACATAACTGTGCAGCTGTATAAACTAGAAATGGTAAAACTTAATAGTTAGTTTCAGTAAAAGCACTATTTTCAAGGAATTCTTGGAAGAGGTAGGAGTGTCTACAGCACGATGTAAATACTAAGATCTAAGGCTTTCGCTTAACTCCGGGTCACAGTTGAAATATATATATATATATTGCTATATATATATATAGAAGTATTTATATATTTTCAACTGTGGCCCGATGTTAACCGGATGCCTTAGATCTTAGTGATGATACCGCAAAAGCTTAAGAGTTAAGATTATATAAATAGTGTGGGTTCCATGAAATCACAAGGAATTCCGGTAGTTGCTGTTACTTTCTTTTGTTCAAAGCTCCTTTTGAATTTGCCCCGGGACATAGTATTAAGCTTGACGGGATCCAGTCAAGTTTTAGACGCAGAGTTTGGCCTAAAGCACTTAGTGAGGAGTTGGGAGAGGCTTAGGGTTGAGACTTCAGGTAATTTAGTTATCAACAACTAGTTTAACTATCAGAACAAAACTGAAACTAATAAGAAGGACATGAGTTGTACTGTGTTCCTATACAATGGTTAAATTCAGAACCAGTACTGAAAGTGGCTTTTTTCGGTGCATCGAAAGTTAAAGATCCGAGAGAACAGTTCAGTGTGTAAAATTAAAATTGTTTGTTTCTAGGAGGCAAAGCCGACTTTGTTATGTTTTCAAAAATATGTTTGGGAAGAGTTATATAAAGAAGGCTTTTCATTGCGTCCATTGCGTCCAGCGTTATAAGTAGTCCAATTTTAATGAAATTTGAAATAAATTTTCCATACTTGATACGTAGTAAAATGTATAGTAAATTGTCACTTAAGTCCTACGGTAATAAGGAAATCGCTTCACTCATGCCAGCGGCGCTTTAGCGCTAAGCTTCGTGTCGACCTGGTTTAAAGTTGATGTTAATATATCTATAAGTTTTTGGTGACTTTAAGTATTGGTGATTTTATGAAGAAACCTATTGCATAGGTGTATTTTGTAAACATTTCCTACAAGTTAATTCATTACAGTCATAGATTGCTGCCATAGAGTTGTTGCAATTAGACACTATTGTTGGTAGTGTAACGCAACTTACGTTTTTGCAGTGCAAAAATGTATACACCTTTTATTCTTTTCGGTGCTCATGTTTTCTCATTTTGAGGAAATGAACCATAATCACCTGTCTTATTATATTTTAATACAGTATACGAGTGTATTCAATATGCAATCTGTGTCAATATGACTAAATGTCTTGAATCTTGCATGAGATACAATTGAACATATCATTGTTATGTGTTTCTTGGTAATGAATGTTTGCCTTGTTTAGGTACATCGAAGTCAGTGTTTGTTTTAGTTCTGATTGTTGTGTTTGTGTTGTCTTGTGTGTAAATTTGCCAAAGTGTAACAAAACTAAGAGCGTTACTGAGTAGCTTGTCTTGATCGGCAAAGTCTTGATCAAGTAGTATAACATATTTGTGTTATGAGACCTATTGATACTTTAGAAAGGTTATGGAAATCACGATCACAGCTAGAAAATGAGGTACGACAAGCGGATCCGTGGCGGATTGATATCGAGCGCGACTCTGGAGCTCATCACTTCGGTGTCGCGGGTTCGATCCTCGCAGTCACCACTTACAATTTCTAATGTGACTATTCGGTGACACTAGGTATAGGTCGAGGTTGAGTGTTAGAGAGGCCTTTGTAGTCTTACTTCGCCTTTATCAAGAAAAACTTTATCTTTTATCTTTTTTTACAAAGACCACATGTGTTTAAAAAATGCACATTTTTATTGCAGATCAAATTACATGCACGGCACATGCCAGGCAAGCCTTTTATGAAACATTTTGACATTTACTCTTACATCTAGACTTTATTCAAATGTACATATCCACTCGCAGTTTTTCCTTCGCCTATTCTTTAAAGAAAAACGTGAAGAAACATAATTACAACCAACATTAATACAACAACTAGGTTAGGTAATTTTTTACAATTATTTTTTAGGTCCTATAAGTAATTAAATTTATGACCTATTGATACAATAATTTCTTTCCAATCTTATCCATTGGAAAACGAGGGAAAACAAGGTTTTTAAGGTCTGAAACTAATGATCAAAACCACTTTACTCTCTGGGTTAATGGCCTTTTGTGAGAGGAAATCCAAACGTCTCCTTGAAAGGAAAATACAATGTTTCCCCTACGTGTTTTACTTGGTAAGTTGTTTTCACAGCGCCAGGCTTTTGACAAGATACGACCGTCGGAAAATATTATTCAAGTGTTTGTTAAATGAAAAGGTTTATCCTTTTAATATTTACTAGCTGTGTAACCGTGCTTCCCTACGGATAAAATATTGTTATGTTACAGTATCGTGACTGTAAAGTATTATTGTAAACAGGCAGGCTGTTTGGGTACTGGCATCAAACTAACAATCTTTACACCAGTCCTGTTACTATATTTTGAAAGTAGGCTTAAAGTTTGCTAACTGACGAACCGGTTTTTCGCATCGTCGTGTTTAATGTTATGTTTGCTTCTTAGTTGGCTATTCCTACAGTGTAGATAAAATACATAGCTCTCCAGCTTCATCACGGGAAGATCGGCAAACGAAGAAACCATATTAAAAAATAGCTGTTTTCTAAAAGTCATAACTAATATTTTATTAGTTTGGGATTTTGTAAAAGTTCAATTTAATTCAGAATCGTATTCAGACTTAGCACAATACAGGTAGGGATATAGACTCAGTTATTGTTAACCTCACACCTTTTATTTGCAGTACTGCTGAATATTTCTAAAACAGTGTCTGAAAGAGGCTTGATTGAGTTTGATTAAACATTTTTTACATTCACTCAATGTGTTCTATTAAATGGCGTTGTTTAAGTTTTGAAACCTCTTAAACTTCAAACCACCGCTATTTTGACCAACTTCCTACGCAAGGAGGAGGTTACACAATTTGACGTGGGACTGTTTTTCTTATATGTTTGTACACGCATAATGTTTGAACGCGGCTACCTTTTATTCACCTAGACCATGAAATAAAACATTAATTTCTCTGTATTTGATAAACTAAATGCATACATATTATTTAGTAACGACCCTGGATAATCTAGGGTATATTACATCAGAAGAAAAAGAACCTGATATTGTACACATAGCCGTAACCGGTTTTTTTTACCTCTAGTCACCATTGTAGTTTGTATTTCCAAACCAATAAAAATGACTAAGTTAGCAGTGAGTATATCATACTATGTTTACCAATAGTAGGTAGTGTTATTTCAGTGATTCTTGAAATAAACTGAAGTTCTGTTGTGAGGGACATAAGGGTTATATCGCAGCTCGTCAGACCGTAACGGGGAAAACTTTCTCGAATTGCCCACAACGGGAAAAGTTTCAACTACGAAACAAAAATATGTCCTGGGACCAAGATAATTATTTCTGTTATTTTAATCCCTGTAATAAAATACTGTGATGATAATATGCAGAAAAAATGGACTGGCTGAATCACCAAACAAAATTAAAACTCGATAAGTTCTGCAGGTTGTAAATTTCACTTTCAACGGGGAGCGGTAGAAAAGTAATAAACATACGACTTGCCAAGAGTATTTCAATATAAAACATGTTTAATCACATCTTATGCCTTGACGTTTCGTAATACTTGAAGTCTTTATTTTCATAGTTATTGTAGACCTTAAATGCTAAGCCATCGTTACAAATATAATAACTATTGATCTAAGCTGTTTTTAAATGTATGGTTGTAGATTCTCAGATATCTCTCTATGTTCTCAGAAAAACTACTTGATTTCAAACCGGTACAATTTTGGAAAATTTTAAAACCTAATCCATTCAAGATAAGTCGACAACTTATATGGCACAAGTTCATAATTTATACCTATTGGCACTCGTTTTCCAATCAGAAACCAACAGCTAAACTTGAAAAGGCAATCTATCAAGTACAAACCGTGGCAGAACAACACGACAGGTTGTGTGATCTATCATGTTTGTGTCAAACCGAAAGCGTGTTGTTGGATGTTTTATGCCCTAACACGTGAAGGAATACGGCAAATGTCATTTTTTACTAAGGTCTTAAAAATACTAACGTAATCCATGAAATACGCGAATTTCGCTGAGGTAGGAAGTAGTTTGATTAAAAACTGAATAGATATTGTAACAGACGTCTTTCATAGTTTTTTAATAAACAAGAAGAATCCAACGTTTTGGGAATCTGGAATCTGATCCCGTCTTCAGGTGAAAGTAACCTAAAACATGACACAAAACAATAGGAAATGAGCTATTTTAAAAGTATTGTAATCAGCGTAAGTTGAGCATTCACTCACCACCAAACAATATGAGACACTTTGTGATCGCGGTGCGTAGTCATATGTAGCACCAAAGAACGTAGTGCATCATGTGACTATGCACCGTCTCACCCACCGGGGGTGCCAGTCGCGCCGCGACCACAAAGTGACTAGTTAAGTGTATATAAGTGTAAAAAGTGTATATACAGTGCTCATCATGTAGACATAATCCCTCCCTCCACCCAGAAGATGTGACAAACGTCACGAAATGTACATCGGGGCATTCACCAATTTTCTTCACAAGGTCTACAGGCACCAACCAAGTATTTCATCTATTTACTTTTTTTAAACCAAGCTTAAGTTTAATGTCTGAGGCGAGGCCAAATATTGTTTAGAAGAAAAAGCTGTTATTATTTAATTTTGAGGCTTAAACAAATTAATTGAAACAGCTGCTGCTCCTGCAATAAAATCAAAATTATCACTGTTTTCGTGGTAATAAAAGAGAAACTTTAGCGCACCATTTCTTTAGAGCAAAATAAAACAAATATTCTTGCTTCGATAATTAAGCTATTACTCCTCGGATAAAATAATTAGGCTACTTCGAAGGTTAATCATCCAAATATAAAACTTCAATTTATTGAACTAACACAACTTGAAGCAAGTAGTCTGAAACGAGTTTGAACTGAATGCAGGAAGTGGATTTGTGTATACTGTACTCTCTAGAGCTCAGATCAAGACGTACTGCTACAGTTCATGAAGTTGACCTCGTTTCTTTCAAGATTCAACTAACAAGAGTTTCTTACTTTTGAACTCAAATTCCTTTAAGCCCTTGGCATAACTATTGATTGTTTGTGCGTAAACGGCTTTAACAGCATGATTAAAATTTTAATTGAAACAAGATGTTACCATTTTAATTGAAACAAGATGTTACCATTTTAATTGAAACAAGATGTTACCATTTTATTTTGCAGTTTTTAAGTTCTACTTAGCCACTGTTCAGTATTATAT
Source organism: Matsumurasca onukii (assembly GCA_018831715.1). Classification (NCBI taxonomy): domain Eukaryota; kingdom Metazoa; phylum Arthropoda; class Insecta; order Hemiptera; family Cicadellidae; genus Matsumurasca; species Matsumurasca onukii. The sequence goes on from CM032058.1 coordinate 64,803,510, forward strand.
ATTTATTCAAAAGGTTGCATATATTTCCAATAATTAATTGAAAATTACTCCTTCTAGACCGTTCTCTTAAGTAACTTCTGCTTATAAACTATTTTCAAACGAAATTTTCAAACATCAAGTAGTTTTAGATTTAAACTAGTTTTATGCCCATCAACAGTTTTCTTTCCAAGCGCATCTATTTTCAAATACTATAATATTGTACCATAACTAATGAGTTGCAACTAAATATAGTATATACGAGTAGTATTCCATCGTTAGTGAGCAAGATGATCACGACGTTTCGAGATCTGCAATTTGATCTCGTCTTCAGATCCCGGGTATCAGATTTCAGATCCCGAATCGTCGTGATCATCTTGCTCACTGACAATGGAAAATTTCCGCAATGATAGTTTAAACTCTGAAATTCTTCCATCGTCAACAACAAATTTTAAACAAAGAACAAATATAGTATCCAAGCATATGTTAAAAATATAAATTCTAAATTCTGAATTGATTTTGGTCGAAAGTATGCAAGTATCTTTACATATAAAACAAATAAAGTAGTAGAGTAAAGTAAAATTCAATTATTAATTAAATAATTTGATATATTAATTAACGACAGCCAGTTTTTAACAAATAATTTACAGATTAAAATTAACAAATAATTCACTAAATGTATTTATTTAAGTAAATTATTTTAAAAATTGTCTTGTAAGAAATACATTTTACAACCAAAGAAACAGAAGGACATTTGCAAATGTCGATCCATCAATGGCAGACCCAAGACAAAACCTAAAGACAGGTTTTGTAATCTATCATGTCAACGTCAACCCCAAGGCGCGTTGTTGCGTTTCTTGAGACACACATTTCAAGGCAATCGGCTCAAGGCTCATTCTATTCAATGAGCAAGGCTTAGAAAACACGCGCAGAGGTTTTAAAGTTTGTTTTAGCAAATAATTTCAAATTTATAGAATTTTTTGCGTAATTTTTAAAACCGAAAATTTAGAAAGAAATACGGAACAAATAGAGGTAGATTAATTCAAGACACCTAAGTACAAGTCAGCTTCCAAGTGAACCAGACTTACTCTTCTACATGGTAAACATTATACGATAAAAAAACATGACTACGTAATTTTTAAGGCTGCAAACTTTTAGGGACTATAAGACACGAGTACAAAGTTGTCGCACGGGTTCGTAGGTTCTTAAGACAATCAAAACGTGTTATCTTTTATTTACGCCATAGCTGAGCACGTTATGTATATTACTCTAGCAGTATGAAAAGCACAAACTGAGCATGCCTAGGTCGTTTAATACACTCTTTTAATGATTCTTTCAATAATACACTATTTAAATTCTTCACTTAAAAACTTTAAAACACACATAGATACCGTGCAGTTTCTTCTTTTTATCATACCCTTTTATCATACACGGGCCCTGTTTCATAAACACAGTAATTCTTAAAGTATTCTTACAAAATTCATAAATTATACTCTTCCATATAGGAAAAGCTTTGTATAAACAACATTTTAGGAGACACCCGAAAATTTTCTAAACAACTATTTATGAGTTAGGTATGAGTTTCTTAAAGAAGTAATTTATATTAAACTTAGCTCTGGACTAGAATTTACACATACATTAGACATGTTTAAATATAAAGATACTAGCTACCCTACCTGTGCTTCGCTAGGGGGCGGGAACTACGTAAAGTGATAAACAACTGTTTAAAACCTTTGTAATTTTGTAATTCTGAAACTAAACAATTCTGCCCGAGCATTTTGACAATATTTTATTGCAAACAAAATCTGAAATTTCAGGACTTGCACACATCTAATAAAAATAATTCCCTCTTCATATCTCATGAAGAAATAACCTAAATGCCGTTAAGACCATTCCCTTTGTATTTTTATGGTATTTTTCTTACTTTAACCCCCTTTAAAGCACAAATGAAAATTATCTTTTTTCAAAGTGCGCGTCAAGAGTCAAAATGAATGTGGTACAAATTTTCAAGACAATCCGCTAAGTAGCTTCAGTTGTGGGCTGATGAGAGAGTCAGTGAGTTTTCCTATTTTATATATATTGTAGATGTAGATTAGTTACTCTTAGAGTTTTTCTCAAATCTAATTGTCTACCTAAAGTTGACTCAAAGCTTTGACTGAAGAGTTTTAGAGAGTCAGATCAGGAGCAGTTACAGGACATGTTCAACAAAGTTCACCTCCTTAACATTGCTTCCTGATTGCTCTCATATCGTCCAAGTTTTCAAGCATTCTCACTGGCTATCCGTGTCATAAAGTCTATTTGTTGTCCATTGTGTTTTCATAGTTAAACGTGATAAACTAAGATAGATTTGATGAAAAATTAGTATTTTGCAACATACTGCGAGTCTGTCGCCATAGTTTGTATGTTGAAAGATATTTTATTTATATGGTGCTTACCACGTATGGTACTTTATTGTTCATTATTAGCAAGGCTGAACAGTTGTTCTCCTATTGTCATTTTGGTGTATTTGCGTATTTGATAATGTGTGGTAGTTTTTCTATTAGTTATAGTACTCGACGAAGCCAATCACCAATTCATTGATAATGTTTTAGAGGTCAAATTATGGTTAGAGAGTTGACTCGATACTATTTGATAACGATGGATATATTGTAGCATAGGTGTTATATTTCTCCAGGGAATTACTAGTTTTCCAATTTGCCCCAGTTATTGGTGCAACAACAAACCAATATTATTGTAACGTTCAAAATAATCGTATCATTGTAAACTGCCACTAACACACCGTATTATGAAATTAAATTTCTTTTTGTGCAGACATTACTTTTTAATGTATAATAAAAAAGAGTTATTTATTGATTATGAGACCACCATACGTAAAAACCTTATATTCACGGAAAAATAAAATATCTTATTTATAAATCTTGTGCAAGAAACGAGATTAAAATTGGGCAATTTTGAGTTATTTAGGATTTTGGGCCTGTATGACGAGCACAACCCATTAATCAGGGATGATTTGCGTGTTCAACAACATAGGACCATATTATTCAGTAAACTTCCCTACCAAGCTGGCAAGAAGTTTTAATTTCGTTACCAGTAGAGATAAGTTACGAGAATAATATTAAAGTTTTCAAAGCTCGTTTGAAGACATTTAGTGTCTCGTGCCTTTACCGACGTGGCGGAGTATCTAATTAAGGTTAACATTACGATTACATATCACTAAATCACTATTTGAGATGCCGACCACTCTCATGAGGGTATTTCAAGGCAAATATGTGGTGAAGGAGTAGTGTGATGAGTGGTAGTAATGAGTTATGAGGTGTAGTCTTGTTACAAACTAAGGCCGACTCTTCCTTAGAATGGGTAATTAATTAATAGCCCAATGACCAATGGAAATACAAGGACCAACGGCTTAAAGTGACTTCCGAACCACGCAGGTGATGGTCTGATATGTCTAAACGATGGTGGGAGTTGATGCGGGTATCATCAGATGATCACTGGTTCTATCTGAGCCGCTTTAGACCTATATCATCCTCAAAACCTGACCTCCATGGAGCTGGATTACAGGACCACGCCACGAGTCCCAGTCATAACAGTAGCCTATTTGTTTTTAACGTGAACTACATACCTTCTTCCAGGGACGTATGAATGTGTGTATGAATCACGTGTTCGTGAATGAGTAAATATATTACATTTGTTTTAATCTTTTATTATTTATTGTTTATTCAAAACATAACATTATCTAAATGTGCAAATAAAGTTATCTTATGGTTTTGACTGAGGAAGAAGTAACAATCTAAGAAAACGTGTTGGAAATGATAACATACGCTCCAGCTTTATCGTAACATCAAGAACCACTTACAGAGAAACAAAGAATAACCGGAGATCTCAATCATATCTCGTGTTTACTTTGATGAACAAATGAAAGGCTAGATTGCAATAAAACTCCTGTATTAAACATGCTTAAATATTAATGTACATTTGTGTTGCAATATTTGTCAAAATCTTTTCTTCACTACTAGTAAGTAGTAAAGTGATCTTCACAATACGAGGTCAAGTTAACTTCCCAGACGTAGCCGAGTGCAAACCACCTCGGCTTTGAAATTTTAAGTACTGTACGTATATTATGGTACTTGTGAATTTCAGTTCATTAAAACTTACAGAAATAAAGTCTGGTACACTATTGATATAAGGTTAGAAACTTAGAAAGTGAAATCCTTTATTTGAAATTTATTGTTGACGATAGTAGAATTTGTGGGAATGAAATATTATTACGGAGTGATAACAAAGTTTTTTTGTCATTCAGCTCCGAAAAAGCTGCTTTAGACACATGCATTGACAGTGCTAAAGTGTCACTTTTTAACCCAGGTAAATAAAGTATTGTTTTTATGACCTTTTACCCCCTAGGAAGAAAAAGATAATTTAATGATCTTTTCGTCGCATGGACATCAGCTGGTCCAATAGTTTTGTTGAAATGGAATGATTTGTTCGAATATTATTTATAGTCGATACAACGACTAAACTGTGAATATCAATCTAAATCGCAGGCAATTTAACTTTGATTCAATGCGATGTGTCGATTTAATATCGAATCATGACACTGGCAATGGTAAATCAAATGAACAGCTGTTTTTACAAAACAATGAAAAATAAAAACTGTAATTTATGCGTTTGACACCATAATTCTCTAAAATATTTTACAAAACGTTTTAAATTAACTAACTAACCATTTTAACCACTTCCTCTACTTCCATCATGACAAAAAGTATCGTTCATCACTCGTCCCTAAAGTGTCTTTTCGGTCCTCGCTCATTTAACGTCCTCGGCTTCGTATCGGACGTTAAACTTGAGCTCATATCAAAAGGTGTCACTTTAGGACCTAGTGATGAAATATACTATTTAGTGAACAAAAAGATCACGATCAAAACGTTTTGTGATCTGGAATCTGATCCTGTGTTCTAAATTATAAGGTAAAAAGAGAGGTCGAATTAAAAACGAATTAACTTGATCAACTTTCTGCATGTATCATTAAGTTATTAGATCTATCGATACACGTAGCATTCAATAAGGTTTTATCTTCTTTCAGGAAAAGGTTCAACCACTTTTCTATCAAGAAAGCACTATACTAAACTCTGTAGGGTTCGCTTCAGTGGTCACCTGAGAGAAAGGCTCAGTTCGACCACCCAAGGAACACACGACGCCGCGCACGTAACAAGTGGTTAAACAACGGGCTTGCAGCGGTGTACGGTGGTCTATTTTTGCTTTTCAAAATAACATTTACATTAATATACAAGATTTATTTGGAAACTAGAGGAGCTTTTCGACACGTATTATAAAGACCGATTTCTTATAAGTTTTCCAAAAACTTCGCAAGTAGACTTTGAAACTGTCCAAGGATTAGTGCTTTTCAATACCATTTGTACACTTATAACACATAATTTCAAAAACGATTATCTGTTTGTGTATTGAAAACCCTCTAGTTTCCTATTTATATATCATGTTTATAAAGGAAAATCTATTTTGAAAGGTGAAAACGGGCCAATGTAAACCCTTGGAATGAAGCGTCGCCACGTAACTGGGGCGGACCCTTACGTCAAATTATCCTAAACGATCTGTAAATACCGTAAGTAACATGAAGTGGATATACAAGGTGTGTATACTTGAAGCTAACCGGAGTGTCACTTGCAGGCAATATCAAAGTACAGATCAAGTACACCTTCAGTGCTTTGACTCTCTAATGGTTGTTAACGTAACCATCAAACTTGTACCTCCGTCAAAGCATATCATGTTAGTCAAATATAATTCAAACCAAAACAAAATAGTCTGTTAAAACATATTACAGTTACAAGCGTTTATCTTATAAAACAAGGAAAGACTGTAATAAAATTAACATTCCTAATCTTTCTAAGATGTAATTAAAAATGTACACCTTATTTTATTTTGTGATAAATCATTTGAAATTGTTTCTTTAGTAGAAAGACGTATTGAATTACTGGATGAACTACGCTTGGAGCCTCGGTTCTGTAAAAGGGGGTGTTGACCTGTGAAGGACCAGGTACCATTGTGCACGCAGTAATCTACGCAACTTTCATGAAGCTGGCAGCTAGTCCTTTCGATAGTTTTACAGCCAATGAGAACATCGACAGTTGGCATCAGTGATCCATAGGACGGTTATCAGCTCTGTGCCTAATAGGATTACAGACAGCAAATATCTTTGTTTTGGCCAACCAGTGGCACTCCACAGCGATATATTTAAGCTAATTGCAATGATGTTTCGATGCCGTGTGAACCGGAAAAACTAGATTCCAATTTCATAATTGGGCTAAAAATATTATACGCGTAACCTCCACGTTAAACATTTAAACTTAGCTGTAAATTACACACTTCATCATCATCAACTGATGATACCTTAACTGGCGAGAGCACTCCTTTATTAAAATTATATGAAACTTAAAAAAATTAACAGTGGTTTGAACAACTCATGATATTCAAATTATGGCAATGGTGCAAAGACCTTCCCATAACGTTTATAGTAAACAAGCTTTGGAGAGTTTTATTTATTTTCAGCCCTTTTAACAAAAGACGGGTCGAATTTAAATAAACTGCTTTCAAGTTGTCAACAGCAGCCTGGCTGGGTTTGTAAAGGCCGTGATTTCCCTTTCTCAATTAATTCACAAAACACCACTGGTCCTTAACACATTGGTTCACAGTCAACAGGACTTATTTGTTTGGTGACATATTTACGTAAAAGGATAACAGATCATCAATCATACAGGGGGCTTTGAATAATGATATTTGTGAGGTTTCATTAGTGAATAGACAGATACACGCAGGTTTAGTGAGGGCTGTTCGTTTGTCCATAGTGAAAACATCATCAAGGTTTTATTGAAAACACAAATCAAGTTAAGTAGATCTAATGGTTGAGAAGGTCATTGGTTAAAGAAAAAATATGTCATTTCAAAAAGTCAATAAATAAGTTTTATTTTTTAAAAGAAACGTGTTTTGCGTCCACTATTAAAACCCATAGTGTCTGAAATCAATCTTTAGTAAATCTTAAACAAGTATCGAAAATCGAAATTCCATTACAAACTGTTCTTGAAGGTATATTTGGTTGGTGTTTTTTTAACTACAACCAAAAGATGATATTGATATTTTAGTTTAAGTTGGAATAATAACTTTATTTTTAATCCCACTCAAAAGTACATGTATAACATGTTTATGATTTTTAATCAAGTTATAACCACTTCAGACTAATGACAGATCTGTGTTGATGATTGGCCTGAAGGACTCGCAAAGGGTTTATAACTCCTCAGAACTAAGCCGCAGGTACTTGACTATTGTTAGTTTCAGTTTCAACAGTAATCTAATCTACTACGAGTGCTTCTGCGTTTACGTTTTCATACCCATACAATCAAATAGCCAACTACGAGCATACTCTAATAGGTTTATGTCAATGAACTATTGACCAGACCAAACTTATAGCTTAATTGTTGTAATGTTGAGAGCTCCTGAGTTTGAGGTGAACGGTCTGACTCAAAAGTTATTAAATTGAGACTTTTATTTTCAATTAAGTGCTTTTTACAAAAACAGCCACAAGCCAGGCTCTTACGCATAATTCAATTCAACCCTCTAAGCCAGACGAAATGGTAAGCAAATCACAAATGACTAGGCAATATTTTAATTACCTACTACTAAAGTTTACGTATGAAGTTATTAGTTCGTTATTTTCCCAAAACCAAATACCATACCATGCGTTTAAAAAGGTAAATAAGTAAAAAAACGAAAGGCTAAAAGTTTTACGTACATTGCAATAAAATACCAAACTGTGAAAGAAATCCCTTTGGCATTTTCTATTAACTCAGTTTTGAAAAGAATCAGGTCAACTACATTCGCTCTAGTGATGTGCCTTGCTCTGGGCTCTACAGTCGTTTCCATTTCCTGTGTTGAGTTCAAACCAGTGTGACAAGTTTTTAGAGTTCTTTGGCTAAACAGAGCACAACATAATGGAGTTCGATTGAACAACTCAATTCCACTTGTTAATAGAAAATTAGGTAAAATTTTTATTTACTCGGGGCTGTTGTTGATTATAACTGATCTAAATGGTGAACTGTCGGTTTTTTTTGTGAATGTGTTTTCTATATACCTTTTATTTTATTGACAGCTGTACACGGTTTATATGCATGAAGAATTTCTCTTAATAATATAGTAAAATGCAGATGTATTATTCACGGATTGTTTTTATAACGAAATATTCGTAAACCAAATTCAACGTACGTAAAAAAATAAATAACGTCTGTATAAGATGCTTTGTCTAAAGCCAACACTTTTATTCATGTTAAAATTGTGAAAAAGCTGTAATTTGCTTGAAAAAGCATTAAACACCGTCTAGTATGATTGTGATACCCTATACAGGGTGGCCCAAAAAAGAAACTTCTCTTATTAGCTTTACAAAACTGACATCATCTTAAAACGAAAATCCTCGTCATGTTTTTCGCCATTGCGTAAGACATTTTCTACTTCGTTTAATAGCTTTGCGATTATTTCATAATAATCTCGAGAAGTGATATCCATTACAACTGATGTTATGTTTTGTTTCAGATTTCGAATACTGTTAAGGGCCTGAAACACTTTTCTTTTTAGTTTTTTTCTTACCTAGCTATTTCTTCAGAAACTAGTGTCTCGATCAACAGAAACAGACTTCTCTGCTCAGCAAAACGTCATAATGCTTTTTACTTTTTGTAAGGAACACTAAAAGAAAAGTGCTCCAAACCACCACCTCAAGGTATTCAATATCTGAAGAAAAACATAACATCAGTTCTAATAGGTATCACGACTCGAGAATAGTTGCAAAAATGTTAATATGTATGGAATATTTAATACAAAGGGTTGAAAGCATATCGAGCATTTAGTTTTAAGATGAAGTCTGTTTTCGGTAGTTAATAAAATAAACACTTACCATAAAATCACGAATAACTTTTCTTAACCACTCTGTACGTGATACCAGCCTGTGACTAAACATAGACACTTCAGGAAATCTATTGAAAGACTGTGAGAACCTACAATATTGGTTCCAATAAGACAATGTTTACATATATTTTATAAGCAGTTTTCAGGCTATTATTAAATAGGTGCGTGTTGAGTTGACTGTTTTCAACAACTTTTTCTGTTCAATATCAGTTTTATCTTCAAAACCGCTTGGGGGTGACTTATACATGATAGATCACGTGACCTGCCGTTATGTTCCGCCCTTGTTCTGCGTTTGATGGATGACATCGTGCAGTTTCGTCAATATATGTCTTTATGTTATACAATCCAAAGTTTAGCGCAATATAAGTAAATGTGTTAACCTTTTAAATAATACAGAAACATATACCCAAAGTTGTTTTAGATGGTTCACGAACACTCTGTATATAATTATATTGTACAAGCTTGGTCTTTATGAAAACATATATCACGTGATTTACTATCCATCTACTGCTAATATTTCCAAGGGTGAACACAATCTAAAAGGTTTTAAATGTACTTTTGTTAGAATTTAAATCAAAACTATTGTAAAATTATGCATAAACGTTTCTTAAACCGAAATTTCAATAATGTTTGGGACGATTTAAAAATAAAAATATTTTTGAAACCAGTAAACTATAAACCATTAAAAAACGCAAATTATTTAGATCTTATGTAAAGACTGTGCACGTATATAGCATATCTTACAAAACAAAGAGCAAGCCTCTTAAGTAAATTATACAGTGTTGTTTATGTAACAAAAGGGTGTGGATGGAGAGCCTATTAAAACTTGACAACAAAGAGGTTCATAACTTATATTGTATTTATTGTATCTTTGAAATGCAACGTTTGTACAATACCTTACCCTGGTATTTTATGATAACACAACAATTTGAATAATCTCATGCTTTACTTAAAATGTCTAAACTTAAACGAGTCCTAGTAATTAAAATTAAAAAGATATTTGACCTGCTATATTTAAAACTTCCAGTGTTAGAAAGTGTGAAAGATGTTTCGCATCACAGAAAAATTAAATGAACTCAAGGCGGAACGTATTTTGACTTCGCAGTTTTCAAACTTTTCTCATTGCGGCCAATTCGACAAAGTTTCACCGTTCCTCCGTCATGCTCTAAATACTTGCTGATATAAACTTTAAGTCTTCTAGTTTTGTTTGAAGTATTAAACAAAGTTTTCCTTAAACATACAATTTACTTACTACATACTATAAGAATATCTATCTTAACGTTTTTCACATTCTTGGAATGTTATGGTACTGAACATTGCACACTATTCAACGTATGCTTCTTCCACCAGCTTTCGACTTGCTTTATGCTTTTTCTTGTGAAAGGGCTAACTAGAGAAATGGTTCCGTGACTTAAAAAGTTGATGAGTGACCATACGTATGTATAGGGTGAGTTTTAAATTTCTCTCTCCACCACCTTAACTTTTGACAAAGAATTAACTTTTAAAACTATTTAAGGAATGTTTTTATAAGGTTTTGAAGTTTGCTTTTAATTACTTTGCGTCACCCACCCCCTGCTCAAAATTCAGGAGCGTTCAGGCCTTGTGGCACCTCAAAAAAAGAAAATTTTAACACAAATTCAACAACGCAGAGAAAAAATGTTTTGTCTTGACTATGTCCTAAAATATTTTGTACGTGGTTTCGTCCACTATTTGTAATTGACACCAACAGCATAATTTTATAAACTATAAAACATGTGGCCTGTTTTTATAAACGTTGTAACTTTGATCGTGAATAAATTAAAGTATAGTTTGAAGAATAATATTTAATTTGAATTCAAACAGACATGTTTATTAGCTTTGCCTATAACCTCCATTGATTTGTTTCCGAAATTCCCATCTAGTTCTTACATTTTGTAATTACAGTGGCAGCAACCACCAACACGTTTTATTTTACATAAATAATCATCAAACTTATCATAATTTCTATTTTCCTTTAAATGTACCTTTTCTTTTATTCGTAATAATAATAATAATTTATTTGTCATAATATAAAATAGCTGTTGTGATGACAAACTTAAAAGGTAACGAAACAACAACAACAAAAATACATGAATAACTAATATTAAAAATAAAACAAAGTAAACCACTAGTAAGAGTACAGTACTGTATTACAAAACCTAATTAAATTTTGAAGTGGACAGAAGCTTTACATCATATCCCTGAGCCAGGTAGAGTTGATGTCTTGAGTTGATAAGGTATAAAGGTTAATGTATCGGATATAATGTTGTGCTGTGCTTAGGATTCTGTATGAGATCTGTGGATCACTGGGATTTCTTCTTCATGACTTTAGATCGTTTGATTGTTATAGAAGGATCAGTTTTATAGAGTTTCACATGGCTTTTGTGGCTTCAGTTGGAGGGCGTATTTTACCTTTCCAATCAAAGGTCACAACGCCTTAAAAGGAAAGTTCTCGATTATGAAAAAGATTTTCCAGTTTCTCTAAAATAATCTATCTTTGGTCACGTCTTCGATACCGATATCAAGCAGTGATTTCTTGTGATGAAATCCACTAAAAACCACATCCCCTCAAAATATAACAGTAAATGGTTTAAAGACAATAACAAGAGTAATAATAATAATAATTGTGCATGACTAGGTTTTGAGGATGACCACCTAAAGCGACTCAGATAGTCTCAGTGATCATCTGATGATACCCGCATCAACTCCCACCATCGTTCAGACATATCAGACCATCACCTGCGTGGTTCGGAAGTCACGTTAAGCCGTTGGTCCTTGTATTTCCATTGGTCATTGGGCTATTGTAATGACCCATTCTAAGGAGGAGTCGGCCTTAGTTTGTAACAAGACTACACCTCATAATCACATTACTACTCACCACACTCATCCTTCACTTCATATTTGCCTTAAAATACCCTTATGAGAGTGGTCGTCATCTCAAATAGTGATTTAGTGAAAACTCACCGACATATTTACATGTAACTACCACAAACAAAACAAGCAGAAACATTAACAACATTGGTTCTTGTTTGTGTAAACAAGACAAACATTCATTAACAAGAACTACATCACATCAAGTGCAATATTTTAATTCTGAATTGTATAACAGCTGTAGTATGTGCGCTGTAGATAACATTTTAAAGTTGTTTTTAACAAACGTGTAGTGTTTAGGTGTGTTTGAATTCAATGTTTAATTTTGTATAGACACAAAATAACTATCCTGTTTTTTTTATGATTTCATGATATCATTTTTTTTTTTATTTGAAATAAAGACTTCTTTTTATACGTAATGATTTTAAGGCATGTATATTAAATACTAAATGTTTCCGCCAACAAAGGTTGAAAACATCGTTTTACTAATCATATACAGTATCTCACAATGGGCGTAAGACGCCCCACTCAAAAATCAAACACACGTGAGGGTTGCAAAATACTTTTAACGTAAAAAGGTAAAGGTTATCTTGTTTAACGAGGCAAAGTTAGGACTACAAAATCCTCTCTACTACTCAACCTCGACCTTTACCTAACGTCACCGTATTAGTCACATTACAAATGTAAGTCGTGACTGCAGGGATCGAACCCGCGCCACCGGAGTGATGAGCTCCGGAGTCGCGTGCGATACCAATCCGCCACGGATCCGCTAAATAAATATAACATTATATGACGTAACATTTCTTTAGTCCTATAATCGGTTGTCGTGATTCATTTAGAAGGAACCACCTGAATTCTTGTTGTTCATTTAGCTTTTGTTAAGAAAGCCTGACTCATACATCAGAACTCTAAAGAATGTCTTCCTCTTCATTGGCTGTGCACAAATAAGTATTTTGTCTTCTCTGTTACAATTGTTCAGTCTAATACACGTCTGTAGTTGGCTTTTGGCCAAGCAGCCAGTCATTGAGTAGCCGTCACTGGTCGTAGACGTGCTTGATTTTTCTTTTAATTTCCAAGCGTTTTCGTAAATACTGTATTGTTTTCTAGGTTAGTTTTTTTTATTGAATAGTTTAACAGAAATTACATAAGAAACCCCTCACGTTGTTATTTGATGGTGGTTGACCGGTTATTTTGCTCTGATAACCTTTAGGCTAGTTCATATCCTAATGTTTTGAGTTATGTTTTAGCTTATTCTCCACCTGAAGACTGGATGAGATTTACTATCCCGAAATCTCTTGTTTTTCTTGTTAACTGTAAAAAGATAGAACACGTTTGTAGGAATATTTCAATCGTCAGAATATTTGTTATCAGTTTGGTTTTATTTTAATTAATTAGCATAGTTGTTAACTATATAGTTAACCCTAGGCAGTCTGAACTCTTTACAGTATGAAACGAGTCTGATAACGCGGAGAAACACTAATATAAGCTTCCATTGACGTTAGGTTTATTTTCCATCTCAAACCAGACTTAGTTAACTAAACTACCTGTAGTCCTGACATTAAGCTTTGGCCAAGTCCCTATGTGCTTCAGTTTCTAAGCCAACCAAGACTAGAACATGTCTTCATTCATCCTTACACGAGGGATATATTCTAGAATGTGTTAAACAAATCGACTTTCAAACACGGGATTTCAAAATTACAAAAAACAGAGTTCAATTCTTTTTAGATTTTATCTCAAAACAAGTATGTGCGTGGTAACGAAGTAAAATGTAAAATATACTAATAATACCAGAAGTCAATAAAACAATTAAACGCGTAGACAATTTCTGTTTATTATGCTATTGAATACAAATAACGCTAATACTTACTTTTTTAACTGTTCGTTTTATTTTATTTTTTTGGCTTTGCTTTGAAATAATTAAATTAGACTCGGATATATTTATACTGCAGGCAAGCTAAAAAAACTATCTTAAGAATTAAGAGATCTTGCCGTAAGCTTATGGTGATAACAATATCATTATTATATTACGTACGAGTCGAGTTTCTCTTTGGAGTTATTAATTAGCCATGTCTATTCAATATACCCGTTATCACTTGAGCAAATTGGAAACGTTATAATATATTATGATATTAACACAGTTAGCTATATTGATTCAAGCTTATAGTAAATAATGTAATAAATATTATAAAGATTAAACTGGTAACAAAATTCAACTTAAATTAAAACAAAATGATATTATAACGTAAGGAACAAAGATGCTTATTAGTAATGTAATTAAAAAAGACTTGCAATAATATGCGTGTTAATATTGGAAGGTCCAGCGGTTCATTAACTGTGAACAAAATATAAGAGCCAGTTTTGATAATGGAGAAACTAATGGCAGATTCCTTTGTTCATGTTACTGTTTTGTTAATGCATTAAATTTACTAGCTGTTAATTTACATATGTTTGATATATAATAAATGAAAGTGTATAAAAACTGCGGTACGCATAATTATAGTATTACCCCTGTGTTGATCTCTAGTCGTGATTACAACCAAGAAATATCATTTTTCCTATGTTTAAGAGAAGACAATATCGGTAAATCACCACTGATATGAATATTGCCTACATGTTTTCAGCTTCGATGTTTTTCATCTGACACTGAGTTTAAATTTAACCGCTTTCAGAACGATAATAAAGATTTTTCATACAGACGCTATTTCTTTAAACGAAAAATTAAAATGATTACCTAATGGTTTCACAAATAAAAGTTGTTCAGAAAATAAATTTTATAGTATATTTAGTTTTTTAGTATTTAGTACATAGTTTTAGTTGCGTACAATACAGCCACAGTTGCAAATAAGTTCACTTTAACCTAAGCAGTCAGTACCTTAACTGTACGAAACTTACAAAGTCTAAAAACATACAGAAATATTGACAAGTGTTCCTATTGAACTCAGGCTTATCCTTAACCTTAGAAAATACTTGGTTAACTAAATTACCTGCAGTCCTGAGTCATTAAGCCTAGGACAAGTTTGCTAGTGTTGACTTAGTGCTTCACAGCTTTAGCCCTAGGATTAAGGGAAAGAGGGGCGTTCGGTAACATTTAAAACTTCAAAGCCTATTGAAAAAGGCAAAGAATTAAATGCAAGGAAAATACTTAGGACAATCTATTACCTTGAGTTTACTTTAAGAGGAAGGCATTACTTAAATTTAGAGGTATACTTTCCTGAAGATATTTGTCTCTTCTATTTGGGAAATACTTGATAGTTGACCTAGCAAGGTAGACTAATAGCACTCTCTCATGAAATGAGACACGGGCCCCTTATCTTACCATGATAACGGCAGATATGATGGACGAGTTAAGTTTCCCTAGGGAGTTATCAGTTTGCCAACTCTATCCATTCTGCCCGTTATCACCTAGATAACGTTATCACTTGTGCCAATTATGCTGTTAATTATAGGTATCTATTAATTATTTTCTCTTTGATAGCAAGATATTGATTACATTTATATTTTGGATGATTTATTCAAAATCATTCCCTGTGTTGTAAAGAAGAGGCGTTGAACCGCTTATTAAAATAAGTTATTTTTTATTTGTTCGAGTCCCGTTTCGGTCCACAAATGTTGTCCTCAAGAAATCTTTAATAATAAATAAGCATTTAAACGTTTATACAAATTAAAATCTCTTAACCGATTAGAATAAATAAATAACATAACTTTAATGAAGTTTGTAAATTTGTAGTGATTAAGACGTTGGTAGGAGTTCGTATTTAAAAGTCTCGACGTGATTTCTGAATCACCTTATCAGGAGGGAAATACGAAAATTCTTTCCGCGCCAAATAAAGCTTATTATTATGAATTATTTGTGATTTTAGTACATCAACAAAATTATATTTCTAAACATACTTTTGTTGGCCACTTTATATCACGGGGAATTGTCACGCTTAGGTGTTGACCAGTAAGGGTCGAAACCTGGAACTGCGAGTGGGACTTGTCCCTTGAGAGTTGTAAACCTGCGCTCTGAGACCAATAAATCACGTCAGTGTTCTACCTGACACATACACCTGTTTTTAGTGGGGTTTCATTAGAAATGGAGCTATTTATTCTTACTACCGTAAAAACTAAACGTCAAAGAACGAAAATGTCAGCATCTCTGAGCATCTCGACATATACTTTGTCAAATGTGTTTTTTATGTATACCTAATGCTTGACCACACTACCATTCGCATAATTGTGAAATATTTACAAAATCTAATAAATGGTTTCTTTTTAAAATCTTTAGGTTAAATTGGTTACCCAGCAAAATCGATCGACTGGAAGGTTTTTAATTAATATAATTATAAATGTGTTAAAATGTATCAAAAAATGTAGCCGACATTTGAAGAAACATCAAAAAACTTCGTTTAGTCAGACCAAGATGGCGGCGAAAATTGTGATTTCGCCGCAGTTTTGGTTTGCCGGTTTGATTTTGTCGATATCAAATAGTCACATTGTATATGACAACATAAAATTCTTTACCAAGTTTCATTTAAATAGGATAATAAATCTGTTTTGAAAACATTCATCCAAATTTTTAGTAAATAGTTCTTTTATTTCCGTAAGTAGATAATCCCTAGGATTGTAGCTGCGCTATGATTTTAATGTTGTATAAAGTATTGCCATAATAAAAGTAACAGTGCCTGAAATAGATATTATTCTTGAATAACTAGTCAAAACTGCATCAGTAAAGAAATTTACATAGTTCTGTATCGTGATTTTAAACTACTGCTGATTTATTTGTTATTTAATGATCGGCCTTTAAACAATAAACGTTTAAGATAACAATTTTTAACCTGGTTCAGGTGTTTGATGTATACATTATCATTATTAAAAAACCTTTAATAGTTTATAATAGTTTTTTCAACAATTTTTATTTGTAAGTAACCAAGAAGTAACGTCCGAAATTGTACATTAAACTGTACCGACGATCCTTCTGCCATTATCAAACGTAATGTTTCTAAAGATCGATCTAAAGTCATGAAGAAGAAATCCCAGTGTTCCACAGATCTCATACAGAATCCTAAGCACAGCACAACATTATATCCGATACATTACCCTTTATACCTTATCAACTCAAGACATCAACTCTACCTGGATCAGGCATTTCATGTATGGAGTCTGTTTGCAACAAAATGTATTGTATAATTATTTTTAATATAATCGTAAACTTACGCAACGGTTTAATTTTCATCAAAATGTTTACTTAAATGCTTTGACACGTTTTTGTAATACGTGTATTTTCGTACAAACGCTAGTAAAGAGTGATTTTAAAGAAAGTCATTGTTAAAACTCAAAATTGAAATAGAAGACAAACTTTACACCAGCAAGTATTGAGAGCATTACAAGGGACCGGTCAAATTGCCCGCAATTACAAAAGTTTGAAACCCTAGAAGTCAAATAAATTCATTCTTGAGTAAGTTAAAATTTCTGAGATACGAACGTTTTATACACTAAATGTACTGCAGAATTGTATTTGTTGTACTGACCGATATCGGCAGTGCCTGTAATGTCTTAGCCAAAGCAGTTAAATAAAGATTAACACGCAATTTTATTGGGAAATTCACGAGAAAACTTGCTGGGATTTCAACTATTTCGTAGAACAATTTGTTTGAAGTGCTGCAAACAGCCACGTAGGACTGTGATATTACAAGCCGTAAAGCCGAGGCCGAAGTAAGCTGTGCGTAATGAAGGTGCGAGCGTAGTAAGGCTGTGAGTGAAGTAAAGGTTTGAGCGTAGCTAGCTGTGAGAAAAGCTAGGCTATGAATAGAGCGAATTGGAGTAACAGTTAGTGAATAAGAGTTATTATACATTGCGTAAATTGACAAACATTTTAAGACACAAAACATGATAAAGTAAATATAATCTAAGTTATAAGCCTCTTTGTTGTCAAGTTTTAATGGGCTCTACATCCACAACCCATTGTTACATAAACAACGCTTCTCACAGTGTGTAATTTACTTAGCACGCCTGCTCTTTTGTTACATAAAAGATGTTCTACTCATTCTTTAGGCCACTTAATGTCGAGTTTCATTTATGGTATAACATTGTCTATATTCCTAAGTGTCTTATTTGGATACTTCACCGAAGACTAGTAACACCAGCGTAGGTGGCGTCAGATTATTTTATTTTTATATCTTTAGTCTCTAGAAACTTCTCAAACGAGTAGTACGGATGTTTAACCACCCAACCATGAACAGCTATCTTGAACTTGCCGTCACTGAGACTTTACAGATGGGTGGCAGGGCATTGTTGAATCTAATTTCGGTTTGTGGATAGCATTTCTTTACTTTAGTTAGTCCGGTGTACGGAGGGTTAATATCAGTTTTTGTCGATATGGTGTTGAAGGTGGTTTATTCATTATTAAAAACTGATTGGCAACACACCTTCTTTTATGATAAAAATAAAACTAGTTATTATACAAGAAGGTGAGCTGCCAATCAGCTTTTAATAATGAAGATTAATTTTGAATATAAAGTGTTGTAATATTGAGTGTCAGGTCCAAGATCAAAGCTGCTAAAATTTTAAACAAACGAATTCGTAAAAATGTACCAAAAATATTCTTGAAAATTTACAGAATTTTTAGGTAATTACTTGGAAAAAACGATAGTTTAAATTGAGATTTTCAAAATTTTACAATTTTAAATTTAACATCTACACAATTTTGTCTTTTGCTGGATAAGACATGTACAGTTTATTAATAATATTAAAGGTTTATATACTGAAGATGTTTTAGAAGGCTAATTTTGTAGACGGTAAAACTGTGAAGACTTTTAAAATTTAAAATTGTATGAGGTAAACCAAATATTTGCAAGAAAAACCAACTACTATTACTCGTATATTACATCAGCTTTGAGAGAAATAACATACTACCATCAATTCAAACCATCCTTTTGCCCAAAGTAAATTGCATTTTACTGTTTTGATCATTGAAGCCTCCATTAAATCAAATAATTTGAATTTCTTGTGTAAATACGAGTATACACAGAATTTCTTTTGACTTGGCAAATGTGTGTTTTTTAAGTTTGCTGAATAAACTACTTTAACATTCAAACTTCAAACACTCGATGTCAAACCGGTTTAAACTCAATACAGGAAGTGGATTTGTGAGTGGAGCCCAGAGCAAGGCATGTCACTAAAGCGAATGTAGTTGACCTGGTTCCTTTCAAAGTTAATAGCAAATCTTAAGGGTATTTCTTTGAGACTTTGCTATTTGATTCATACGTAAGTACGTTTCCTTAGATGGGGTTTCTTTAATACAGGTAATTTTAAGAATGAATTTAGTTTTAGAGGCAGTAGAGACAGTAGAATTACCAAGCTAACTAAGATTATAACACATATAACGTGCAGTTTTTTTTACTTGTGAATTTGTGTTTTATTCCAATAAAATGTTGAATATTTATATTACACTAAATGGATCTAAAACGTCCCTTTCTATCGTTTAAGTCTCTTGTTGTACTATGGGTATACTATTCGCATGGATTATCCATACTAATACTAGAAAGGTATGTTATAATATGTTAAAACAAACGCTTTAGATCTCGATTCTCGTATGTCACGGGGTTGGTTTTGTTTAGTTGAGGTATACATAAGCTTTACAGTTGCTAAGCCTATACACCACATATTATTGCTGAGGTTTCCAACAACAATTATTGTTGTTTGAGTGAACAAGAGGAACACGACAAGCTTAAGGGATAATCATAACTTTCGGCCTAACTTTCAGCAGGGAATAGCACAAAAAACTCATAGCATGGTATTAAGGGCTTAAACAGGCCACAGAAAACGTAAATAGCCTTAAACACCCCAATCCTAATTTTCTAAGTCATTTAAATTGTTCACCAAATGTTACGAACTTGACGTATCACTTAGGTCTATAATTAGTTATTGTAATTCATCATGATGAGAATTTCCTAAATTCTTGTTAGTCATTTTAACACCTTTGTTAGGTAAAACTGACTCATTCATCAGTACCAAAGAGTGTCTTTTCATTGGCAGAGTACAAACAGGTATTTTTGTGTCTCTGTTACAATTGGTCAGTCAGTATACAAGTCTGTGATTGGCTGTTCGCTGCTCCCATCCAGCTATACAGTCAGTGGGCAACTGTAACTGGCTGTAAACGTGCTTAATTCCTCTAATTTTGTTTCTTTTTTCTTAACGGTTTGTTCATTTTTTACCGTTGTTTGGACTAAATGTCAACTGTAGTGTAAGGGAAAACCTTTTAAAGAATCAAAGTAAGGTTAATCACCTAAGAACATGTCATGTTGTTTACATATTGTAAATACCTCCAACTATCTTAAGTAAACAAACTTAAATTATTAATTCACATTGTTATGAACATATGTTTAGCTATTACATAGAGTATTATTTTCATCACAGCTAAAGAGGTTCAAGGGAAAAACAAACAAAACAAAGAGACAACTTTGCAATCATTTCAGTCCAAGAAATTCTACCATCATCGACAACAACTTCAACAAAGTAAAAAGAGCAACTTTGTAAAATCGCAACTTAGTTTAATGAATATATTTTTTATATATTTACTTATATTTATTAATTTTTATATGTATATTCTTGTATATTACTAAATATTTATTGTATATTTAGTAATAAATTAGCTATTTAAAGCTTATACAATTAAGATCTATATTCTTGTATATTTATTTATTGTTAATTGTCTATTTGTTACCTGTTATCGTTCAAAACATATTAGCTATTAGGTTCATTTATTCACTATTTATTGTTCAGTTACCTTCTCATAAGCATTAATGGTTTCATCCCTAGAATAGCCATATCTGAACATAGTTAAACTCAATTGTATTGTTTTTCGGTGTCTCGGGAAAATTAATGTTAAAGTATAACAAATCTATCAATTACTCAAGAATAAAGATTTCTTTGTTCAACCAAAGCACAAAATAAGGCACAAATAAACCAGTTTTTATAGGAATTGACGAATCATCTATTTTTTGAAGCTGAAACCCATTTTAAGAGATAAAAATTCATAGCCCAGTTAGAGTGAAGCGTGCCTAGCAACATGGCCATTAGTAAAAATCTAAAACCTTTGACAGTATATTATTTGATTGATGTTATTTGATTATGTGGATATGAGAACTTGATTGGGGTACAGTTTTTCTAAAACAAGTTTTCAAACTGATTTCTAAACAAGTTTTCTACCAAAACTGATTTCTAAAACAAGTTTTCTACCAAAACTGATTTCTAAAACAAGTTTTCTACCAAAACTGATTTCTAAAACCTTTTTCAAAACTGTTGTTTTTAATTGTTGTTTTCTCAAAATGTTGTTTTTCTAATGGTACTCTATGACTCAAAAGATGATGAAGATGCAGAGTATGGGAGAATTTTAATTTTTGCTACCGATGCTGATTTGAAAATATTATTTCGCTGCAACATGTGGTTTGCTGATGGTACGTTCAAAGTTGCTCCTACTATTTTTCATCAGTTATTTGCCATAATGGGTTCAGTTTCTCAAGATGATACAGTTTTCGCATTACCGTTTGTCTACGCACTGCTAGAAGATAAGAGTGAACGTTCATACTCGAAACTTTTGAAACAATTATTGAGAAATCACGAGACTTTGGAATTCGAATCAATATACCAGCTTGGGTAATGGCAGACTTTGAAGTAGGATTGATAAACTCAGTTAAAAGAACCATTACACATGGAAGAGTAAGGTTATGTTTCTTTCATTTATGTCAGTTAAAGTATATACACGTACAGTTGGAGGGCCTGCAAGTAGTGTATAATAATCCTGAAGACAGATCAATCAAAAGAGCATGCCACACGATATGAGCCTTAGCCTTTGTACCTCCAGAGGATGTGGTAACACACTTTGAAACGTTACTAGAAGATGTTCTAACGAAATTATTCCAATAATATACTATTTTGAAATAAACTACATTCGTGGCCAAACAGCTAAAGGGAGAAGAAGAGCTGTGGCTCCTCGGTATAATCCAGAGGATTGGTCTTAATACCAATCAGTACTTAATCGTACTCAAGAACAAATAATGCTTCGGAAGGTGGCACAACAGACTTCAAGTTATTATGGGGAAAAACATCCAATTATGTATGCGTTTTTAAGTGAACTAAAAAAGGAGTGACACAACTACAATGTTAGAACAACTGGAGTTGGGTCACAAAATAAAGCCGAAAACTGGCAACAAGAAAAAGCAAGCGGAAGATAGAATTTTTCGGATAGTATCAAATTACAAAGAGTACATTGAGAATGGTGATATATTTACTTACTTACGTACTTTATCACACTATATAACAACGTAACCAAATAACATATTAATTAAACACAAGTGCCCATTATGAATAAATTATTTTAGAAAATGTTTTTTAAACATGAATTTGACTTAGAAAATTGAAAAATTAGAAAAGTTGCTTTTAGAAAGAGTGTTTTAGAAAAAGTGTCCCCCTACCAAGAACTTAATTGTAGGAACACTTGTAGTTGATTACCTAACTGTTGAAACTAAGCCTAACAAGAGCCAAGTACCTGCGGCAAATATAACCCTTTGCGAGTGCTTCAGGCCAATTACTGACTCAGTTCTCTATCGGGTCCGAATTTAACATTCATTGATACAAAATATATATACGTTACATTTGATTTTTAGTAATAATGTGAAATTAGGTTCTGAAGATCGCATTGAAGATATTTATTTTTAATATCGATTTGTGTTAGCGTAACTAATGGTTTTTTTAATTTCACCATGTTTTCAAGACCATCTTAACCATGTTATGTTATCTTTATGTTATGAACAACCTGACAGCTTCTACCGGGGCCAAAGTAGTTGTATTTATATATTTACTATTGAAACCACATATATAACATGATTTGAATTCACCTTTACGATTGGTGATCAAATCGTAAATGGCAAGTTAACCCTGGTCGTAAAAGCAATCGTAAATTGCACATCATACAAATTAGGTTCTGTCGACGGTCTATCGAGAATTCAGGAAAGTGCTTTTGTATGAATTATATTTTGGAAGAGAACTCACTGCCTTTGCAAACAAAAATATGTGATTGGTTGAAAAGCTGCTGTTGACAGTTTGAAAGCAGTTTATTTAAATTGAACCCGTCTTTTGTTAAGAGTGCCGAAAACAGAACTATCGAAAGTAATTTGTTTACGATCGATAATGGCGGGATCACTTCCCTATCTTTTTTTCTTTTACTGTTAAATTTTAGTATGATTTACATTTTGAAGGCTTATCATAGACTGGGAAATATTATTAGTTCTTTTACGCACATTAGGCTAGTAATACGCCTCAGAAGAGTCTGTATATCCGTTTGCTGTCCAATTAAAAGATAACAAATATTCACCATTATATATTTTACAAATTACTTAATTGTCTACAAACTTACGCATTTTGTTTTTTTTTTATTTACCAAAGGACATTTTTATATTGCAAGCATTTGGTCCACATAAAATTGATAGAATTTAAAATTTTGACTGTAAAAACTGATTTAAGCTTTTGACAAAAAATAAAGTTGCAAACTGTATTTATAAAATATTTTAATCAATATTTTCTTTATAAGATACACGCTTGTAACTGTAATATGTTTAACAAACTATTATGTTTTCGTTTTATATATATGAAAAGTAACTTGATACGCTTTGACGGAGGCAAGTTGTACGGTTACGTTAACAACACTCAGCCAGTCAAAGCACTGAAGGTGTACTTGATCTGTACTTTGATATTGCCTGGGTGGGTGACGTAAAGTACGTCAAAGAAAACTTCAGAATCCCATAAAACATTCTCAAAGGGTATCACAAAATTTCATTTTTCAACAGTTAAGGTAGGGGAACACTTAAAGCTCAACCTGTATATTAGTTTGTTATCTGAAAGGAAATTCAATTAACCATGATGAACGTTATAAGTATCGAGATCAACTAGTTTGTTGATACCTACAGTAGTTGAATTGAAAGTCCATGTAAGCACGAACACACGGAACATTTTGCTCGTGACCTACCCAGCTCTTTACACATTACTAGAGCTACGTGACATCACGTTCCACTACATGGTCACGGTCACGTTCCTACAATACTGGGCTTGAAACTATTTCAGGATTGATTTTACAAAGTAAGAAAAGGTATAGTTCTACTACAAAGTCCTCTCTGCCACTAATATGTCCTCTTCACGTTTACTTTGCATTACCACATAGTTACTCTTAACAAATATAAGTAGTGACCCGTGGCGGGTTGGAATCATGCGCGACTCCAAAACCGATCACTCCTTGGCGCGGGTTCGATCCCCGCAGTCACCACATACATTTGTAATATGACTTTACGGTAACGCTAGTTAAAGGTCGAGTTTAAATGGTAGAGGGGACTTTACAGTCCTAACTTTGCCTCATTAAATATGACGAACTTTGTTTTGGTGACTACGGGGATCGAACCTGCGCGAAAGGAGTGATAAGCTCCGGAGCTGCGCATGATTCCAAATCGCCCCTTTTAAACAACAAAATAATCTGTTCAAAGCTAGGGGATTTGCAAATACACTGTATTATAATTTATATCATATTATACTTTTTCAAATACATTTTCAAGTCTGCTAGATATACACAACTATACATTCATGAGCTCAACTATGCATTAGAGTTATGCAACATTTATTATTTAAAGTTAAGCAGTTCAATGGCAATTTACTTTGTATTATATTACATTGAAATAAGTAGACAATAGAAACACGATTGATATCAAAGCCTTTTCCGTATCATTCTTGACGTTAAGATAAAGCCTTTTGTCAACAAGTACTTAACCAGTACAGGTTTCTTTTATATAGCTCGTTTCAAATATTTGTATTTTATAAAAGTGCAGAGGATTCTGTTTTTCTGTGTTTAGATGTACGCAACTAACTAATGAGTTACACTATGATACTTTGATTGCAGCTTAAAATGAAAAATTGTTCCAAACGGTGCATTGATATCGGTTATCTTTGCAACGATAGGCGAGTTGGGAAACCGCTAACTCCCTAAAGAAACTTAACTCGAAATTTATGGATACCGTTATAATATTGAGTCAACTTTTAAACAACTGCTTGACCTGGAATGTTTTCAATGGCTTTTGGTGGACAAGAAGAACATGACGTTTTGGGATCTGGAATCAGATTCCGTCTCCAAGTGAAAATAACTCAAAACATAACACAAAACAGCGCAAGCTGACCAGTGACCGGTCGCTCATTATCAACGACGAGCTTTCTTTTTTTCTTCTTTTATATCTTAATTCTCACCTAGTTACGAGATTACATTCCAGATCCTACAACATCATGGTCTTCTCGTTCACTAAAAAGATGGAAAATATCCGTAATAATATTTCCACCTACGATATCCTACTCGTACATGATATTTACGACGTTAATTATTAGTGCAAAACTGTTTTATCACATTTATCTCGCTGTAACAAGTTCCACTGAAAACACAATGGACAGCAAATAGAATCCCAAGACACGGATTGTCCAGTGAGAATGCTTTGGAAATCCAGACATGATATGAGAGCAATCAGGAAGTATTGTGTCGGAGGTGAACTTTGTTTATATCCTGTATCTGCTCCTGATCCTGACTCTACTGCAAACTCTACTGTGAAGCTTTTTGTCAGTGTTCTTTGATGTATTTTAAAATGTCACAATTTAAAATTTACATAGTTTGCTACTAAAATTTGTTTTAGAACTGTGCTGTTGGTTGTTTTAATCTAGCAGTAGTAGGTTCATTTGTAAACATTGCGAATAAGAATATGGTATCAGCAAAACAGTTTAAGTTCATACTAGATTGGTTCTATCCATAAGGCTAAAACTTATGTATAGGTTTAGTATGGTTAAAATGTTATTATTTGACGTATTATTTTCCAAGTGTTTAAATGTAAAAAATACATAAATAAACACACTGGCTGAGGTAAAATATTATTAAGGATGTGTTTCATTGTTTTGAATGGACAAAAGAACATGATTTTTCCGATCTGAAATCTCACTCAGTCTTCATGTGAAATGTGTTCTTAAACATAGCACAAAACATTAAAAGAGCATAAAATAGCATAAAGTAATCAGCGCAAAATAACCAGTCACTCACCAGTAAAAACCTTAATAGTTTTTTCCTTAAGCTTAGGCTAGTATAACAGCAAAAAAATATATAAAGCATATAAAAAACTAACACAAAATTAAAAATACAAACAGAGCATTTAAGAACGTCCACATGCAATGAAAGCTGCACACTGCCTGATTGCCTGGCCAGCCGCCGGACAGCCCCATTGGCTGGCTCAGAGCAGCGGACAACCAATCACAGCCGTGAATCAGACTGACTAACTGTAACAGAGAACACAAAATACCTATTATGCACAGCCGATGGAAGGGAAATTCTTTAAAGTTTTGATAAACGATCAGGTTTTACTAACAAAGGAGTTGCATGACTAACAAAACTTATAAAGTTCGTACGCAGTGAGTCACCAAAACTAATGTTAGGTCTAAGCTGAAACATGGTGTATAAATTTATCGTTTAAGGTGCTTTACCTTGACTCGTTTAGCTCGAGACATTTTAAGGTTCACTCAATGGACTTTATTTATTGCGTATAAGAATAACTTTATTCCAAACGTTTTAATATGATAAATTTGATAAACAAATAAAATAAAATCAATTAATTTTATTGCAGACAACGCTCTTAATTATAAAAATAAAATCATAAATGGCAACTTATAAATTTTCTCTTGGTTATGATGGGTAAAGTCAAATCATCGAGTACGGAACACCCTGCATCATCCTTAGGGTTCGTGAGTTTGGTTGTTGCATTGAGATGAACAACGTGAAGTTAGCCCTACTAAGCTGAAGAGCGCTTGTAATTGATTGCCTAACTGTTGAAACTAAGACGAACCAAAGCCAAGTACCTGCGGCTAGTTCTAGAGAAGTTCCAAGTCCTTTGCGAACGCTTCAGGCCAACTATCGACATTGATCTTATGGGACAGGCTCTTGTGGCGTTTTGACAATACTCAACTTGACTTTTACAATACTCCGTTGTGTTGAGATATACTGGGTTAGTTCAAATAACATGTGAAACTTTAAAGATTAAGTTTAGATCTTACACAGATATGTCCACCCTGCCTGATAATTTGAATAACATTTGGTTAAACTAAAGCTTAGACAAACAGTTAGAGAAAATTCAGTCCAGGATGAACGTTCTTTACATGGCGTAGTGGTGTCATCTGCCGTCAAAACTCAGAACTCTTACAACGTTTATTAGGAGTAAAAGCAAGTTCTAATAGGTAACAGTTTATGGTAGATAAATGGGGGTTAACATTCTTGTACGCCAGGAAAAGTGTTGTTAAAAGACAACAAGTTTAAACTAGATTTCACTAGACAGCTTATGTTTTTCGGTATACTTTTCACACTAAACAGGTGTAATTTGAAAAAACTAGATAAGAGCAAGATATCTCTGGGAGATCTTTGAAAACTATTTGTCGATGAGCTCTTTACGTCGTTTTAAAGGAAAGGTTTTGATAAATATTACAAAATAGTAACTATATTTAGGTTTACGTTAATTTTTGAATTTTTAGGATGGTTAGCTTCAAAATATATATTCTTATGTTTATTGTAGTTACATTTACGTTAGTATTTTAAATAGTATTTGTTTTACTTTTTGCAACGTAAGTTTTATTACGCTTTTGTTTATCCGAAAACAATGTAATACCACATTTTGAA
Source organism: Matsumurasca onukii (assembly GCA_018831715.1). Classification (NCBI taxonomy): domain Eukaryota; kingdom Metazoa; phylum Arthropoda; class Insecta; order Hemiptera; family Cicadellidae; genus Matsumurasca; species Matsumurasca onukii. The sequence goes on from CM032058.1 coordinate 64,831,051, forward strand.
GTGCATTTCCAGATCTACGATCTGATTCCGTCTCCAGATGATGTATAACCTAAAGAGTCCTTAAAAATACCTGAAAGCGACAACAGATTGCAGATCTCGAATTTTCCTGATCTCATTGTTTACTGGCCCTTGAAAATCTTTGCAATAGTAGTTCCTCAAAATCACATCAAAGTATATTTAGCTTTTATGTTGGTCGCTGTGTAAGAGCTTAACAACATAAATACTCTTTGACGGAGGTATAAGTTTGATGGTATCGTTAACGACCCTTAGCTAGTCAAAGGGTGAACTTGATCTGTACTTTGATATTGCCTGCAAGTGACACTCCACTTTGCTTCAAGTATACATACGTAACGTACAAAAGGGGTTTATACGATTGTTTTATTTAAGATGTATCACTTTTATACGGTATAAATAAATCAAAGCGGGTACGTGATTTTTACTGGTAGACTGCTTACAAATGAAATTATCTTGAGCATTTAGGATTGCTACATTTAGGAAAAATAAAGTTTTACCAATGTTTTGAACAATTTTCACCTTGCTTGTCTGTGTCTGGCAGGAATATTGGAGATAAGCGAGAAAATAATGATTGGCTCTCTTTTTCTAGATGTTTTATATTTAATAAGATTTTAATGAGTCGTAAGATTTAAAACGAAAACATGACTTTTGTAGAGCTCAACAGAACAAGTGTTTTCAATCTAAAACAATATTCCACAAAGTCAAACTTCATTTTCTCAAAAAACAAATGCACAGATAATAGCGCAGTCATGTTGAGCAAAGGTGAGATCGAAGAGGTCTACTCAACTAAACTCCTTGGAATACTCATTGATTAAGGTTTCACTTGGAACACTCGAGAGTAGATCACGTTTGCTCAAAACTATCCTCAGCAGTTATTTATGTGTTAAGGACATTTTACGAATACTGTCCAACTCAAGTACTGGCGACGGCGTATTGCGGAGTAATCTATGTACTGTAATGTAATGTACTGTATCTATGTGATTGTCAACTAGTATTATTATTTAACACTACTTTATGTATCACTATGATGTATGTATTTGTCGTTTTACCGTTGGAAGAATAAAAAAAAATCTATGTGCATGATAATTAAGCAGTCTTAATTCTCATGTATAAGAACACTGAAGCCTGAAACTGTTGAACCTGCCTTGACTCTTAATTTTAAAGAATACCATTTTCTAGTAAAAGATAATACCTTGAGAGGTAAAGACATAAACTCTACGAGTACCCTGAGTACCCCAGGGCTCAACCCTGGGTCCGATCTTGTTTCTCATCCTTATCAATTACCTTGTCCTGGATGAAAAAACCATGCTCTTTTCAGACGATACTACCCTCTGGACCAGAAATGTTGACTTCCAGGCACTTCTGCAGGAAGGAGAAGATCTTTTTAAAAGAGCGAAAGAGTGGTAAACCGGTTGCAGCTCAATGAAGGGAAATTTCAGAGAATAATCTGCTCCCTTGCACGCGCTGAACTTCTGACAGGATTTTCATCTGTGAAGCTGCTAGGATTCGAGATAGATCGTTGCCTCACCTGGGATGATCATGTGATGGGTGTCTGTAGGCGGCTTGCTAAAAGTACTTTCCTGTTCAGAAGATTGAAGAGATTGCTGCCGGAGTCGTACTTGCTTGTCTTGTACTATGCACTGTTCCACAGCCACATTTCCTATGGATTGTTGATTTGGGGACATGCTACCAGATGCTCGTCGGTTCTAATCTTGCAAAAGGCAGTGCTAAGGATCATATCCTCAAGTGAAAGACTTGCCCACTGCAGACCAATCTTTCGGAAGCTTGGTGTACTCACCGTCTATGGTCAGTCTATGGTATACATTTTCTGTGAATTTTGTTTATTTGTTGTTTTTATTAATTTACGTCGTAGTTTTTAAAAGAAACATAATGTAAGTATCAAATGAAACAATACGATATATTACGTAGCAAATAACATCGCTTCGTGACCTTACCCGCTCTGCACGGTTTACAAGCATTGCGTGACGTCACGTACCTTGACATAGTCACGGTCACGTACCTTGACATAGTCACAGTCACGTCCCAGTTATACTGAGCTATTTGTGCATCAAGGCTCTTCAGCAGAATATGGTATATAGGACAAATACGAGTTCATGCTTTGAGCATGAATACTTTAAAATAAGTCATAAATAACATGTGTTTAGACAATTCAGGTGAACTAGCTTGCTGAGGATATAATTCAGCTTTGTTTGCATGCATAATAATGCTGTTTATAAACATTTAACATTTTGCCACTATTTATCTGAGTTTAAATAATATAACGGAGGTTTTGAGCTAAGGAACACAATATTTTGGGATATGGAATACAACCCGTTTTATGGCGAAAAGTAACCTAAAACATAACACAAAACATTAGGAAATGAGCTAGACTAAAAGTAATCACAAGCTGACTAAAATAATAATTCCTTTTTAAAGGTTTCATATAATATAGTTTAAACAACTAACTGATGATGCCTTGACCGGCAAATTGCTCTTGAAATTAAATTATATGAAACTTTTAAAAATGAATAACTATTTAAATCAAACAAGTTTCATCAAGTATTCAACGAAGAAAATACAAGCTGACTAATCACCCACCAAGAAAAACCTTTTAAACGCATTAGATTGTACTGTATAACAGCTAGCTTAGAAAACAATACAACAAGTACGAACACAATTGAGAAATTAATAAATTAAATAGAATCTACGACCATTGACAGCTGCACACTGACTGGCCGGCCGCCAGGCGGCCATTGGCTGGCTTGAAGCAGCGGACGCCCAATCACAGCCTTGAATCAGACCAACTGTAACGAAAAGCATAAATATTTCTATTTATACACAGCCAATGGAAAGGAAATTCATTTGAGTGTTGAGGAAAAAATCAAGTGTCTCTAACAAAAACGTTAAAATTACTAACAACAACTGTGAAAAAAGTCCTACGCGGTGAGTCACGAAAACTGATAATAGGCTTAAGCTGATCGTTAGATATACAAATTTTAGGCAACTCATACATGAGTAGGATTTCCAAGGGCTTCTTATATTAGTTATTGGTATTAAAAATAAATAAATATACCTAAGTAATAAATAAATATTAAATGCTTGCAGATACTCAATGCAGATTTGCTAGTTACACAGATCAATCTAAAATAATAAAATTATATTTGCGTGCCTTAATAGTGCGATATCATGGCTAGAACGCGTGTTTAAACTAACTTTATCTTTGTTATTTTCATGAATTATTCTGTTGTTTGCATACCTCATCATAGCAGAACTACTAAGTTTTACTACCAGAAATCCAATATTGCAATTTGAAAATCGTTCAATGAAATTTATTATACATCTGTTTCAACAATTACAAGTTAACTAAAATTTATTTACATAAGTAAATAATTATTGCAAAATGTTCAAGTAAAACATTTTCATACAAATTAATTGTGGTCTAAATGGTGAGATCCCAGGCAATTCTCTACCCGTCTCTAAGAGTGGTTCTTGATGTACAGAAAAGCAGATCTATGTTATCATTTCCAACACGTTCTTCTACATTTGTTATCTCTTCCTCAATCGCAATCCTGTGGTGATACCAACCTCATGTTGCTTTTGTTGTTGTAGGATATATTTGTTGTTCTTCTTTTTTTATTTACCTTGTGTATTTTCCAACTAGTATATAATTTATTTTATATATTTAAACGACCAATGCAGCAAAGGACAGTTTCTATGGTCTATAACATGTTTTGCTGACGACACTGCCTAGTTATGTTGAAAATAACGAGTCGTCTCTTTCTTCCACATTACGCAGAGTGACCTGACAATTTTAAAATTGTGGTTTTTATTCAACAAAATGGTCCTGAGTGAAAGACTAAGTATGTTAGTCTTTGCTGAGGAGTAAGGCGGATAATATGCATTTTACAAGTAGTTTTTAAATGTGATAGGTGTATTTTTACTTTCAGTAGGTTCCTGTTCCGAGTGTTTCAAAGCTAGAACAAGTTCAAAGTATCAAATATTTAGAATCCCATATTGATCAAAACTTCTTTCCTGGAAGCCCCATCTTCAAAAAAAACTAAAACGGTATCTATATTTCTAACTCAGAAAAATTCTATATGTTGAAATTTATGTCCATCCCTGTATTGAGCAATCAGCCATTTTTTTCTATTGTAAACCTGAAGTTAGAATATGGAATTTCCCAGCTGGGGAGGAGTATTTATTGAGCCTTAAGCCCTTTGTCACCAGCTCAAAGAGAATTATTATCAGAACACCATTCTGTACTAAGTAGACTGCAGCCATCTTTCCCTCTCTTCCAAACACTTTCACATTCTTCGTTTTACAAGTATCTATTTGTATATAGGAGTTCCGACAAACTTTTACTAGATCGTACATACATCGAAATTCAAATGTTTTTTCAAATAGATTAAGATTGAGAACTTTTGTTATTGCAACTCATCCACGTACTGAATTTTGTATAGATTTTTTTACTTTCGTAGTATAAGTTTTTTCAATTTCCTCCTACACGAAATCTCTTCTCAGAACCAAACATTTATTATTCAGAAAATGCTAAAAAATGGCTTTACAAAAGGAGTCTGCCAGAAACTTTGTCTTTAATATTCTTAAATCTTTATGCATACCTTTCAAAATATCTCCGTATTAAATATTTATAAATATTTATTTATTATATATTTATTATTTATTAATATTTGTAAATAAGATACATTCGTCAGAAAATCTGTGTAATTGTTAATTAAGGTCTTCTAATTGTGAGGTAATTGTGTTTTTTATTCATTTTATTTGTGCAACTTACTTTTACTCTTATTGTTATATTCAGGTATATTGTTTTTTATCTTTATAAGAGCTCACCAGTGTAAACAAGCTTTGTAACAGTGCCTCAAACACAACATCTTAATAGGCACTTAATTCATTCTTTTTCAATCTGTATTTTTAACAATATTATTCTAATGGTATCACGAAGGTATTTTATGCTTATTAACCTTAGTAACATGTGTGTAAATCTATTACTCTTTTGTATGATAACTTGTTTAACAATTTATATATGTAAAGAATTGCAATGAGTATAAAAAGTGTTGTTAATATTGTAATAATTTAAAAGAATGACTAAACATTTATTTATTTATTTTCACACTAAACAGGTGTAATTTGAAAAAAAAAGATAAGAGCAAGATATCTCTGGGAGATTCTGACTAGAAAGTGATAAAACTATTTTCGATGAGCTTTTACGTCGTTTTAAAAGAAAGGTTTTGATAAATATTACAAAATAGTAACTATATTTAGGTTTACGTTAATTTTAAGAATTTTGGATGGTTAGCTTCAAAATATATATTCTTATGTTTATTGTAGTTACACATTTACGTTAGTATTTTAAATAGTATTTGTTTTACTTTTTGCAACGTAAGTTTTATTACGCTTTTGTTTATCCGAAAACAATGTAATACCACATTTTGAAGTGCATTTCCAGATCTACGATCTGATTCCGTCTCCAGATGATGTATAACCTAAAGAGTCCTTAAAAATACCTGAAAGCGACAACAGATTGCAGATCTCGAATTTTCCTGATCTCATTGTTTACTGGCCCTTGAAAATCTTGCAATTAGTTCCTCAAAATCACATCAAAGTATATTTAGCTTTTATGTTGGTCGCTGTGTAAGAGCTTAACAACATAAATACTCTTTGACGGAGGCAAGTTTGATGGTAACGTTAACGACCCTTAGCTAGTCAAAGGGTGAACTTGATCTGTACTTTGATATTGCCTGCAAGTGACACCCACTTTGCTTCAAGTATACATACGTAACGTACAAAAGGGGTTTATACGATTGTTTTATTTAAGATGTATCACTTTTATACGGTATAAATAAATCAAAGCGGGTACGTGATTTTTACTGGTAGACTGCTTACAAATGAAATTATCTTTGAGCATTTAGGATTGCTACATTTAGAAAAATAAAGTTTTACCAATGTTTTGAACAATTTTCACCTTGCTTGTCTGTCTGGCAGGAATATTGGAGATAAGCGAGAAAATAATGATTAGCCTTTTCTAGATGTTTATATTTAATAAGGTTTTAATAAGTCGTAAGATTTAAAACGAAAACATGACTTTGTAGAGCTCAACAGAACAAGTGTTTTCAACTAAAATAATATTCCACAAAGTCAAACTTCATTTTTTCTCAAAAAAATGTGCACAGCTAATAGCGCAGTCATGTTGAGCAAAGGTGAGATAGAAGAGGTCTACTCAACTAAACTCCTTGGAATACTCATTGATTAAGGTTTCACTTGGAACACTCGAGAGTAGATCACGTTTGCTCAAAACTATCTTCAGCAGTTATTTATGTGTTAAGGACATTTACGAATAATGTCCAACTCAAGTACTGGCGACGGCGTATTGCGGAGTAATCTATGTACTGTAATATGTAATGTACTGTATCTATGTAATTGAACATTGTCAAACTAAATTGTATTGTTTTTCTTATTTATTATTTAACACTACTTTATGTATCACTATGATGTATGTATTTGTCGTTTTACCGTTGGAAGAATAAAATAAAATAATCTATGTGCATGATAATTAAGCAGTCTTAATTCTCATGTATAAGAGACACGAAGCCTGAAACTGTTGAACCTGCCTTGACTCTTAATTTTAAAGAATACCATTTTCTAGTAAAAGGATAATACCTTGAGAGGTAAAGACATAAACTCTTACGAGTACCCTGAGTACCCAGGGCTCAACCCTGGGTCCAATCTTGCAGATATTTGGATAAATTCGCTCAATTAAGCTTTCCATACTGTTAATAATCTCGCACAGTTGGTCTGGAATAGTTTCCAGATCCAAATCCTCAATAACTACCAAGCATTTGTAGTCACACACACAGCAATTAACCAACACATTATTAAGTTAGCAAAATACACGGTCCTTGAGACCTGTTGCTACTACCGTTTAAGTAACAAATCAGGTAGTTGGTGTTAATTCTGGTGTGTGAATTCTCTCATCGTAAAATTGATGTTTTCTATTTTTTTAAGTATTAGGTTAGGCTCGGCGCAAATGTATATTTTTAGTAAAAAGTGTTCCATAAAATTAAAGTAAGATTACCAGTTATAATATGTCTTAGAAAATTCAATTGAAACTAACTTTAAACTATTTGCTGTTGCCAATAAGCTGGCTCGTATCTCGTCAAACTGTCGTAAAACTGTTTTACTTTAACATAATCATCATCGTATGGACATTTTTATGAAAAATTCAGAATTATATTTTTAAAATTTGACACCAGCATCCTTTACCTATGCTTATACTTTTAGTTCGGCAGGTAAAACCATCAATAATCATTCGATACATCTTTAGAATTCGAAAGTACTTATTTTGCCGTATTGAAGTACAGTACAGTTGCAGTATTCAAGAATTCGAACCTATAACTGTAATGTATTCTAGAACAGTAATACAACTCTTTTCAACATGCAGGACAGGTAAGTATATTAGTATCAATAAACGTAGAATGAATAAAGTATTCTGTAAGACCTAAAAGGAGATTAATAGGACATCAATATCTGAAATTCTACCTACACATAGGCAGCAACTGGATAGAAGGGGGTCGATATGGTGGGGGGGCGGGCGCGGGGAAACTGGGCCAAGTGACCAGCTTTTTACGTTTTGCTCGTTGACTGGTAAACTAAGAGATACAAAAAAAATGTTTGATATAAAACTTGTAGATAATTTCATGCCACACTAACAATTTTCCATCAGATTGAAGATCGGATCACTCGTTCAGGCATAGCGGACAAATGACGTACGTATTTTTGCTTAATTTCACTCCCTCAAAAACTACCCTTAAAATAGGAATTTTACAAAACCGTTTCTTAGTGGTGGTTTTAGACTACCTAGGTGTGCAAAGTTTCAACTTGTTAGGCCCAGTAGTTTTGGCTGTGTCTGATTATGAGTCAGTCAGTCATCAGGACACTTTCTTTATAAATATAGATTTTAGATCTAAAAAAAAATGTATTTGTATAGCTGTGAGCATTGGACAAGAAATGTTAACCTATGTAAAAAAAGGTAAAGTTTGTCTTGTTTAACGAGGCAGTTAGGACTACATAGTCCTCTCTACCCTCAACTCGACATTTACCTAGCGTCAACGTATTGGTCACATTACAAATGTAAGTGGTGACTGCGGGGATCGAACCCGCACCACCGGAGTGACGGCTCCAGAGTCGCGTGCGATACCAATCCGCCTCGGATCCGCTTAAACTAACATCAATATGTCACCTGGTGGTTGACGTTAATATTTAAAAGCACTTCATAGTTACAAACTTGGTTTGGCTTGTTGGCTGGTATTGGCCCTATAACCATGGGAAATTCCATGCCTTATTCCTTCGAGCAGCTTTTCAAACGGTCCGTTAGTTTTTTTTTGTGTGCGAGGCCCCAATATCTCTCTTTTTTAAAGTGCAGTTGAATGTATTATGATAATCTCATTTAAGCGCAAAGCATATTGATTTTAAGGACTAACAATGTTGATTTATTGGGATTATCTGTTAACCCCTTACGAGAACTGTCTCTATTTGTCGTTTTACCGTTGGAAGAATAAAATAAAATAATCTATGTGCATGATAATTAAGCAGTCTTAATTCTCATGTATAAGAGACACGGAGCCTGAAACTGTTGAACCTGCCTTGACTCTTAATTTTAAAGAATACCATTTTCTAAAGGATAATACCTTGAGAGGTAAAGACATAAACTCTTACGAGCCCTGGGTACCCCAGGGCTCAACCCTGGGTCCAATCTTGTTTCTCATCCTTATCAATTACCTTGTCCTGGATGAAAACCTGCTCTTTTCAGACGATACTACCCTCTGGACCAGAAATGTTGACTTCCAGGCACTTCTGCAGGAAGAAGGAGATCTTTTCTTTTAAAGATCGAAAGAGTGGTAAACCGGTTGCAGCTCAATGAAATTTCAGAGAATAATCTGATCCCTTGCACGCGCTGAACTTCTGACAGGATTTTCATCTGTAAAGCTGCTAGGATTCGAGATAGATCGTTGCCTCACCTGGGATGATCATGTGATGGGTGTTGTAGGCTTGCTAAAAGTACTTTCCTGTTCAGAAGATTGCTGTGAAGAGATTGCTGCCGAGGTCGGTCTGTACTATGCACTGTTCCACAGCCACATTTCCTATGGATTGTTGATTTGGGGACATGCTACCAGATGCTCGTCAGTTCTAATCTTGCAAAAGCAGTGCTAAGGATCATATCCTCAAGTGAAAGACTTGCACTGCAGACCAATCTTTCGGAAGCTTGGTGTACTCACCGTCTATGGCCAGTCTATGGTATACATTTTCTGTGAAATTTGTTTATTTGTTGTTTTTATTAATTTACGTCGTAGTTTTTAAAAGAAACATAATGTAAGTATCAAATGAAACAATACGATATATTACGTAGCAAATAACATCGCTTCGTGACCTTGCCCGCTCTGCACGGTTTACAAGGATTGCGTGACGTCACGTACCTTGACATAGTCACGGTCACGTACCTTGACATAGTCACAGTCACGTCCCAGTTATACTGAGCTATTTGTGCATCAAGGCTCTTCAGCAGAATATGGTATATAGGACAAATACGAGTTCATGCTTTGAGCATGAATACTTTAAAATGTGTTATGAATAACTGTGTATCAAACGTTCAGAATAATAGTCATTGTAGTCAGACATTAGCTATTTAGTAGCTTGCTGAGGTTATAATTCCCTTTGTTTATGCATAATAAAATGCTGTTTATAAACATTTAACATTTTGCCACTATTTATCTAAGTTTAAATAATATAAAGGTTTGAGACTAAGAACACACTATTTTGGGATATGGAATACAACCCCGTTTTATGGCGAAAAGTAACCTAAAACATAACACAAAACATTAGGAAATGAGCTAGACTAAAGTAATCACAAGCTGACTAAAATAATAATTCTTTTAAAGGTTTCATATAATATAGTTTAAACAACTAACTGATGATGCCTTGACCGGCAAATTTGCTCTTGAAATTAAATTATATGAAACTCTTACAAATGAATAACTATTTAAATCCAAACAAGTTTCATCAAGTATTCAACGAAGAAAAATACAAGCTGACTAATCACCCACCAAGAAAAACCCTTTTTTAAACGCATTAGATTGTACTGTATAACAGCTAGCTTAGAAAACAATACAACAAGTACGAACACAATTGAGAATTTAATAAATTAGATAGAATCTACGACCATTGACAGCTGCACACACTGGCCAGCCGCCAGGCAGCCCCATTGGCTGGCTTGAAGCAGCGGACGCCCAATCACAGCCTTGAATCAGACTGACCAACTGTAACGAAAAGCAAATATTTCTATTTATACACAGCCAATGGAAAGGAAATTCATTTGAGTGTTGAGGAAAAATCAAGTGTCTCTAACAAAACGTTAAAATTACTAACAACAACTGTGAAAAAAGTCCTACGCGGTGAGTCACGAAAACTGATAATAGGCCTAAGCTGATCGTTAGATATACAAATTTTGGGCAACTCATACATGAGTAGGATTTCCAAAAAGGGCTTCTTAGATTAGTTATTGGTATTAAAAATAAATAAATATACCTAAGTAATAAATAAATATTAAATGCTTTTGCAGATACTCAATGCAGATTTGCTAGTTACACAGATCAATCTAAAATAATAAAAATTATATTTGCGTGCCTTAATAGTGCGATATCATGGCTAGAACGCATGTTTAAACTTAACTTTATCTTTGTTATTTTCATGGTAATTATGTTATTTGCATACCTCATCATAGCAGAACTACTAAGTTTTACTACCAGAAATCCAATATTGCAATTTGAAAATCGTTCCAATGAAATTTATTATACATAAATACTAGTAAATGATATTTATCCGTTGGAATCTGTTTCAACAATTACAAGTTAACTAAAACTGTTAACATAAGTAAATAATTATTGCAAAATGTTCAAATAAAAACATTTCATACAAGTGTGTAGTCTAGATACAATTGAGATCCCAGGCAATTCTCTACCCGTCTCTAAGTGGTTCTTGATGTTACGGAAAAGCCGGATCCTATGTTATCATTTCCAACACGTTCTTCTACATTGTTATCTCTTCCTCAATCGCAATCACCTTGGTGAGTACCAACCTCATGTTGCTTTGTTGTTGTAGGATATCTTTGTTGTTCTTCTTTGTTATGTACCTTGTGTATTTTCCAACTATTATATAATTTATTTTAGTTTAAACAAATGTAATGTATAGTAACAGGACAAGCAATGTGAACCTATGTCATATGGTAGTTGACGTTAATAATTAAGCACTTCTACATGAGTTACAAACTTGAAATTTTGGCTTGTTGGCTGGTATTGGCGTATAACCATAGGGAAATTCCATGCCATATTTCAACTGAGCTTTACTTTTCAAACGGTCTGTTAGTTTTGCATGCTAGGCCTCAATGTCTTTTCTTTTTAAAAAGTGCAGTTCCAGATGTATTATGATAATCTCATTCAAGCGCATAGCATGATTTTCGTCGGACTAACAATGGTGATTATTTTTGGAATTATCTGTTAACCCCTTACGAGAATTTTCTATTTTCTTTGACTCTTACGTTTAGTGGTTTTGTATCCCACATGTATTCTCTATCATCACTACATTTTGTAATGTATATACAGTTTTTAGAATCCTGAGTGCTATTTCTGGGTTTGGATTTCGAGACTATGCGTAAAGGTATTCTGTTATTTGAACGTGGTTCTAATACTAACTATGACGCGGTTCTTTAATTAGTTTAAGACGCTTGATTCTTAAACCTTACAAATGAATGAGTTGCCCAAAATTTAAAAGTTTTAGCTTAAGCTTATAATCAGTTTTCGTGACTCACCGTGTGGTGAACTTTCTAAATTATTGTTAATTATCCTTTGTTACGATAACCTAATTAATTCATCAAAACTCTTAAGAATTTTCCCCCTTTTGTATATTAATAGGCATTTTTGTGTTCTCGGTTCTAGTTGGTCAGTTTGATGCACGTTTGTGATTGGTTGTTCACTGCTTTCAGATAACCAGGTAGTCAATGGTAGGTGATGTCGGCCGTGAGCATGCTTATGTTCTGTAATATTCTTTACTGTCTTATAGCTTTATGTTTGTTGTATTATTTTAAGCCAGTTGTTTGGAGTTAAATAAGATTACCAAAAGGAATAATACAAATAAAACGTGTACCCGATTGGTACTATGTGTACTTGAAAATAAAACAGGCTATTTAATTGTGGATGACTGGCCAGCTTGCGCAAGTTGCTTTTAAGCCAATTAAATTTATTTTAATCTATTTTTTCACCTGAAGATGAGACCAGGTTCCATGTCTTAAAACATCGTGTTCTTCTTGTTCAGTAAATGACGATTAAAAACGTCCGCAATTAAATTTGAACATAAAAATTCTACTATCGTCAACAACAAGTTTAAAATATGAACGAAAGTCAGACGATTCTATCAAGCCTTTTAATATCCGAAGAAGCAGTTAGCCTACAATGTATAAATGATTATAATGATAACATAATGATGATACAATTATCACTGAGAGTCTAAGAGTTAAGTCAAGTAACTCAGTCAACTAAGCCAGACTAAGATGTAGGCCTGGGGTTGTGGCTGCAACTTCCCTACATCAACTTGGCGACATCTTGCTCTCCTCTGAGTAGTTTGGAACAGTACCTAATTACATAACATTGTGACTTTCCAACTGTCTGTACGGTTTGGGTAATGTGGCCTAACGTTTAATTGAGCAGGCAACTGTATGCGTTATTCAGACGTTATTTGCAAGTTATTTCCAGTGTACAAATAAGTTTAGTGAATCACTTAAAATATGTTTGAACAAAACAAAATGTATCCCTAAGTTTTAAAATAATACCAAAGATCGCTGTTAAAATTTTGTTAGAATTTGAAAAGTTTTAGGTTCTGAAATTTGTTTTTGAGAAAAATCTTAAAGCTTTTTCGAGACTTTTTTAGTTTACAATGTGTTGCAAAAGGTCTTGCCTTTCACCATTCAGGGATCACCTTTCGGATACAACTTCTCCACACGTACTTCTTTGTTGGAAGTGTCTTGTTGACGATAAGCGATTTGAAATACTATTGTGACCATTAACATGTAAAAACTACTTTTTTACAAAATAGTGATACCATGAACCAAAGTATCTTAAAACCTAACCTAAATATGGCTATCATGATTCTTAAACTAAATTTACATTGAAACAATGTTTAGTGATAAGGGACACAAGGAAGAGACGAAAACATCTTTAAATGGAAGGATCAAATGACCTGAATGTAACAAGAACCACCCATTTTTGTAAAGAATGCTTATCGAGGTCTCATACACAAATGCACAGAGAATAGTCGAATTGGTCTGATTATGAAGTACGATTGAGCACAGCAGAAATAAGATAATGGATAGAATAATAAAGAGCTGAAATATTCTGTTGTATTATCTTACTCGGATAGTCTGGTGTGTAAGAGAGGCAAACCCCAACCATACAGATGCTAAGTTAAGCAAATTACACACTCTGTGGTAACCCGTCCCTTTGTTATGCTGCAAACGATTTCGACCCTCTGCGCTTCTTTTAGAGTTTCAAACTAAGTTTCAAATACATAAATAAACATTTTACGACTCGTGGTTATCATCTGTTAAATTAGTTTGAAAGAGATGATATATTTTGTGTTTATATAAACGTTTAAGTGACTAAACTATGTATTTAATAAAACATTATAAAGTAGTTTTAATAAACTTACTCCAATTGTTTATTTCTTTCAATTACCGTTGTCACGTTTAACTTAAACAGCTCAATTTAACTTAGTGTACTTTCAAAACCGATTTCAAAATATTTAAACTTCCCACTAAACTACAGAGTGGACCAATGAGAACGATACAATTTATAAATGCTATGAATGGATAATGTTAATATTAGACATCTAAATACAACATACTATACATTGTACTAAACGGTATGCGATTAAGTTTAAATGAGTAGTTTCTTTTTTAAACTGTATCTTTTATGTGGCAACCTCGAACAAGCTGACACTACCTTTGTCCAAAGAAAAAGGACTGCTCCTCGCATCTTCTCAAAATGTTTTGGTGTACGGACTGTTTTAGCACTTCCACCGATTTTATTTTGCGTAGTGGCAGTGTTACAAAATGAATTTACCTAGTTTACAATTATTGTTTTACGACTAAGAACATTTCCGTGTCGGCCAACTTTGCAGTGGGATCGAAAAGATCTTAAAAAGACTTTAACAGTAGAAGCACGATGCTCAGGACTCCATAACGCTATTCCAACTAAAATTACAGAACTTTATTGAGATTAATAACACTGCTGATGATTTATTGTTGTCATACTAACCATATGAGAGCGTAAACCAATTGTATCGTTTTCATTTGTTTACCCTGTATTTTTTTAAAACAGCAAGTTTACTAATTGACAGACAGTGACAAAGTTTCGACAATTCATTTATATTTAAATAATTATTCATTTTTAAATAATATTCAATGAAGAAAGTTTTATAATTATAATAAGTAAATTATAAAATGTATAAATTATAAGTTTTATAAATTTTTATAGTTTGATCATAGTTTAGAACTTTAGCTAAACTCATCAAGTGTACTCGTATCAATGCAAACTTTATTTTTTCTTGTTTCACTTAGTTTCAAAGTTAAAGTATTAAAGTCCAATATAGACGAAATACAGTAAGACTAATATACAGAGTGAGTTTTAAATGTCCCCCCAACCTAACCTTTGAAAAAGAAATATTTTTTAAAATCCTTTGGGGAATGTTTTTACAAATGTCTAAAGTTTGTTTTGACGTACTTTGCGACACCCACCTCCCACCCAAAACCGGGGGACCCCAAATTTTTAAAACAAACCCCCCTCCTTGTGGAACCTCAAAAGAAAGGGAATTTCAACAATAATACAACGACGCTAAGAAAATGTCTTGTATCTTGACACTGTTTTGTTATATGAATTTTAAGATGACACAAAATCAGGTCTTAAATTTCCCATTATATAAACTATCAATTTTGAAGTACAAAATTTTCTTCAGAATAGTTTGAGGGAAATATTACAACCCTATAACATAACATTATCACATAGAGTATTTTGAAGAAAATGTAGTAAAAATAAATT
The DNA here is from genome assembly GCA_018831715.1 of Matsumurasca onukii. Classification (NCBI taxonomy): domain Eukaryota; kingdom Metazoa; phylum Arthropoda; class Insecta; order Hemiptera; family Cicadellidae; genus Matsumurasca; species Matsumurasca onukii. The sequence continues at coordinate 64,846,221 of CM032058.1, forward strand.
GTATGCGAAATGTGATATTTTAAAACTGATTTTGTGTCATCTTTAAATTTTTATAGCAAAACAACGAGTTAGGATAAAACATTTTCTTTGCGTCGTTGAGTTTGTGTTGAAATGTCCTTTCTTTTGAGGTGCCACAAGCGGTGGGGGGGTTGTATATAAAAATTTGGGAGGCCTCCCCCAGATTTTGGCTGGGGTGGGTGACGCAAAGTACGTCAAAAAAAACATCAGAACCCTATAAAAACATTTCCTAAAGGGGTTTAAAAATATTTCCTTTTTCAAAAGTTAAGGTCAGAGGAGGACATTTGAAACTCATCCAATATAAATGTTATACAGTATTAAACATTTGAGCTAAAGTATGAAATTTAATTATCTTAAATAAGCTGTGTTATTTCGCAGAAAATACCCTTGAGATAAAATATGCTGATATTCAACAAAACATTATCAAAATTCAGGAGTAAAGTACACCATTGTCTGCACAAAGCTCTATAAAGTACATGTACACTAAAAGTTTAATTTCAAACATTTATATATTTTGTATTTGCAGTTTTGGTTTTCATTTTATTTAGCAACTAAAATAGAAATTCGTGTTTGTGTTACAACGTGAGATACGAAGTAGCAGTTTCATAATTACAAGGTATAATACCTGATTCAAAACTTTGACTTCAGTGGCCAATGATTTTGAGACCTAAGTATGTCCCAAAGAGTTTAATATCTCAGGCTTTCACAGGATAGAGCAATTACTCAAATGAACTTTCAGCTTTGTGAATCAAAGTGAAACACGAAGCGTCTAATTAAATCACTTGTGAAATGAGACTTTCACACCATACTGTGTCGTCAACGTGAAACCTTTACAGCAAAGTAACTTTATCGTCAGATAATTCATTTTTATGTTTCCTATTTTACAAAAAGCGTAGTACATCGTATTAAATTAGATTTATTAGTTTTGTTTTAAATAGTTTTGTGTTGAGTTCAACCCATTTAGAATAATTGTGTTCCTAAGTTTTACTTATACTAATTTAAAATAATGTTCAATTGGCCAACCGAAATTGGGGATTTTGTAACGCTTAGAACGGGCTAACAAGTTTAATTTTTCGAATTCAAACACTAGTAAATTGCAAAGACTAAACTCAATTGTGAAGTTTAACAAAAAACGATATTATAAACTAGGATAAAAACGAAAAACCGGTCCAGAAAAAACAATGAAGATTTATTTTTAGCTAATCGTTTGGATTAGTCGCTGTCCTCTTAACAACACTGTTGGTAATTTTATTAGGAAAAACTCCTTTGTTTCGAAAATTATTTATTAATGAGTGAGGTGATTTGATTACAATGTTGTTTTGGTCAACAACTAAGGGCCTTTTCAAGAGATTAATTTACATCGGAAAATACTATAAAAAATACTTCTTCAATTTAACGTTTGTAAATTGATCCGTTTTTACTATTCGCACATAATTACGTACGGGGTGAGTTTTATATGTCCACCCCAACCTTAACTTTTAAAAGAGGAAAGGTTTTTGAAACCCTTTGGGGAATGTTTTTATAAGATTATGAAGATTGTTTTTATGTACTTTGCGTCAGCCACCCCATCCAAAAACTGGGGGGCTCAAAATCTTTAAATTGCAAACCCCCTTTGTGGCACATCAAAAGATAACACAATTTCAACGACGCAAAGACAATTTTTATTTACTCGTTTTTTGTTATACCTGTTGAAATATTGCAAAAATAAGCTTTAAAATGTCACAACTATTTACAAAAATTTTTTTAAATGACAAATTTGTTTCGAAAATCTTTTGAGGGATACATTAAAACCCTATAACACAATCCCAATAGGGTATTTAGAAAAAAAATGTGTACAAAAAGTTTTTGATGTGAAATGTAGCATTTAAAACCTGATTTCTTGACATCTTTAAATGCATAACTTATTACAAAGGAACGAGTCGAGATACAAAATTTTTATCTGCGTCATTGAGTTTGTATTAATATGCCTATTTCCTTTCTTTTGAAGTGTCACAAAGGGGGGTTGCAATTTTAAACTTTTGGAGGGACTGCATGACTGTCGGAAGCGCTAATAAATAAATCACTCGTTTGTATTTTGTTGTTTAATCTCCCATTTGCCATTAGCCCCCGCTTCAAGAATTCAGCTAGAAATGCTTTGAGAAAATCAAATTCAAAATATAATTTGTCTAACATTTCAGTTACACTCAACACAACTACACTGACACTCAAACCAACATGAAAGTATTGAAACAAACTAAAGATACATCAAAATAAAATATTCTAGAAGATTTCGAAATTTATAATGCGTATACTTTGATACTTTGATTTGAGATACCAACCACTCCTAAAGGGTATTTTAAGGTGAATATGGGATGAAGGGTGAGTGTGATGCGTGTTTTTGATGGATGATGAGGTAGGTGTAGTCTTGTTACAAACTAGGGCCGACTGTTCCTCAGATTGGGTAATTAATTAATAGTTCAACGACCAATGAAATGGACCAATGGCTTAGCGTGACTTCCGAACCACGGGGAATGGCCATCGTGAAAAGTTATCACTGTGCCCGGGAATCGAACCCGGGCTGATTTGGTGTGAAGCACGCACTGTACCACTGAGCTATGACCACCCCCAGGAAAATCCTAACCTCTTTCTAAATGTAAAATTAAATCAGGAGAACAATAAAATCTTTAAAACAATAAGAATTTTAAAATCAACTCGCGTCTGAAAGTATCTTCTTTTTCTAATTTTTCTTCATACTTTTATTTTAATCATCTGTTGTTTATTATTGTTTCAAATTTAAAAATAGTCTTGTGTAGTTAGTCTGCTTGTTTTCAAAACATGACCTAAATACGGTCGAAACTTTAGTGCACACACATTTGTTTGCATGTTTTATTTCAAATTATATAATAAATTTCAAACTTGATAAAAGTTTTTTTGCCTAACACTACAAACAAACTAAACAAAGAGAAAAATTAGCGTTAAGTGTATCCAAGCCTTGCGTCAGTTAAAAATCGCACAGACCCACGCGAGAAATCGGTGTCAAACAACAACAAAGCCTACTCAACTCTGGTACAACACGAAACCCGAAATTAGTCCAAGAGAAAAGAGAGCATTCCAACAAGAATAATTGTTAGGCCGGTCGAGAGCCCTTACACACGTGCGGTGAGGGGTGGCTGAGGGTGGTTGTGGCGCGCATGCGCACACCGAGCATCCCTTACTGCAGTCAGTGTTCTCTCCCCTAGCCCGAGCCATCGATCCCAGCAATATGCCGCCACCCGTGAGTATCTAGGGTCAAGGTCATGTGATAATAGTGATAGAACTGTGTGACAGGTGGTGTACGAGGTAGGGACAGAGTGGACGGGGTCGGTGTGGGTTAGGAAGATGTGTTCAGGGTGTCGGGAAGAGAGATAAGGGTGACTTTTGGTTGGTGGTTAGGTAGTTTGGCGTAAGCTATGGTCTGTGGGTTGGATTAGCCAGGGTGTCATTTGAAGGTAGTGTACACGTTTTGATGACATTTTGATACTAATCATAATCACTGGATGGTTGATCAGAATTTTCTTTTAATAGCTTGAGATTGAGGGTTAGGTTCCCATAGGTGTTTTTTGGGCTTGCGCAGGTACTTCTCTTACAGTATAACAGTCAAAAGAAAGTTTGATCTATACGATTAGCTATAAGTTCATACACAATTGACGGTCAAGTATAACTTTCGAACGCAAAAGCCCACGCAAAAAATGTAGTTTGACAAAGAGAAAATAATTAAAATTGTGCTCTTTCAAGCGGTTTGACAAGAAAAATAATACTTGTTGTCAGTAAGTACAACAACTAAAATGCTTTTCGACAAATTTTGCACATTAGTTAGCCTAACGCATTTTCTTTGGCTGCTTTATAATTTAGTAAATAATAATTAAATACACACGTTTTCACTACTTCAACTATAATAGTCACTATTTTATTGTACTCCTACCAAGCGTATCATATCCTTTTTCTCATATTTCAACATATTTTTAAAGTAGTACTTCCAGCCTCGTGGCTAATTTATTTTCAAAAATCAGACATCCTCAAATAAAGAACCATTTTTAAACCTTTTAAAAGGTTTCTTAAAACCAAAGTTAAAGGTTACAGCACAGAATATTTTACGTGATGCATACCTAACCAATGTGCTTAGTTTGCCAATGTGCTACACTTGTAAAAAAACGACCCCATTTTAAAATGGTTTAAAAAAATCTAATTAAACGCTGAACACGTTTTCAAAACACATCTTTTCAAAATCTATACTTTGTGACGTGTATTAAATGATAAACGTAAGGGAATCTATGACGTCAGAGCACAAGGCTGGGTGCTGAGTTGGCATTCGGCCAAAGACTCCCTTGATAATAATACGACCTCAATATCTCCCCACCTTGATCTTGTTATTCCCAACCACTTCTTCCAACCTGTATTCGATTCACTTTTGATTTTAAGCTGTAACACCCTGTTAAGTTGATAAAGATAGCTGGTACTAAATTGTTTATTACTTGAAATCTATATTGTTACTACTCTAAAGGTTTATTAAGGAAAGATTCAAAATGTCGTTATTTAGCTAATTAGTAATATTTCCATAAACGTGCTTCAACTAACGTTTTGGTGGAGAGAGAAAAACCCAATACATTTATTTTGAATTCCAACTATTTAAACGTAGTATTATAATAATTTGATTTTGGGGTTTTCGTTTGTTAAACATACAATCTTTAATTTATAAAAATATTGAACGTTTTAAAAAAATCTAAACTTTTCCTTTTGTTTCAAAAGGAAAAATAATTTACCTAAACTCTACAGCTTTCCACACGTTTAAGTAGACCCTTAAGTAGTAGGTTAAAGTGGTTATAGAATAATACACGCAAATGGGGGATAAACGGCTCAAGATCGATCTCGTATAATTATATTTTGTCAAACAGCCCAAACATTTCACAAAGCGACCTGGCAGTAGAAAACCGTATCTATTAGGAAGTGCAGAACATTAACATTTGTGCAGAATACAAATACCACACATTGTGTTTGGAAATGTATGTTATAAATCTTTTTAAGGTTACAATCTACAAAACATTAACAAAGAGTTTATATACACCATTTAAAACTTGGCGTATAGCCATGGCGGATTGGTATCGTGCGCGACTGCGAAGCTCATCACTCCAGTGCCGCGGATTCAAGCCCCACAGTCACCCCTAACAATTCGCAAGTGACGCTAGGTAAAGGTCAACGTTGAGTAGCAGAGAAGTCTTTGTAGGCCTAGCTTCGCCTCGTTAAACAAGCCAAACTTGACTTTTACTTTTAAAACCACTTTTATTTTAATCTTATAATATGCGCTTTATACTTAGGGTAAGAAAGTGTGTCTTGTTTAACGAGGCAAAGTTAAGACTACAAAGTCCTCTCTGCTACTCAACTTCGACCTTTACCTAGCGTCACTGTATTACAAATTGTAAGTGGTGACTGCGGGTATCGAACCCGCGTCACCGCAGTGATGTGCTACGGAGTCGCGTGCGATACCAATCCGCCACGGATCCGCTAAGAAAGCTGCAAAGAGTTAAGAAGACTCAGAGGAGGTGTAACGTTTCGGCAGTTTCCATACGTCACACAAGGCGTTAGCTGGGTTGCGGCAGTTGGAGGAGCTCCAAAAGCAGTGAAGTCCGACGCCTGAGATTTAGGGCTGTTTTTACCCCATTTTCCTTTTGAAACATTGCTCCATGTCCGGAACATACATTTTACATGATTGCAGTGATATCGGTAATTGCTTCTTTGCCGTTACAACTGTTTGTAAGAAGGTTTATTGTGAAACTGTGTAGTACTCAGTTGTGTTTTACTTAATCATATAGTGAATATTGTATCACTTGTAAGAGAGATTGCAGGCTAAACTTGTTGAAAAATTAACCTTAATTTAACAGTTTGAATATTAGTTCAATGATAAAATGTATTAGAACCCGAACCACTCAATTGTACTCTTTAATTTCTGTACACCTTTTACTCATCCCCCAAAAGAACAGGGTACGGTCACTTAGAATAAAAGTTTAATTTGACTTAACAGCAACAAAAATATGCAACATAATTATACAATGAACAAATTGTATTAATCTATGTGTAGGAATTGTTTGACATTTTACAAGTAATGCGTGGATTTTGTAAAGAGTGTAAATTTTGCTCAACTAATTGAAATTATCTACATGATTATAGAAGTCCTAATCCATCGGGTTTACGAATCTAATACTCATATTATTCTATCCGCTAATGAACCGAGTAGTAGTTCGTGTAATTAAATTTCAGTATTAGATTCAATTATTCCACTAATGTTTTCGTCAAAATAATACTACAATTCGATGAGCTAATAGAAGGTATAAACTCAACCGTACTAAAAGCATCCACAGATCAACTAAATGCTTAGTTAATTAGAACACTATATTCAATCTGTTTCATCTCAAGCATAAAGGCTTTGTGTGATGGGTTATCACCGAAATGGATCAACATTTCAATGCTTCAACTAACACGTTCCGATACTGAACTAAATGGGATATTTCCATAGCTATCGAATTGAGAATTTGTTAATTATGCAAGGTGCTCCTTACATGAATGATACTCATTGATAAGTGATGATGCTGTATGATTGGCTTTTAACTTGTTGGGTTAATATATTTTCTTTAGATTTTATGCCAAGGAAGCACTATTATCTTTGTGTTGTTAGGGGTTTTCACGTCCAAAGGTACTAAGGTTTAATTAACAATTACCTTAGTAATCTTGCTATGCTAATCTGTTTCAAAACAGTTTAACTTCGTATTGTGCTTTATAGCTCATTGAACTAAAAGTAGGGGGCATTGCGCCCATACTAAAGTTAAAAGGATATTTATTTTAGAAAAACTTGTCATTCATCTGGGCGTGCCACAGGGATCAATTTTGGGCCCTGTGCTTTTCCTCATTTTTATTAATGACCTGGGGATGGATGGCAGAACCCTAATTTTTGCTGATGACACTAACCTCATTACTAGTGACCAAGACCTAAACCAGCTGAACACTAGAGCAATCAACATCCTTGAGGAAGCGAAGATATGGTTTGTTGATAATAAACTGAAAATCAATTAGGACAAGACACAACAGTTGATCTGCAGTCTGAAAATTTTGCCCTCAGAACAAGCACTAGTAAAGTTGTTGGGCTTTTGGCTGGATAGCAGGCTAATATGGAATAAGCATGTCTCTAAAGTTAGCATCAGACTCTCAAGAACAATCTTCCTCCTTAGAAAATTAAGAAATTTAGTAACTATAGATTATTTAAAAACAGCATACTTTGGCTTATTTCACAGTGTGATGACGTATGGAATGATACTATGGGGACATACTTCAGAGAGTAAAAATATCCTAATACTACAAAAAGGCCATTAGAATCATTACCCTCAGCGAAGATCTAGCACATTGCCGACCCCTTTTTAAACAGCTTAACATAATGACATTCTACAGCCAATATATTTTTTACTGCTTAATCCACATTAAACGCAATATGACAGATTTTGCCTGCAGAGATCAAGTTCACCATTACAACACTCGAAGGAGAACATACCTGGACACTCCTTTCTGTAGGCTGTCTAAGCAAAAAGACTGCTATCCAGTTCTAGCTAACAGACTGTTTAACAACCTGGATGAAGACGTTAAAAGTCTTCCAATAAAGACATTCTCAACGAGAATAAAAGAACAGCTTATGGCGAGACCATTCTATTCAATCAAAGAATTTTTCACTAATGATGACTCTGAGTGGGTATCCTAATCCACCGCCATGCAGTGCGTCTTGAGTATTAGTGTCTATTATTGTTTTTTTCTTTTTGACGAAGTCTATCTAGCTATGCTGGTCATCGATGGATATATGGTATAAAGGTATAAAGGCATTAAAATCTTGTGCAATTTGAAAGCCAGAGAATCATGTCATGATGCTTTCAAACAATTAGACATTCTAACCTTTCCATCCCTTTATATTTATGATTATATTCTTTTCTGCCTTAATAAATGCAGTTTAATTCAAGGCATTGAAATTCATAGTCATTATACTTGATCAGTAACTAGTCATAGAATTGACTATCATTGACTTGAATTATTCAAATAACTGCCGTCTCAAGCAGAAATCTTAATGTTTCAAAATCTTCAAAACACAAAATTATTTCAAAAAGAGCTTAGAACTCTGGTCACTGGAGGGTTTTACAGTGTTCAGAAGTTTATGGAGCACTCACTTGCCATTAAGAAGTCTGTTGATTAAATGTTATTATATAAGCTGTATTTTGAATATTCATTATTTATATTTGCTGTAGTGGCTTTTAACTTTCTTATTTAATTATTTATTGTACTCTTTTTAATACCAAAACAAATAATATTGTATTTTGGCGATAGTAAAAATAAATATAAAAATAAATAAAACTCATGACACTTTTAAAAGTAGTTCTGGAAATAAAATATTGGACTAAATAAGGAACACAAGTTTAGTTGATAACTTTCAGGACATAAACACGAATCAAGTTCTTATTTCTAGATTTCAAAAGTTGGTTCAAGCTTGTCTGGTTTGTTTACCCGATTCTTCGTTTGTTTTAAAAGTTGGCTTTTATCAGCTTTCATCAAGTAAATTGCTACAAGTTATAAATAACCCACATTTAAAAATAATCGTTATTGTATGGCTCTTCTAAGATGAAGATACTTGGTATACGTCACTAAGGTATAATAATTTATTATAATGCTCAAACTGTCTCAGGGAGCGTTTGTAAGTAGGATAATATGCAAAATTCTGAAAATAATACAGGTTGTCATTGATACTCGTAGAAATCAATTATTAAAGAGGAACTATAACCATCATTAGGTAAACACAGCAAGCTTTTTTTAATTGAGTGGAAAAATTCTAGACGTTAATAAATGATCAAGCCAAGTTGTACGAATGTAGATTTTTCTAAAAACCATCCTTAAAACCAACTATACCGCACCTAGGTATGTATTGAATTTGTCAAAAGACTAGATCCTGAAGTTAATTAAATTAATTAACACATATTTAATTTCAAATAAAATTTAAATTACCACCATTTAGGCTTATACCAAATTTCATCTTTTACCACCATCAGCATAGCTCCGCAAACAATCGAAAAGTTAATATGGAAATTCCTAGTAAAAGATATATCACCTCAATATATGAGCTTACTCAATGTACGAGCTTACTCTATGTACGAGCTTACTCAATATACGAGCTTACTCAATGTACGATCTTACTCTATGTACGAGTTTACTCAATATACGAGTTTACTCAATATACGATCTTACTCAATGTACGAGCTTACTCTATGTACGAGCTTACTCAATATACGAGCTTACTCAATATACGAGCTTACTCAATGTACGAGCTTACTCTATGTTCGAGTTTACTCAATATACGAGCTTACTCAATATACGAGCTTACTCAATGTAGCTTACTTTATGTACGAGCTTACTCTATGTACGAGCTTACTCAATATACGAGCTTACTCAATGTACGAGTTTACTCAATATACAAGCTTACTCAATATAGGAGCTTACTCAATGTACGAGCTTACTCTATGTACGAGCTTACTCGATGTACGAGTTAGCAACTGTAATGAGATGACAATAAACAAAGCTAATGAGTGGATAAAGTCATGATGAAAATAATACTTCGAATTTCATTTGCAACGGATTTGCTTTTGTTTTTGTTTGGACAAGTTTTGTTAGCAAATTTCCATAGGAAATAGAGTTGTGCATTAGTATACTAGTGGCCTTTATTGCTATGCTAGCTTCTACAAGTCACAAAATTTATCAAGGGGCATAACCGTCTTTGTTTTAGTGCTTTTTATTGTAAAGTGACCATACGGTGACGCTAGGTAAAGGTTGAGGTTGAGTGATTGAGAGGATTTTAGACCTACGTTGAACAAAAAAACCTTATTTTTACTTTAACGTAATAAATTTAAGTATGAAATTTTGACATTGAATATATGATTAATATAAGTGTCTTGTAAACAACTCCAAAGCCTAACTTTGTGTCAAACCAAGACTTGGTATAAAAAGTGATATAGGCTAGTTGGGTTGTTGATGCATATTAAGTTACAGAGAATATTTCTTGTGGCAACTTGAGCATATTTTTGTAGTTTCATTTTCACCCAACGATAAAAACCATACTATACATCCAAATCATATTTATTTTATTAGTTTCTGTGAAAATTAGACATAATTTTAAGTACATCTGAAAGCACTTATTTTAATTACGTTTAGCTAAAGTGGGCTAGTTAAAAACACCGTAGAATAAGAATGAATTAATTTTTGTATCTGTGAAATTATACATAAAAACGTAGTGATATAAGGATCGTGTACATTAGTTATACTTTACATGACCCAAACACTGTTTAGTAAACTCCTTTAAGGTTAAATCATGTCTTTTAGTCTAAATTCTGAAGGAGTTGATTATAATGTGTCATGCTCGTAAAAGTCCATCATTCTTTTCCACACACATCATTTTAAAACATTTTCGTAAATCGAAATACAACCTCAACACGTTTTCCCACGAGGAAAAGACGGCACTTTACCTTCTAGAACGGAAAGAATGAACTCATAACCTTCCATATTCCTTCTTTGTACAAATAAATACCAGCAATTCATATACGAATGTTTACTGACTTCAAAAGAAGCAGTCTATTCAGATTGATTACCAAGGCAAGTGGACGCACTGAGCTGGAATCTATTTACAAAGACTTTCGTTCTGGCTTCGCTGGTTGCCTTTTGCCGCCGCTTTGGTTTTTGTTTCTTTGATATTGTAATGCTATGAACCTTTCATGTCGGTGTTTGATATGCACCTCTCAAACACGGCCGAGTAGATTTATATTGGGCGTAGCAATGGATGTCCTATGAAGTTCATCGATAGCTAGTGGTTTCGTGAAAAGTCCATTTCGCGTTAAAACTGCAGAAGGGACTTCGTTCGAAAATTGATTGCCTTGAAAAATTAACAATAAAAATATATACAAAATCAGTTTTAAATGAACTCTCTTACCTTAACCTTTGAAAACTTAAATATTTTTAAGCATCATTAGGGGAATGTTTTTATAGGGTTTTGATGTTTGTTTTGACGTACTTTTGACGACCTCGTATGGAGGGCCCTCCCCCAATTTTTAAAGTAAACTCCCCACTTGTCTTCAATTACTCTATGGCTCTATGGGATTACGTTATAGGGTTGTGATGTTTCCCTCAGGACCATTGTTGTTTCATTGTTTTATTAGTTATTTATTGATATTGAAAAAAATCAAATCCAATTATTTTAGTATAATCAAAAAGAAAACATAAATAAATAAATATTTATTGCTGTGGACAGTAAAATTGTATGAGCAATTACAATGGAATTTAAAAACTAGAAACTAATGTAGTCTTCATAATCTTCCAAATAATCATTGATGGCGTAATGTGTCTTGCTAATTAGATAATTTTTTAATTTCTTTTGGAATTTCTTAAAGTTGTCTTCAAATTTAATTTCTTGAGATAATTTGTTAATAAGTTTGATGGCGTTGAATTTTGATTGTTTTTCGTAAAGGGTTTTGTTATGAAATATATTTTCTAATAAATTTTTCGGTCTGATATATAGGTTTTTAATTTTGTAGTTTCAAGTGTAAAATATTGTGGATTTTCTTTGGCAAATTTTATTGTTTCAAAAATATATATGTCTGGAACGGTTAATAATTAATTTTGTTTAAATATTTCTTCACAAGATTCTCTAGCTTTTAGATTAAAAATTGCTCTAATTGCTGCTATCTGCAGAATAAATAAGGTTTTAAGTTCGAAGTTCTTCCCCAAATGGGTATAGCATATTTTAAATTTGAGATAAATAATGAGTGGTAGACATTCAACAAGATTTCCTTGGAACAAAATTTAGAGAGTCTTTTAATTAGAAATAATGATTTTGATAATTTATTTGATATATACTTCACATGATCTTTGTAATTCATACGTTCATTAATAACTAATCCTAAATAAGTGACATTTTTACTTTCCGTTAAATCTTCTTTTGAATATTTATTTAAATCTGATTTCTTAAGTTTTTGTTAATAGAAAAATGTATATATTTAGTTTTTGACGAATTAATTTTGAATCCATTATTTGAAAACCAATCGATTAACATATTTCCTTCCATAGAAATTAAGTTTAGTATTCTAAGTACTCGGTGTATTTAAAAGTTCTTTTCACTTTATTACTGAAATAGTTGTAAAATACCGTATGTATGCCAATTTTTGTATGCGATTTTAAACAAGGTAAAATTTTTACGAAGTAAAATATTTATTTATTGTATGCCGACGATTACAAACAGCTGCAGCTGGTACACGTTTATCAGAGTTAACCTGATGAAAAAGAAACACAGCCGAACCATTAAAAGATAACTGTGAAAACAATCGGGAGCGAAATTCGGATTTATTGCTTTCGATAACAGGAACAATGCAAAACTTTAGTTTCAAAGCGTCATGTTGGTGGAAACTAGGCTTTGACGCAGTTTGCTTTTACTGATTTCATTAGGGGAATTTTCAGTATTGCTGTATCACTGAGCAACGTGTTGCAAAACTTCATAGAGCATAACGGGTAAAATTAAGTCTTGTTTAACTTGTCAATCATAGTAAGACTCAGATTGCTTGTATGTAATATAAATTATTATATTAACTAACCTTAGAATTCCAAATTGTCTTGTTTAAAGAATACCAATACATTAATAGTTCTTGTTTAAAGACAGCAATCACTCGTATCTCAGTTTCGGCCAACCAGTGAATGAAGATGGTACTCACAGAGAGACAGAAATATTTCAAGCTAATTATAGTGATGAACTGGAGGAACTAGATTATATCACATATCAGTAGGAGAAATGACGGGGGAGGTTGGGATGGCCCAACCTCGCCATAAGAAATACATTGACGGGGTTAAATGGGAGGAAGTGGATTTGGATTCGTAAATCCATCCTTAATTCTGTGTCAGGAAGCCTAGATTAGTCATTATGTAAAGATTATTTGTCTTGAGGTGTGAGTTAGGTGTTTAAAATTGGTTTTAATATATTACATGAGTTTTTAAGTGGTCTCAAAGTTTTTAGTTAGATTTAAAAGTAGTTTTACAGTGAGTTTGAAACATTTTATCAATGGTTATGAATATTTGTGTGATGTGTCAACATGATGAATCTGCAGGTTTAATAGAGAATATTGAAGAAAATAGCGAAATCCACTGGATGAATATATTTTTATATGTTGACTAAACTTGGCTTCCTAACACAGAGCTAAGGATGGATTTCGAATCTGAAATATAGATATTCTTAAAATTTAGAAGAATTTGTTGATTTGCCAAGGATTTGCGAAATAAACGTAATGTTATTGTGAATAGAAAGCCAACATCACAGTTCTCTACCTTCTGATTCATACCTTTCATACCTTCTACCTTCTCTAAGTTCTGTAACTTCCAGGAGAAGTATTAAAAAAACCTTCAATACCTATAAACAGAGTAAACAATAATACAATAACTGTCCAACCAAAATCATCATTAACAGAACATTTTGATAATAATATTCTTTTTAGGCTCAATCCTGTGCAACAAGTCAAGTTTGCAATACAACTAAAAAAAACCTATTCAAAAACAACAATAAAATATGAAAAATCTCAAAGACAAACATTCACGCATTAACCCAATTTGTTTAATCAATTTAACACAAAGCAAAGCTACTAGCTTGTCGAGGAACGAAGCATAATAGGTTGGAAACATCTCTGTTTGAATCGGTTATCGATAAGCTTCGTAAACAGTGAAAGAGTCGGCTAAACAAAATGTTCATTGTTACGCATCCACAGATAACTCTGTGAAAACAACTAAAAGCGAAATCCGAATTTATTGTTTGTGATGAGAACTAACACACGCTTTTGTTCCGTTCAATGATTCTAAAAGCGTAAATAACAAATACGATCGAGTTCGTTTCAAATGCCTTAGTAAGAACACTTTTCTCTTCGGGAAATGAAAACTTTTATTTTATTGTAAAATTTGGTAGTGAAATATAGCACCAACCTTATACGATTTATATTTCATATTAAAACTAGTATCAGAGGTCACTAATACGGTTCAAATAATCTGTTAAAACTATGTCGATAACGTGTCTAAAGGGTTAAACATACTTTATTGGGCAAGGAATTATCCTACAATGCATGTCCAGAGAGCTTAAAAACAACCTTTGTGTTTAAAGTGTCCAGTCATCCAAATCACCATATTTCAACAAATAACAGCTCACAATACACTCTAAATATGAAACCGTGAAAACCACTCCAAAAGAAAGGAAAATCGAGCCACTCTTTGATGAGAGTGGCTGGATTTCAACACCCAAAAGAGCGAAATTTCACTCTTTCTGACTGGTTTTCGCTATTTCATATTTAGAGTGTAAGGTTTGTTACCTATATGTCCAACTAAACGTAGTGTTCTGATATTTCATCTCACACAATTTCGAAATTGGCTTGTTTTGCTTACCATGAATAATAAGCAACAACAACCCTTGATACTTGATAAGTTGATCCTGAATACAAATTAAAAATAGTTGTATTTTTATTCAAAAGTAGGTGTAAAGCCAACTAGCTTTCAATAACGAATGAACCACCTTCAATACCATATCGACTGAATACATTTGTTTTAGCAATTCTTCCTTCAAAAATCAATACATTGTTAAATTTACAAATGGTTTTGTGAGGATTAAAACCATTTCCGTTTGTTTCTTTCAAACTTTCGCCGATTACATTTACTATAAATTTATAATTTGAAAGTCTTTAAGTAGTAAATTGTTTACCTTACAGTCCTTGGTACAATTTTTAATGTTGTTTATATTATAAGGTTTGTGTGACAGGCTTTTGTGTACAGTATATTTAAAATCTTCGCCATTATGTTTTGATTCAAATGACTATTTATTATTTTATTAATATAATGGTTGATATGTTGCAGACCAGATAGACATGTGGACGGCCAAGGCAGATGGGTGCAGGTGTAGTTACGACTTGACCCGCCAGGAGTGCGCGTGTTGCGTCAAAGATGGCGGTTGCCAGTGTGGTCTGCAGAGTCCTAACCGCTGTGGCCAATGTGGCATCCACCAGTACTGCAACAAAAGTAAATATCGGAGATACTATAATTATGTGTTTGAATGCTTTCGTAGCTTGGGTAGAAGCAAAGACAATGCTATGGTAGGTAGATAGTGCATAGGCAGGAAGTTTGACTAGTTGAGGCAGCCCTCGCTCAGATTGCGTTGCGAGGGAGTATCAAGTAGAGGCACTAAACTACGCGCAGGTTTTTGGAAATCGCAAGGTTTGGTTATCGACATGGGACAAACTCGAGCATGTGGAACCGAAGGGGTAGGAAGACGGCGAGAGACGGTAGTGCTCGTAGTGTATTCTGTACGTAAGCTGCCTAACTATGTTAAGTTTCCTGCCCCAGCCATATGGCATATATGCTCTATCAACCTGATATAACATTATTTTTATATCTTTATTGTAACTTACGCTTTATGAAAAATGAAAAACAATCCGGCACGACCGTGGAGTTTTTTGCGTGCGATATATTGAAATATTTCAGCCTCTCAACAATACATTTTCCCCTCACAGGAAACCCCATTTTGTTTTAGTTTTAACCGTTGTCAAATCAACAGGACAATGCAGGTGAAATACAGTACGATTCAACGAGAGCAATTTTTAAATAATTTACTCACTCAATGTTAACGAAGACCTAGAGTGCTATAAAGTTACATTATGAAACGCCATTGTATTAGTTCAGCTGAAGTTGAATCGATAACATCATTAAAACTTAATTTAATATAGGCCGATAAGGGTTTCTGAATGAAACTTTTGGATACTCTTGGATTTATCAATGTCGATCACTGGCTTCATTTATCTGGAACTCTTCACAATGAGTCTTCAATTGAATCAAAGACTGAGAGATTGAATAAATTGATAAATATAATGTAAGACTTTAGAGCTGGGAGTTGATACTACCCCTCGTAGCTACCGGTGTAGACTGACCTGACTAAATATCTACGCTACATTCTAAATGTAAACCTATACAAAAAGAAATTAACTAGCAGACTTTGCATAACGATTACAACAAATGCATACAACAATACTTCATATACATACACAAAGTCATGTTATCATTGTATGTATATATTCGTTCATTTATATAATATTGAAAACATTCATTAAAATTTACTTTGGCATATTTATTATGAAGATGAGAGTTTTTATCAAACTAAGTCACTAGGTTTTGGGCTATGGCAAGACATTCTGCCGCCATTGTTCCTGAAAGAATATGCAACAGGTTAACACTCCCATTCACGTTACAGCTTAGTCTCAGTTATCATCTGATGATACCCGCATCAACTCCCACCACCGTTTAGACATATCAGACCATCACCTGCGTGGTTCGGAAGTCACGTTAAGCCGTTGTCCTTGTATTTCCATTGTTCATTGGGCTATTAATTAATTACCCCTTCTAAGAAAGAGTCGGCCTTAGTTTGTAACAAGACTACACCTCATAACTCATTACTACCACTCATCACAATCGTCCTTCACCACATATTTGCCTTAAAATACCCTCATGAGAGTGGTCGGCATCTCAAATAGTGATTTAGTGCAACTCCCATACTAAAGTATGTGTGTAAAATGAAGTTTATGTAAAGTTTATTTATGTGTGTAAAAACTAAAAACAAATAAATTAATCCAAAACCATTAATGCGTACGTAGTTAACTTTAACTTGTATTTCCTTTGAAAACATTGATGGTGATTTTGCTGTCGAGAGTTTTGATTGCACTGAATGTTTGTAAACATACTTCTGCTGATAAGCTATCTATGATATAATAACCTAATTCACGCTGTGTAGTGCCAGTTGGCTCTTTTATTTCAACTTACTATTGTTGAAAATAACAACAACAATAGTGTCAGACGTTTCGCTCATAATACAATCGAGCATCCTCAGTGGACTTGCTGAGACTCCTCAAGGTATCAGGAGATCTCCTATTGATGCTGGTGGCGAGTTAGAGGGACTAAACATACAACCAACAGCGAGAGCTTACTGTGTTTGTCAATGATCCCTATTGGTCTAACTATCAAACTAGGCAAACAGGTGTCTTCTTTAACAAAGCGAAATTAGGACAACAAAGTTCTCACGACCACACAACCTCGACCTTTACCTAGCGTCACCGTATAGAGCCAATAATTTAAAAATTGTAAGTGCTGACCGTGGCGACCGAACCCGCTCCACCAGAGTGATGAGTTCCGGAGTTGCGCGCGATACTTATCCGCCACGGGTCCGCTACACAGAACGGTGGTTTAGGAACGTTTGCCTTCACAGGCAGAAGTTAGTTTTGTCAATAGATTACTGAATTCGATCAGAAATGCCTTAACTACCAAGGCTGTTTGATCATTCTAAACAACTGTACGTTTCAGGTGTGTTGGTGGGTTTATCCAACTGGTGTCGGGGTTGGATTCCATCCCCCGCCCCAGAGATGCACAGATCTGTGGTACCAATGAGAGGTTTGCACCCCCAGTGGTCATGTTCGAGGACAGAGGTGCAGCCACTCTTATTTTTCAGTAAGTGGTTTAACTTTTTGTAAACTGGTTGGGTGCGGTAAATTAAATATGTAAGTTAAGTTTCATCCATATTAGACCATAAATACAGTTGTTATAGCATAAAACATTTTTAGGTGGCAACGCCAGACCAAAGGGGCACTTTCGGGGTGAATAACCCACCTGAAATATATTCGATAGGATTAGGTTTGTGGCTATGCGTTATCTAAGACTTAGTTTTCTATTGTTTTCACATTTATTATTTTTTAAAGTATCCCCTCAAATATTTCTTCTTTTTTGTGCTACAAAGCATTAAGCTTTTTTTAAACCAGTATTTATGTTTTTGTGTGTTTATCCCATTATATCCTTATACGTATTCCCGCTGAATCCTATTAATTAGGGGGTGGCCATAGCTCAGCGGTATACAGTGCGTGCTTCGCACCAATCAGCCCGGGTTCGATTCCTGGGCGCAGTGATAATTTTTCACGTAAGCAACCCCCCGTAGTTCGGACGTTAAGCCGTTGGTCCATTCCATTGGTCTTGGGTTATAAATTAATGAACCAATCTGGGGAACAGTCGGCCCTAAAATCATCCAGCTAAAACACTTAACACAATCACCCTTCATCACATATTCCCCTTAAAGTACCCTCTTGGAGTGGCCGGTGTCTCAATTTGAAGTAAATTAAACTACCGGTAAAGTCATTTTAAACTGTTAAAACACATTTAAAATTAAAACTGTTTAATTTTGTTCTAAGAAACTTGAAGAATTTTTTGTTCGGAGTTTTAACTTACGGATTTTTAGAAAGTTCCTATAGTTTAAGCTTACTTATAAGATAGTACCAGCGTTTTTCGTATAAAACCACAAATGTAAACCATCGCAACACGCAGTACTGCCACGACCGACCTAGTTCATGACTAAAGAATCTATTGTGCAAAACTAAAACGGTTTAGTCGTGCTTAAATATTCGTTTCCTTCCTCCTTTGAGTAAATCCCGGTTTTATATGATTCCAGCTCAGGCAGCTGGCCCCAGTCCAAAAGTCAGAGTTAGAACGTATCCTAAATTTATGTATCAAGTTTGAAGCTAAGATATCTTTTATCCCCCTCAACTTCTCACATAAGATTTACTGTTGTTTTATACGGTTTTCTGTCTTGAGGGGAATCAGCAATTTATATTTATGAATTATGTGATTGTTACGTGATATATTTAGTCTAGTTTCTACGAATACTGTTTTCAGATTGATGAAATGGATTCTTTATCCTGTTGAATAAAACGTAAGATTATAGTAACACTCGTTGATAACATGCTGTTAATAGTTTTTTTATTCTCAGATTTTAAGTCTTAATGTAGGCCTATTTAATTTTTACAGCTAGCCTAAAAAACAATACAACATGCACAAAGGTTACAAAATTTAAAAGAAACAAATACAGAAATGAAGCACGTCCAAGGCCAGTGACAGCTGCACACTCACTGACTGCCTGGCCAGCTCCCAGATAACTCTATTGGCTAGCTAGGAGCTGCGGACGACCAATCACAACTGCGAATCAGACTAACCTACTGTACAAGGAACACAAAAATACCTATTTATGCACAGCCGATGGAAGGGAAATTCTTTAGTCTTGATGAATGAATCAGGTGTTTCCAACAGAGGAGTTAAAAGGACTAACAATATTTAGAAAAATCCCTACGCGATGAGTCCCGAAAACTGATAATGGGCCTAATCCAATCGTTGGGGTTATGAATTTTAAGCAACTCTTACATATTGTGTAAGATTTCAGAATTTCAACGCCCAAGAAAACCCTTGCAGACTTTAAGTTTTGTAGTTTCCTAATCTGTTGTGTTATGTTTTGGATTACTTTTCACCTGAAGATCCTGAAACGTCGTGTAATTTTGTTCACTCAATAAAGATGGAGAACGACCGTAATAATATTTTAACTTCAGAAACATTAGCAGTGGTACGAAAACTACTAATTACCATTTCATGAATATTTAATCCAACAAATTATGTTTAGGATCACAGAACGTACAGAAAGGTCTCAGTTCCTGGCGTACTTCAGTTTACCTCTCGCAACAGCTCTCAACATCAAGCCGCCCTCAACTTCCAGCCCAGGGGAGGTCGCAGAATAGAGGGACAGGTGAGAAAACTTAGACCTCTCTGAATTCCAAAACGTATTGAAAACCAGTCGACACGCAGCTAAGCACTAAAGCACCGCTGGTATGAGTGAGTCTAATTTGCTTTGCAATTTGTTACTTCGTTTCGGCCTACGTTTATAGCCTCGCTTCGGCCTTCGGCCTCAGTTTTATATTCTATTACGAAGAGTGTGTATTCTATTACGCTGAGCCTAACTATCTTGGATTAAAGAGAATTCACCTTAAAATGAAAACAAAGTTTTAAACTGCTTCCTCGTGCATGGTTCGGACCCTTTACCTTTGTAGCAAATTTCAAGAAACAATGCCAGCTGTTTAAACTACGCCATACAAACTAACAAACAAAATACCAAGGTGTCGAGTTTAAACAGAGACCTTCACTTACGCCCGGCTATTCAACACTGCTCACTTGATGTGTTGTAGACTGTGACTGGATGTACCAGGACTCCTGGTGTCACAACGCAGGACCGTGTAAGCTAGCCACTCCCGGGTACCCCGGTCTGTACGGTCCACACAAGAGATGCAAGTACCACATCACCACGGGCTCCCCTCACACCAGAGTGCGCATCAAGTTCCTCTCCCTGTCTCTGCCTGCCAGGTAAGAGAGTATTGAGTCAGTATTTGATAATTCATTATTTATTTACAATCTAAGTGTAGTTATGCTAATGGAATGGGAAAATGGACGGGATTGTCACACATCTTCGTTTCGTTGGACTACCTTCTGGAGAGTGCTACCAGGAGAACAAGCGAGCGGAAGGGACTCCGCACTGGATTGTGAATAGACTGTGAAGTGTGGATAGTACAATAAGAAACTACACGTAGCCTAATATTTTGAAGCCATTTAGAGTATCATTAGTTTTGTAAAACATTAGCACACTCTGAGAATGTTGAGTTTTAACAGACCTAATGAGTCTCTAAATACCTACAAACATTAGGCTATGCATTTTTCTCTATTTCACACTTCACAGTCTATTAACAATCCGGAGTAAAATCCCTTCCACCCGCTGGTCCTCCTGGTAACGCTCTCCGGTCATAGTGCTCCCCAAGATCTCGTTGACTACAGCTCACAAATGCCCACCGTGGGCATACAGTTGTTCACTTATTGAGACTTACTTTTCAAGCACACAAGATGTGGCCTGGTATGTTCACACAGCACATACCGAACCAGTTCCGGACCCCTGTATAAGCTTACCTGGAAGATTTCCCCCTTTTAACAGAATGAGTGAATAGTATTTCAGCGACGTCTCTGGAACTTGCTAGACCGTGGGCAATACACGTGTCAGTGTCACGGAGTGCACTGACCTGATGTCCATTGTCTCGCCACAATATCACGTAGTGCAAACCAAATGAGACAATAAAGAAATTTGAACTTTCATACTTCTTTGCTAAAAATTAAAGCCTTTGGGAAACTGCGAAAATACATCTTGAACAAGTCATTTTGTGTGTTTAAACGTTTTTACGAAAAGGGAACTTATGATAATAAAAGATGACCTTGCATAGCTGAATATTAGTTTATATTTGTATGTTTGCACAAATATATGTGTTATATAGCTGTTCTATTGCGATTGTCACTGTCCTTAAAAGGATATGGGCTTTTATTCATAACAGCTGACATAACATGTTTTCCGCCCCTGCTAATTTTAGGATTTTCTTTAAAATATCTTGTAAATTATTGTTTCAGTGACAACTGCAGCACAGATTATATAAAAGTGTATCACGGATCCTCTACCTCCAGCCCTCTTCTAGAAACACTATGTGGGAACAAGAAGAAAGAAGTGGTTCACACAGGACCAAACCTTCTTGTCCTTTTCAGGTAGTTTACATTAAGTAGTTGATGAAGCTAAACTTTAGGGTTTTATCTTCAAAAGAACTAAAAGGACCATTCAAGGAATTTTAACTTATGTTTGAAATACCAGTTCTCTCTCTCGCCATGTAGCACTCCATAACTGAAAATCAATTGTTCGGTGGTAAACACTGCAAATAGACAATATGATCGTGTGTTGCTATACTGAAATATAGTTAAAACCGTTTTTAGAGAGATTAGATTCCACACAGTTTATATATTTAATTCAGCTTTACAATAATCTTTAAATATGTGTTGTTACAATTTAGCTCAGGTTCTCTGGTGAGTCCTTTTCACTTCAATGGGTTCTCGGCCTCCCTGGACTTCTGGGAGAGACAGACCACGACCCAGCCTCCCGTCAGAACCACGGTCAGGCCGACCGAGCCAGCCATTGTCGGTGAGATAATTATTCGTGATAAGTATTGGCTGTTAACTAGTATATTTTCCTTACTAGGTCCTTAAGTGAAGTTAATGTAAATCTAACGAATAGTAGCCAAAGACGTAATTTTCAAGGATCTAAAATACACTTTGATGATGATAGTTGTTGTCAAGATGTTGTCAAAACATTCATCTTAAAATGAAGCTACGCATATACTCGTATAACGAAAGACACCGCTGAAACTGCAAGAACGAACTGTTTGACACCAGAGATACTCAGCACCCATACCATGTGTCTTGTGTGAAGCAGGAGACGACAGACTCCAGTCCCGGAACTCGAGTCTCCAGCAGCCTTGTGAGATCCTATACTTCAGTAACCAGTCCAGGAACGGACTGTTTGACTCCAGAGGACTCCTTCAGGAGAACCAACACAACTGCACCCTCATCTTCATAGGAGGGGCAACAGAACTTGTGTTCATATCCCTTGCCAACTATATCCTTAGGTAATCTTATATGACTACGTATGATTAAGTAAGCACCGTCACTTGTTTAAACAACTGTCATGAATTATAAATTTGTGCTTTTATGGTATAGCAAACTATAAATATAGAGTTAACATACATTTTTTGTATGTAACTGGCAAAATTTAAAATTATATTTAAGTATTAATTTTATTGCAACAAAATAACAATAATTTAATGTTTTGTTTTAAAGGTCTTCAGCTTGTAGGTCCAAAGTAGAGGTGTATGATGGTTACAGTAACTCAACCTCTTCTAAATTAATGAAACGCATCTGCAGTCCGATATCCAAAAGAACGCGAGACAACACTGGAAGGTAAGCTCGATAGGAACTTGTTAAGTATTTCATCCTTAGAAACTTGATAAGAGGTTCCTCCTTAGATTTTTGTTAAGGAGTTCCTTCTTAGGACCTTGTTAAGGAGTTCCTTCTTAGAAACTTGTTAAGGATTTCTTCTATCAAACCTTGTTAAGGAGTTCATCCTAGGACCTTGTTAAAGAGTTCCTCCTTAGCAACTTGTAAAGGAGTTTCTCCTTAGGGCCTTGTTAAGGAGTTCCTCCGTAGGAACTTGTTAAGGAGTTCCTCCTTAGGACCTTGTTAAGAAGTTCCTCCTCCAAAATTTGTTACGTTATAACAATCATCATCATAATCGAATCGTCAAAAGAATACTTTCTTCAACCAGGCAGAGACTCATTAAAAGCTCTGGCAACTAAGTACTTAAGGTACTTGCAGATATATGAGCGATGGTATATGTTAAAATATTCTTCACAGTCTTGTTATATTATCACCACGTTTAACAAGAGGATTCACTATGAAATCAAAGTGCTTTGAAAGTAAGTTTACACAATAGTACTAAGTTGAAAAAACCGACGAAGAAGAAACTAAAGGTTGTTATAATAATGTATCTCTGTGGAATGTCAACAGTAAACAGTCCATCGACAGAGATAATCTGAGGTATACAAAACGTATTGAATAGTACAGGTTTAATTTATTGAATTAGTTTCGTCGTAAGATGAATGTATTGATTTAGTTGCTAGGATCCTATGGATGGGTTTCCACACAATGGTGGTATACCGATTGTTTGTATTGTAGGTTCTTTCGTCGTTTCTAAAGTAAGTTCGTGTAGGTGCTTAACGGAATACAGTTCTTTCCCAGATATTGTTTGATCTAACCTATCAAATTCTTAATACATATTTATTAGTTGATCTTAACAGAAGAAGAACGATTACTTGTATTTTGATAGTGATAATTTGATCTCAATAATTATGATTAGTAAATTACCAGGAAATGTGTAAACCGGTGAATCTTACCACGTGTGATTCAGACTATGTCAAGAAATCTGTCAGTTCTTGAGTGAACAGCTACCTGCACATACTAGATGAACTAAAGATGCTGGAAACCTCATTTAAGACAATTGGATTTAGGGTAATAATTTCTGTTTATTGTCATAACTTTATGCAAAATCAAAGCTGTATCAGAAGTTAGTAGGGTAAAATTGGGCTCCATTAAATAACATAATTAAATTGCAATTTTGTAATTCAAAATCAATAACGTCACTTATTGACGTTACATGCACATGCAATTAAACTGGCAGCCACGTGCAAAAATACGACCATTAGAGCTGCTAGCATCATATATGTGTGTATGTGTGTGTGTGCTTAAATATGCAGTCGGATAACCACATCACTCAGGAGTTTGATGGAGTATCGATCCCGTAGCGCCAGCGAGATGTAACCGGTAGAACTTTATCAACTTATCCTCTGGTCAGCAGTCTTCCTCTAGAAGTTACGTCATCATCATAACTCGTAGTTGGTTTGAGTTAAACAAAAAACATTAAAGATTTATTTATTGTTGTTGATATAGTTACTCTTTGTAGTTCAGTGTGATAATTGTGATTGCCAGTTATCACTTTTAAAATTGCAAGTGTATTGTGTTTCCTACGGTTCGCTTGTTAGTTACAAAGTAATTCAACAATTATAAACTAGCCGCTCTCACTTGCAGTGCAAGTGCATTGATTTTAGAACATCTTTCTTTTTTTTAACTGAATATGAACAAAATGAGATATAGGCGGTGTTAATCGTCTCAGTAGAATCAGCTGGTGTGCTGGAAATAATTTGTATTCCGTAAGTCAATTTCGCAACGGAGTATTTGTCGGAAAATACAAAAAAACTCCGAAATACGTTTCGTTTGACGTTTAGGTCAATTTTAACAAAATGAGACATGCATTATGTTCATCAGCCCGGTAGATGTAGTTGGCGATATATATTTCAAATGTTTTTAAATAATTATAGAAGATGTAACTTTGAAATTGTCTTTACATTTTCACGTAATTCGTAAAACCTCTTCGTGAAATCTTAAAATATCGCTACTTTAGTATTTAAAGCAATATAGTGAATTCACTTGTTACTGTGAGCCTGTCTAGGAAGGTAGAGTTTTAGGAACAACACATTAATACCTTCTGTTACTGTAATTAAAATTATTGTTCATGTTCTTTAATATAAAATAATCATTAGGTCATACAACAATTTTTAAACTGACCTAACAGGCTAAAGTGACAACATACTAGTCAAGTAACTCAAGAATAATCAAACAACAAAGTTTGAATGATGACAACCTCAGTATTGAACTCTACAATCAGTTCTTGAAATTGTCAACTAAAAGCTCCACAAAAATAACCATTTACCAAACACAAATCCACGTAGAGCTTAAAGTATTAAGGTAGAAAGGTAGAGAGTGGGGAGAGGGGTTGAAATACGGCAAACTTGATGGGAATACTCAACTGACACGACAATATTTACATTTGCAGACTGAGGGATCGCGAGAACTACATTTCCAAAACCAATATCCTGCAGCTGAACTTCCGGCGACACACTCTCTCTAGATCGATGGAGGATACCGAGTATGTGCAGGGTGCTTTCCTCTTCCACGACGGTGAGTCACGATACAAACAGCTGTGTTTCATCTTAGTAATGGTAACGATGTGATTGCATACATGTATTTTATTACGGTATTTTATACATGTATTTTATTTATTATTTTATGTATTTTTTATGTAAGTTATTACGGCCAAAATATGACGATGATTTTTTATATTATCATACTAGCTGTGTACCCGTGCTTCGCCAGGGTTAAAATATATATTATATTTTCATGACTGTAAAGTCTTTTTGTACAAAGACAGACTGTTGCTAACCTCCTAAACAAAGTTTAAGCGCCATAGCTTCGGCCGATTTTGAGTTATAAGTGTTCCAATATGCTTTAAAACGTGTTCAGAACCCACTTTGGTCCCTCGCCATTTATTTTGTGGATGTCGTATGGATATGGAATATAGCTAAAGGCATACTTCGTGATAGCTAAATCTTTAAACGAAGTTTCACCGCCAGAGCCTTACCGATTGCAAGTTATATGTGGTCCAATATGCCTTAAAACGTTACAGGCAGACACACAGGAACTTTTTGCCGTTAGTTTCCGTCTTTGCAAAGTATATAAAACCCAACAACCATTATAAGGGAAGGACTTTTGACTAAAATAATCATTGTGTCCTTCATATCGTGTCAGAAATTACACCTTAATTACTTAATGGTAAGCTTGAAACACCCTTTGTAATGTTCCAGAGCTGCTGCAAGGCACCCCCACCCCTAGCTCGCTCTGTGATGTCGAGTACCGAGGCCACACCAGCAACTCCCTAGGTCAGCTGACTAATCCTGGGGAGACTGAAATCTACTGGACTGTAGAGGGCAGTTTAGAGTGCACCCAGAGACTGCAGCCCAACCCTAACCAGAGTGTTTCACTTAATGTAAGTATCTAAGTGTATTGACTCTGGTAAAGTCACGTTCAAATCCATAGCCAATCAGTGACTAAAGATGGTAATCCACAGCAAGACCGAAATAGCTCAAGCTAATTATTAAGATGTTTTGAAGTGGTGTGAACTTAATTATAGATGACTATGTTAGTCTAGAAGGTTGCATTAGTTTTATGTGGCCGAACATTCCAAGCTTCGTTTCTCAATGTGTGAATAAGTCCGTATATGGGTTCAGATTCCAGGCAGTGATAACTTTCTGATGGCCATTCCGTAGTTCGAAGTCACGTTAAGCCGTTGGTCCATTCCATTGGTCGTTGGGCTATTGATGTGACCCAATCTGGGGAACAGTCGGCCCTAGTTTGTAACAAGACTACACCTCATCATCCATCAAAACACTCAATCACACTCACCCATCATCCATATTCACCTTAAAACACCCTCTAGGTGATTGGTGAAATCAAAGTATCAAAGTGTCCCTGTTTTATATTACTGAAAAGTCTGTATGCTTTTGGTTCA
The DNA here is from genome assembly GCA_018831715.1 of Matsumurasca onukii. Lineage (NCBI taxonomy): Eukaryota > Metazoa > Arthropoda > Insecta > Hemiptera > Cicadellidae > Matsumurasca > Matsumurasca onukii. Next base: position 64,873,006 of record CM032058.1, read on the forward strand.
GTGTTGATTGGGCCTTATATTTGTCTAAGAATTTCTTATAGCAATAATAACGAAAACTTACTGTCATCAAGTTGGTTTTGAAAACGCAAATAAACTAACTACCTCAAGAAGGATTTCAGAAATCATTACATCCATAAGAGGTGCACGATGAATGAAATTGTATTAAAAACGTACGTTTTGTCTTCCAGATCGTGTCTCTAAGGAGGCTAGCAGCTGACACACATTGTCACACTGAGTGCGGCGACGGCGGGTGTCAGTGTGTCACTAACCTGCTACCCTTGGACCACATGGACCACCTTTACATCATGACGGACCAGGGCCAAGCCCTCTGCTGTATCTGTGGTCCGTTCCAGGTAATCATATAATATTGATTTGGTTTCAAATACACAAAATATGTGTTGATTATTGACAAAAGGACTTACTGTTACTTTACTGGAAAGACTAAAGTGACAAAATAAAATATACTATATAGCTATTAATTATTTATCATGTTGCGAAGGCCTAATAATTATATCAAGGAGCTCAATACTTTCCCCAGAAGATTCTTACACTTAGAGAATAAGTTTTTGTTGTACAATTACTTCAAGCATTTTAAAATAGTTTTCCTGAAAAGCAGGCGTTCTAGTAATTCGGAAGAGTAAGTTACGAAGTTAATTAAAACGTTATTATATAAATGTTGCAGCCGTTTTGTTTTTGTTTATTCCATTGTTAACCTTACAGCCCATTCAGCTGCGTGAACCAAATTAGTAGCTACACCTAGTAGCGCATCCTGATCAGGAATTCTGGAGTGGTGTCGGGTTCACAGCAAACTAACCACTCGTCCCGATTGGTTGACACCGTCTAGTCGTGTGGTCCTACTGGGCCCATTTACAGATTATTATAAACACAATTGTACTGCTTGAAAATCATTATAAACGCTTTCACGGTGCTTAAACAAAGCCAGGACCGCTCATATTAGTAACACATACATTAACATTTGAACACAATCCGAGTACTAGTAATCGTAAATATCTTTAGCAGTCACCGCTTGTTAAACTCACACAACCTACACATTTGTTTCATCTTCTAAACAAAATAGTGCTGAAAACATAAATTGTCAGCAATATTCACACAGTAATGGTATGAACTATGTTGCGTATACAGGAGGAATGGCTTCCTGTCGGTGTTCAGAGTTGGTCTCCCCTGCGCTTGGTTTACTACGTGGCTCGTTACAACTGGGCCACCAAGGGCTTCGAGTACGAAACCGACTATCATTTCCAGCAAGACCACATCTGCAGCCATCACGTCATGACTCAGCATTCAGGTAAGCCCATCACTTAAAAGACGTGTAATCTTTTATATTTTTTTTTTTGGAAAAGACCTTTAGTAACTAAGAAGGTTAAGATGAAGACCTTTAAGGAATATACGTAGTTTTGAACAGTTCCTTTAAATTAACTAATTTATATTTTAGGTGTCATTGAGTCCATGAACATGACGGCGTCGAAGCAAATGAACTATTTTCTTTACCAAAGCTGTACCTGGAAACTAGACTCTAACGTAGAGAGACAACTGACCATATCTATGGACAGCGAGCAGAAAAGTAAGTTGAAAATATATTATACACTTTTAAATCTACATGACGATATGCTTAGAACAATAGCTTTGGTTATTCTTAAATTGGATTAGATTAAGTTTTCTTAAAACTAGAAGCATTTGGCTAAACCAAAGTAATATTGATTTTACGTTTGAATAATTTGAAAATTAAAGTGATGTTACAGTTTAAAGTAATATGAATACAACAGTAAGACACCCTTTGCAAACAATATTTTGCCTATAGAACATTTGTGTTTACGTTTGATTTTGAAGTGATTTCCCGTGTCAGTGTTTCAACTCAAATTGCATTGACTGGAAAACATTTTGAATCATTTAAAGTTCAAACTAAAACTAATATTAAAAAAACTATTTATTATTTAAAATTTAAATGCAAAATGCGTGGACCGAACCAAGACTTCAGCAAGGCTCTTATGTGCCGGGTACACTCTAAAAATGAAGGAGTGAAGGCCACTCAAAAAGAGTGAAATTTTGCTCTTTTGGGTGTTGAAACCCAGCCACTCTCATTAAAGAGTGGCTTAATTTTCACTCTTTTGGGAGTGATTTTCACTAGTTCATATTGTATTGAGTGTTATATGCATACACCAAACACTATCCGATCAACCTTTTCATGCTCTCAAATTTATTAAGAAACTATTTATTATTTCAAAACATGTGTATTGTTAAGGATCTTGTGCAGCGTGGAACATAAGCATACATGAGTACAAGGAACAAGAGTTTGAACACGCTGGCAGAGAGTTGCACACTTACTGTTCTAAAGATGGCAACAAATCCTACACGCTTCCTTATCGGCTAAATATTGTCATCATAGGTAAGTAGAATGTGGTTTTAAATAAATGTAACATTGATTGACAGAAATAACTATATTTTGAATTTAAATGAACTAGGTGACTATGGAATAGTGAATATGGATAATAAAACAGTACGTGAATCTAATGTGAACAAAGTAAAATACTTAAATAATATATAAAGTGAAACTGCCGTTGAATACAAGTGGTTATCATTCTGCAAGGGTATAGAACAAAAACATTCTGTGTTAAGGGGTTTTGTTTTAAGCACTTTTAAATTCAAATATATAGCAACGCAGGCTTAAAATGTTTACGTTCTTACTAAATGCTGTTAACGAAATGTTATGTCTAGTTCAAAAATGTTGGTTTTAGACTGACTGACCTAACTTATCTTTGCACCGTTACAAGTCGTAACAATGTGCAGTGTATTTTATTACTAAGTTCTATAGTGATGCGATTTTACACGATCTCAATTTTAATACCCGAATCTACGGCCAAAGACGTTAAATAAGGAAGATGAAAATGAACAACACTCTAACCAGAGTGTTAGATATTTAAGTATAGAGTGTTTATTATTGGTTCAACTTTTGGGACGGGTGATGAACGATAGGTTTTGTACAGTTTAGAAGAAACAGCTGTTGCACTGATTTACTACTTGTCTAGTCAGTACAAACTCATTGAAACAGCTGATGTCCCTGCAAAAAAACATCCTAAAGTAAAACCTTTATTTCATTTAGAATAAATCGAACCTAAGCAGAAAGAAATAAAACGTATTCGTGCCAAATATTTAACAAACAAAACCGTCCAACACCGACAACCAAAAATCCCGTCTTTCCACAAAACGTCACGTTTGGCAAACAATCCATTTAGCCCGTTGTAGCAGAGTTAAGCAACTTTCAGACCACGTATATGTTAACTACGTGTGTTTTGTGTCGCAGGCTACGTGCAATGACCAACAAACCCCCTCAGTTCAGAGTGAAGTGGAGGTCACAGGTCGTACGTTCCAACACGAGGACCGCTGGCTACATCCCCGACGTCGCGCGCCCCACCACGGGTGACGTCGCTTACGTCATCGTGTTCTACGTGGCTGCAGTGTAGATGAGGGTGGAGGTCGTTACAGTGCACGTTCCAACGAGGACCGCTGGCTACATCCCCATGACGTCACGCGCGCCCCACCACCACTCGCTGGGTGACGTCACGTACTTCGCTTACGTCATCGTGTTCTACGTGGCTGCAGTGTACAGATGAGGGTGGAGGGGAGGTCACAAGTCGCACGTTCCAACAAGAGGACCGCTGGCTACATCCCCATGACGTCACGCGCGCCCCACCACCACTCGCTGGGTGACGTCACATACTTCGCTTACGTCATCGTGTTCTACGTGACTGCAGTGTACCACCTTGTATGGACGAGGGAGGAAGGAGGGGCAGTTCGAAGTGCTGAATAGGTTATATTATTGAATTTACAGAGGTTCAACTGAATACTAACATTTCGAAGAAAATTGTTGGCGATGGTACATTTTCTGAGGCTTAAATATTAGTCTTTTAAGGATGTTTTCCATCGTTTTCTGGTAAACAAGAAGAACACGCCTTTCGTAATAGTATTTTAACATCAGGAATGCTAATAAAGTTGGTAACTCACGTCAGAGACAAAAATGTTTTAAAATATTTACTTCAAATGTATGAACTTTCTCTACGCCGATTAGAGCAAAACCTCTGTAATGGCTACAATGTTGGCTGAGCAGTATTGTGTGATAGAATCACCAAACTATTTTAACATTTTATACAATCAGAACTTGTACGTTGGACAATAACACGATTTAAACACAACGGTGCATAATTGTAATCGATCATCCAACAAAATTACTCTGTACAGTGAACACCTACTGTCCTAGATAACCTTACTGTTAAACAATTTTAAATGATTTCTTTAATAATAATAACAGTAACCCGTGGTTGGGCCTGGCAACCCCTTGCGACTTAATGAGGATTGAATCGAAACTAGTGGTTATTTTACTAAGAACAGGACACAGTTTTGATTCCAGGGTTGGTTACCAGGATTCACTACTAGGCGTAGCTACTCACTTGCCTTACGCAGATGAGTGGACTGCGAGGGTAAACTTGAGGTACGCCTAGAGCGGGAGTTGAACCCGCAACATCAAGCTCCGGAGGCCAGTGACTTGGCAACTAATCTACCAAAGTTTTTTTTTTTTACTTTTAAGTCGGAGATATAGTTTGTCTATGAGTTTACTACTTTGTTCATGGGTTACTGCCTGAGTAATACATTTACTCATGTAGTTAAATTAAACACGTTTAAAATTGCCCTGTAATACGATAAGTTTTCTCATTAAACTGAAACTCTCAAAGTTTCACTAGAGTTAAACACGAAACAGGAAAACTACTTCAACATACTTCTAGAACTTAGTTAAATAGTGTCAGACAACTATCAAACGAAACCAGCAGCAAGCAGTCTTCAAAGAACGAACCTGTTTGATTATATAAAAGTGTTTTTATAAACTTACCTTGTTTAACTAGTGCACTTTTTCTTGTGCTTTATCAATGTTGTTTTTATATACGTGGTGAGATTTAAATGTATGTCCCCTTTACCCTAAGTTTTGAAAAAGGAAATATATTTATAACATCTTTAGGGAATGTTTTATATAATTGTAAAGTTCTTTTTGACGTATTTTGCGTCAACCACCTCCCAACCGAAAACCGGGGAAAGTCCCCCAAATTTTTCAAATACACACCCCCTCCCTCGTGGAACTTAAAAAAAAAAGAATTTAAGTACAAATGCAACAAAAAACTGCAAAACATTTATCTCGACTCGTTTTTAAAATACTAATTTAAAGATAACGATAAATCAGGTTTAAAATGCTTTGTCTTGAAAAATTTGTATGTGGCATTTTGAACCAGATTTCTTGTAGTCTTTAAATGGGTATTAAAAAATCAGTCGAGATATTGTTTGTTGTTGTCGTTGAATTTTTATTAAAACTCTTTTATTTTGAGGTGTCACAAGGGGGTTTGTGATAAAATAAATAAATAAATAAATATGTTTTATTGCGTGAACATTTAATAAATGCATGCATAGCCATCGTCAGATTTATAGCTAAACTTTTCCACTCATTCTTACATCGAAAACATTCAAACATACAGATTTGTTGCATTCACTCTCTCCATTGATTCGAATCATACCACTCTAGACCCTAGTTAATGCAGTGTCTCCCAATTAAATGCCAAGAACTCGTCTGTGTTATAGAATGCTTGAGATATCAAAATAGCTTTCAGACGAGCTTTGAATGCCTTGGGCATATGGCCATTTTGAACGAATTTGGTAATCTGTTGACGAAATGAACTCCTGCCTGAGAAGGCAAACGTTCATGAACTACCGTTCTGTGTCTCCCAGTTCGGTAGTTGTCCCTGCCTCTAGTATCAATTAAGTGATTGGCTTCGCTCGCGGTAGCGTTTTGCCGAACGGTATGGGGCATCAGGGTGACGATTTGGCTTATGGCTCGTTGATTACGAGCCTTCGGTCTTTTCTAATAATAAGCTCGCAGGAGTAGTTCCAATCTGAAATGTAGTTTCGGTGCTTGGTCAAGCTAAAAGGATAGGTGGTTCGCTCCACTGCATTGACGCTTCGTTGTTGCTGGCCTTTCATTTGCTTATTGCCAGCTCACAAGATCATGTTTAGTTAGGTTTCGGCCCGTATCCTTATGACTTATGAGTAGTTTGCTCTTCCTTTAGCAAGTTTGCTATATTATGAGCCGTTTACATTGCTCATAGTAACGCGTCGTCCTTTAGGCAAATTAGTAGAGATTTATTTTGCTGTCACTTTTGTGTTTTAACTTTTTCTTTCCTTTAACTTAAAGTTTTAAAATATGTCGGGCGAGCTATTTTCTGAACTATTTATGAGTTAAAGTTTTTTGTACGGTTATGTACATAATTTATTAATGTTGAAATTAACACAAATGCAGTTCAGATTTACGAGGTGTTCACGCTTACCCTTAAAGTGTCTGATTGTTTTGAAATTTTCTCCAGAAATATACTTATTTTAAACGTATCAGGTACAATTTTGGAGTAAGTTATGTTCTGGACAGAACGGTACCATTATCATATCATATACATCCATCACATCGAAATGAAAACATCATCAGCTTAAAATTCGGGGAAACCCCGTGTTTGCGTAAAATGTATCGTTTTTAACAGTTCATAAAACATTTTATGGAAACCACGTTGTAGAAAATTCAATTTTAATTAGCCTTGTACCTTAACTATTTTATAACCTTCCAAAGCGAGACCTATACCACTAAGCACGCATGGAGTACACGTTTCAGCATGACATTTTGACATTTTATACTTGTTTACAGAATCTATAAAAAGTTTTAAAGCTATAAAATACGTTTTTGTTGAGAACATAGCTATTCACAGAATCTTATCATAACCAGGTTTATGATATTGAAAATAAAGTTTCTATGGCTATAAACTAATACGAAATGCAAAATTACGTGTTTTTAGCGAGAAGGAGACCATAGCTCGGTAATATGTGTGTAATCATAACAAATATATATATTTTCTGAAAGAAAATTAAATTTTACTGGCACAAAGTTCCTTCAAATCTTTGGTCAAGTGTATATTTTGGCGTCTAGAACTCTGTAAATACAAACAAAGACATTTTTCGAGTATTTTAGACGAAAATATCTATTTATCTCAACAACACCCAAGATTTAGAAGAACTTAAGACTACTACCTTGTTGCAAATTTAATTCTACATCGAAATAGTGCTATAGAAATCCATTTCCGGTTCTAAATAGTGTTTTTACCACGCAAAATACGCAACAAGTACATGGAATTTCGAGAATTTTTGAGGTTTTTACTTTTTTTATATAGAAATATAAGTCTGATCAAAAAGATATTTAAATGGGACGACTATGGAGTAAAGATCTACCAATCAACGCAAACTGGGTGTAAAATGATGCTCGCGTTCAAAAGTAATTCGTGAACAGACATAAAAAATAATAAAAATTACGTGTTTTTGAGCGAGAAGGAGGTCATAGCTCGGTAAATTCGAATATAATCATAATAAATATATATATTCTTAAAGACAACTAAATTTGACCTCACTTGGTTCCTTCAAATCTTGGTCAAGTGTATATTTTGCCTGTGAACTCTGTAAATACAAACAAAGACATTTTTCGAGTATTTTAGACGAAAATATCTATTTATCTCAACAACACCCAAGATTTAGAAGAACTTAAGACTACTACCTTGTTGAAAATTTAATTCTACATCGAAATAGTGCTATAGAAACCATTTCCGGTTCGAAATAGTTTTTACCACGCAAAACACGCAACAAGTACACGGGTTTTTGAGATTTTGAGGTTTTTACTTTTTTATATAGTATAAGTTAAAAATTGCTTTTTATAATTATATTTTGGAAAAAATTAGATTTGATGGTGTCAAAAGAAACTTCAAGATCAATGTTTACGTTCTTCTTCAATGCTGTTCACGAAGTTTGAAGGATTAGACTTGAGACAAAGTTTTTTCCCCATTTTTGATCTCCTATTGTTAGGCTGTTGACTTAATTTTGTCTCGTAATTTGTATATAAATAGGAAGCTGGGTTCTTATTTTCCTACTACTCTCTGCGTGTTCACCTCACCCACATGTTTGTAAATACGAATTAAAATTGTTATTGTTTATTTGATTTCAATGTTTTTACTCTATACTAGCTGCGCCAGCTGGGAACTCGCCCTCAGCCTACGGCCTCGGTGCCCGTTTTTTTTTTTCTTGTTCTCTACTAATTTCCCATATAAATCCTTAATTGCATAGTCTAAACGTTCTTGGTTCAATTCCAATACACTTGATACACTTATTCCCTTTTTTTGATACCCCACATCGATTTTATGATTTTTATTTCTTGCCCCCTTTAACCCCCAAATCCATATATTGTGCCCCGAACCCCAAGATCAGTAGGGGTCTTTGGGTTAATGGTATACAACTATGTGTCGAGTTTCAAACAAATCCGTTGATATTTACTAATAAATATTTACTAAAAAAAAATATAACATGGGAATTCAAAACCCCATAAAATGAAAATCTATATAATTTTATTCGTTTTCCCACCCTCCACACACTAAGGACCATTTCTATTAAAAAATTCTGAATTACCCCAGTAGATTCAGTATCTCAACACTCCGGACGTAAGTAAATACTAATAGTAGTATAGATTAGGAAATCCAGCATTCATATCAAGAAATGCAATAAAAAAGATAGCAACTGTTCATCATTCCTTACTGACCATGGCGTTTATCATGTACATTTCCACCTTCACTATTTTATGAACTTTATAATTTCCGCTGTTGAATACTCACAGAAAGCTTATGAATACAAATGACCCAAGGGACCAACAAATTCTGAACTCTTTAGCTGTTTAGTTGGAAATGTGCATGAAATAAACATTATGCACACTGTGTACCCAAGACTGAAGGTAGAACAAACAAGCACGCTTTACTTGTTCAGACTTTGTTAACTGGTATATTCCGGTAAAGTGAACACGTAACATTTGATATTAAGGTTGGTAACTCACGTCAGAGAGACAAAAATGTTTTAAATTTTATTAAAATGTATGCACTTTCTCTACGCCGATTAGAGCAAAACCTCTGTAATAGGCTACAATTTTGGTTAATCAATATTGTGTAATAGAATCACCAAATTATTTTCATATTTTATACAATCAGAACTTGTACGTTGGACAATAACACGATTTAAATACAACGGTGCATTGTTGCGATCATCCAACAAAATTACTCTGTACACACTACTGTCCTAGATAACCTTACTGTTAAACAATTTTAAATGATTTCTTTAATAATAATAACAGTAACCCGTGGTTGGGCCTGGCAACCCCTTGCGACTTAATGAGGATTGAATCGAAACTAGTGGTTATTTTACTAAGAACAGGACACAGTTTTGATTCCAGAGTTGGTTACCAGGATTCACTACTAGGCGTAGCTACTCACCTTACGCAGATGAGTGGACTGCGAGGGTAAACTTGAGGTACGCCTAGAGCGGGAGTTGAACCCGCAACATCAAGCTCCGGAGGCCAGTGACTTGGCAACTAATCTACCAAAGACCTGTTTTTTTTACTTTTAAGTCGGAGATATAGTTTGTTCTATGAGTTTACTACTTTGTTCATGGGTTACTGCCTGAGTAATACATTTACTCATGTAGTTAAATTAAACACGTTTTAAATTGCCCTGTAATACGATAAGTTTTCTCATTAAACTGAAACTCTCAAAGTTTCACTAGAGTTAAACACGAAACAGGAAAACTACTTCAACATACTTCTAGAACTTAGTTAAATAGTGTCAGACAACTATCAAACGAAACCAGCAGCAAGCAGTCTTCAAAGAACGAACCTGTTTGATTATTAAAAAGTTTTTTTATAACTTACCTTGTTTAACTAGTGCACTTTATGTCTTGTGTTTTACTAATGTTGTTTTATATACGTGGTGAGATTTAAATGTATGTCCCCTTTACCCTAAGTTTTGAAAAAAGAAATATTTAAAACATCTTTAGGGAATGTTTTATATAATTGTAAAGTTTATTTTGACGTATTTTGCGTCAACCACCTCCCAACCGAAAACCGGGGAAAGTCCCAAATTTTCAAATACAAACCCCCTCCCTTGTGGAACTTCAAAAAATGGAATTTAAGTACAAATGCAACAAAAACTGCGAAAAACTTTTATCTCGACTCGTTTTAAAAAATACTAATTTAAAGATAACGATAAATCAGGTTTAAAATGCTTTGAAAAATTTGTATGTGGCATTTTAAACCTGATTTCTTGTAGTCTTTAAATGATTACAAAAAAACGAGTCGAGATATTGTTTTTGTTGTCGTTGAATTTGTATTAAAACTCTTTTTATTTTGAGGTGTCACAAGGGGGGTTTGTATTTAAAACGTCTCCTCCTGGTTTAGGGGGAATGACTCAAAGTATGTCAAAACAAACTTCAGGGTCCAATAAAAACATTCCTCAAAGAGATACCTCGAGCACAGATAGCACTGCGGAGGAATTATTTATAATCTCAAGTAGATCTTCTGATGCACGCACTAGTTCGCTCTCGAAATTGCATGATTTGGTCACATTTAAGTCATCGACATTGGACAAACTCAAGCATGTCGAGCCAACAAGGGAAAAGGAGGGCAAAAAATTGCGGCTTAGTCTGCCACAATTATGTTGCCTCCACAATTATTGATTTTCTTGCCTCCATCATGTGGCTTCTATTCTAACTGTGACCCTATCTACCTACCATAAAAAACTAAAAAGGATGCGATTGTACGAAACGAAAATGTGCTGCTACTTACTAAGACCTCATCCTCAAGACCTCATATGTGAAAAAACGTAAAACCATCTGACTTAAACCCAAGACCTTTGCTCAACGGTCTAGATATTAGCCATGAAACCGTCCGTTTTATTTCAACACACCCTGTAGTTTTTAGCGGTGCAGAACTTAGAAATAACATACAACACCATTAGGCTGCAAGTAGTTCAAAGGTCGTCTCTGGTGCCCTACACGATGAATAACAATGGCCCTGGAGACCTGAGTTCCGTACAGAGTTCTTGTAACTTGTTATTCTAAACCTATGCATACTACATTATCCTCAAAGTTGCCTCAGCATAATAAACTAGGTTGAACTTTAAAATAATTGTGCATTTAGCCTTTAGAACAATTTTGTAGAATATGTCAGATTTCTAGAAGACAATCAAAAATAAAACGCTTGTTTTTTTATTTCTACGATAACGCAAAGTGGACAGACGTTTCGGGTTAGTAGTGCGTATTCAAGAACGGATATTTTTTTAAATAATAGTTTTATAAGTATAAACTTAGACCAGTTAATTATCTTTTAGACAAAATTAGCAAATAATAGGCCCACCTACATCTAGGACTTGTTAGGCAGTATTATATGGGAGTGCTAGATTTTATATGGGAATACAATTAAAACTGTATTTTGATAGGTCAATGCAAATGTTTGTTATTCAACTTTATCTTAAATCTAAAAACAATATTCACACTTCTGTTAACATATCATATATTGTTTTCTCATTCTTCAATAAGAACTCCACGTTGAAGTTCGCCTCCTTAAAAGCGTTAGAGACATCTTCATCGCTGGTAACTATGTCTGAGTTATCACTCAAGACTTTGTTCACCTAAAAACAAAATTCAAATGCAACTTTAAACTTTTTACTTTAAAATTAGAATAGAATAGAATATTTCTTTATTGTGAGACAACATTACAAAGTTGCATACAAACGTCAATATCTTATTGAACATATTTGATATATTTTATATATATATTTTAATGTATAATATTTACTGTTATAACACTCAATTTAAGCAAATTTAACAATTTAAAAAAGGTAAAGTTTGTCTTTTTAAACGAAACTAATTTACGATTACAAAGTTCTCTCTATCACTAAACCTCGACCTTTACCTAGCGTCACCGTATTAGCCATATTAGAAATTGTAAGTAATGCTGCGAGGATTGACCCGCTCCACAGGAGTGATGGGCTCAAGAGTCGCGTACGATACCAATCCGCCACGGATCCGCTCAAAACTAAATCTTCACTGAATTAGATTCATACATTTTACCCTCTTTGGATAATCTTGTGCCTCAAATTATTTTTGAATAATTGTTTTGAGCTGACAAAAGCAACAGTGTGTTTTGTTTTCCATTGAAAAAAAAAATTTATTTTAACCTTTAATGTATTCAGCAAAATTAAAAAGACCACGTTCGTGTAATTTACTGGTTAATATTTCAAACTACTTTCATCTTCTTTTCATAGACACCTTTCACTTACTCTGTCAATATCTTCTGTAGTTGACGAGTCGAGAATCGTAATTATGTAAGATTCAAATTACTTGTTCTGAAAATTAACATCTGTTAGTAAAAGGTAAAGGTAAGTGCAGTTTATTCGTATCAAACGCATGGTAAGATATGAGAACGAATCAAAAGGTTGCTTACACATTTCAACTGTTGTGTATTTAAACGGTATTGACATTGAACAACTGTTGTAGTAGCCAGTATTACAAATCAAATAATAGTTTCAAATAACAAATAATAACCTATCATGTTATACGTAAACATGTTATAACGTATCATGTTATACGTTATAGTGCTTTACATAGAGCTTTTTGACTGCAGCGTATCCTAACATAAAATAAAGTAATAATATTGAAGAGGGATATTTAAATGGTCCATACATTCACCTTGACCAAAAAGATTTACTAAACAAAACAATATTTTAACATTGTGTCTTAAAGGTCAAAATATACAAAAGGTACATATTGAGGTTACAGCAATGGTTCATATTTTTATATTCTTTAAACATATAAGCTTTGGTGTTTGAATAGATTTAACTACTTTAAAACTATGCTTTTAAGATGGATGAATAAAAAAGTAAGCAAAATAAAAAGATCGCACAGTTCTTCATACCTATTTTGAATGAGCTGAGCGTTTTCTTCTATGAATCTAAGCAAAATTCAAAATTATTTCTGCTCGCCTGGACTGCGCCATAAAACATGTCATACGCGTATGCGTTTATTTGTTTCGACGTGTCCATAGTGTCCTCTAGTAGCCTGGAAGAAGAAGCAACATCAATCACTTAGGTTATATGACGTAGTTCACTCACTGCGATAAACATATTAAAACATGAAAATACTTATCACTTGGTTTTGTCAAAGAGCGTTCCAGTAAGCTTGACGCAAAGTTAAAACTAATTATTATAATAAAAAATTATATATAGGTATGTTTAAATATTTGTAAATTTTGTAAGAAACAGTAAAGTTACCTGAGCAAAGTTGCATTATTTTGAGTCCAGTAAAGAGAGTCACTGTATTCGTATTTCAAATCTTCGTTCTGCCCGTTCTCAAACAGCTGATAGACAAAGTTCCATTCTTCCTCTCCCCCGTACTGTACTCCAGCTTGACAAATCACTGCACGGAAATGTGTAGGAACTCTAGAACCAGACAAGACATTTCACATAGATCTTGGAATGTCAATTACGCAGACGATACGTTGCTATAGGTTTATACTGGAAACCTTTTGCCAAAAATTGTAGTGCACAAAAATACACCTCATATTGGATATTTATTATTTATAATACATCCAACGAATTAAAACTTGTAAATAGGAGAGTTGAAAGTGTTAGTGACAATTTTACGAATATAATTAAATCAAACTCTTTTAAGATTACATGTATATGTAAATTAACAGAACGATATTCTACACAGTTCACTGCAAACCAAATTAATTATATGGCTACAATTTTCTCAAAACATAAAAATAGATTTTTCAATACAGACCTTTTATTTGACTACTATGGAACAAACATAGTGTATGAATACGAAGGCTTAAGCGGCCGGAGTCATGACTATCTTCAGGCTGCCGGTACAGACCGCGTAAATAAGCTATTTACACTTTTACAGTGCCAAACGTTTTGCTCACTTTGCAATCAAGCGCCCTCAGTGGACTTGCTGTGACTAGTTCAGGTGACTGCAGCTCTTTTTAAATATTTTTGCTCGCAACGTTGCCAAGTGCTTCCATCTTGCGTTAGGTGTACCAAGCATCGTGTGCGTAGTTGCGAGATTGACATACGTAATGAGGCACACCGAACACGATTAAGCCAAGCTTCCGCTATTAAGCAATAGGCGCCAACGTTCTTCATGAGACGGTCCCCAAGGTGTCTCTACACTCGGTTTCGTTTTGCCTCATTTTCATTACATTACCGATCTCATAACTACGGTTGTTACACCAGACGCAAAGGAAGCAGTTGGCTGCACTGTGACAGAAAGTAAATAAAGAAGAGCTACATTAAACTAAATTAAGTCTTAGCAAGTCCACTAAAGATGCTCGATTGCAAAATGAGTTTAACGTTTGGCACTCTAAGTAGTGTAAATAGTGTTATAGTTGTTAGGTCTGTACCGGAAACCTTAGATGATTAAAAAACGTAGTAATTAAACACATGAGTTAATAGTTTTGATACTTATGTAAGCAGTAAAAACAGGAAGTAAGCAGACCCCTTGTAGTCGACTCCAGCTTGCATCCAGGTTTTGAATATCTCCAAGGACTTTGAGACACAATCTTGCAAACCGTATCTCACGGCAACTTTGAGAATCCTGTACTTCAACCGAATCATTTCTAAAGTGTCGGGAACATCGATGATTGATTCAACTGTTCATACATTTCTTGTATCAAGTCTAGGTAAAATGCCTGCAACATAAGGAGTTAACTAGGATAAGGTGTTATCAACTTGAACTCGGTAAAATATTTAACCTAAAAAATTCCTTTTTGATCAAACCACTGAAGTATATATTTCAATTATGTATGATGTTTTATAGTTTATAGTTAAAATGTTACCCGTTCAGTATTTAATAAAATATCTTTCGTAAGCCAGAGCATTACGCTGTTAGTATAGAAAATCTTCAAGCATAATAATCAGTTCATATGGTTTCTTAAACAACGTGGCAAGCCCGTTCTATTCTGGCACAACAAGGGTACTGTACACTGCAGTGTTGGCGCTGTATTGTTAGCAGGCGTACAACAGTCTAAACACTATGTATAAGGTATTCTAAGTACTGGCACTGCAGTGTTGGCGCTGTATTGTTAGCGGGAGTACAACAGTCCTAAACATCCTATGTAGTATCAAAAGAATTGAGTCAAAAATAAATTGTTTAGAAGTATTAAAAAAACTCCACTTTTAAGATAAAGAAGACGTGGGTCAGCTACTATAAGCTCTCTATATAACAGGGGTTTCACTAATATCCAATAATACAAAATGAAGTTCAATAGGAAAATCTGTGGCAAGGTCATTTTGAAGGTTAAATGAAAATATAAAATGTTTTTGTGAACACTTCATCAGTCATAGACCTTATACCAAGTTACATTTAAATTGAGTCATAAATAATCATTTTAGAGGCGATAGAAGTTAAGGTGTTGGTTGATCATCCCCCGATCACAAAAATTTTATTGATTTCAGTAAATTTTAATTAGGTTACACCCGTTTTAGAGTTTAGACCATAATAGTTATTTTCAGTTTTTGTTCTTCAATATTAAGCGTTAGTGGTAGTTCACCTCTTTTATACTTTTAAGTTGTACGTGTCGGTAAACTGTATACATGTGTTGAATTTAATGGCTTGAATACTTTCCAAAATATTGAAACCCATCCGAGGAAACCCATGTTCGTTATGGTTTAAAGTATCAGGGCGACAGAAAGCCTTTAAGAATCAGTACAAGTCGGCCCCAAGGGAGCCGATTGACATTTGACGGCACATCTGAAGTCGGTCCCAGTGGCCGATTGACTACCTGACGGCACATCTGGGAATCAGCCCCAGGGGCAGATTGAAACTGACGGCATCTGAGTGTCGGCCCCAGGTGCTAATTGACATTTGACGTCATCTGAGAATCAATCCCCAGGGGTTGATTGACATTTTGACTGCACATCTGAAGTCGGCCCCAGGGCCAATTGACTGACGGCACATCTGAAAATCAGCCTCCAGGGGCCGATTGACATTTGACGGCACATCTGGGGTCGGCCCCAGGGGGCCGAGTGACGACTGGAAGCACATCCGGGAATCGAAACCCCAGGGCCGATTGATACATTTGACGGCACATACAACGTGAGGCAGCCGTTCCTATTCTGACTTTAACAAAGGGTGCTGGTACACTGCAGTGTTGGCGCTGTATTGTTAGCGGGCGTTACAACAGTCTAAACACTATGTATAAGGTATTCTAAGTACTGGCACACTGCAGTGTGGCTGTTGGCAGACATTACAACAGTCTAAACATCCTATGTAATCAAAATTTGAGTCAAAATAAATTGTTTAGAAGTATTAAAAAAACTCCAATTTTTAAGAAGAAAGACGTGAGTCTCTCCAACTTAGAAGCTATAATAATGAAATTTGATATACATCAAAACACATTAAATATACTATATAACCAGAAGGGTTTCACTAATATTTAATAATACAAAATGAAGTTAATAAGGAAAATCTCTGTGCCAAGGTGTTTGAAGGTTAAATGAAAATAATGAAATGTTTTTGTGAACACTTCATCAGTCATAGACCTTATATGCAAGTTACATTTAAATTGAGTCATAAATAATCATTTTAGAGGCGATAGAAGTTAAGGGTTGATCATCCCCGTCAAAAGTTTTATTGATTTCAAGTAAATTTTAATTAGGTTACACCCGTTTTAAAGAGTTTAAGACCATAATGGTTATTTTCAGTTTTTTGTTCTTCAATATTAAATTTAGGGGTAGTTCAAACCTTTATATACTTTTAGGTTGTGTACGTGTCATAAACTGTACATAATGTCAAATTTGAATTTGTAAGCGAATACTTTCAAAATATTGACCCATCCGAGAAACCCATGTTCGTTGCTTGGTTTGAAGTATCAGTGCGACAGAAAACGCTAAGAAGTTAGTACAAGTCGGCCCCAGGAACCGATTGACATTTTGACGGCACATCTGAGAGTCGGCTCATGGGGTTGATTGACATTTGACGGCATCTGGAATCAGCACCAGGGGCCGATTGACATTTGACGGCACATCTGAGAGTCGGCCCCTGGAGGGCCGATTGACACTGACGGCATCTAGGGGTCAGCACCAGGGGCCGATTGACATTTTGACGGCATCTGAAATCTGCCCCGGGGCCGATTGACATTTTGAGCACATCTGAAGTCAGCTACAGTGGCCGATTGACATTTTGACGGCATCTGAGGGTCGGCCACCAGGGGCCGAGTGACTGACGGCACATCGAAGTCGGCCCCATGGGCCGATTATTTTATTTTGACGGCACATGCAACGTGAGCAAGCCCGTTCCTATTCTGACACAACAAGGGTCTGGTACACTGCAGTGTTGGCACTGTATTGTTGGCAGACGTACAACAGTCCCTAAACACTATGTATAAAGGTATTCCTAAGTACTGGCACACTGCAGTGTTGGCGCTGTATTGTTAGCGGGCGTA
The DNA here is from genome assembly GCA_018831715.1 of Matsumurasca onukii. Classification (NCBI taxonomy): domain Eukaryota; kingdom Metazoa; phylum Arthropoda; class Insecta; order Hemiptera; family Cicadellidae; genus Matsumurasca; species Matsumurasca onukii. Next base: position 64,890,404 of record CM032058.1, read on the forward strand.
CAACAGTCCCTAAACATCTATGTAGTATCAAAAATTTAGTCAAAATAAATTGTTTAGAAGTATTAAAAAAACTCCACTTTTAAGAGAAAGAAGAAGACGTAGGTCTCTCAACTTAGAAGCTATAATAATGAAATTTGATATACATCAAAAACACATTAAATATACTATATAACCAGGGTTTCACTAATATCCAATAATACAAAATGAAGTTAATAAGGAAAATCTGTGCTTAAAGGTCATTTGAAGGTTAAATGAAAATATTAATGTTTTTGTGAACACTTCTCAGTCATAGACCTTATATACCAAGTTACATTTAAATTGAGTCATAAATAATCATTTTAGAGGCAGAAGTTAAAGGGTTGATCATCCCCGATCTACAAAAGTTTTATTGATTTCAGTAAATTTTAATTAGGTTACACCGTTTTAAGAGTTTAAGACCATAATAGTTATTTTCAGTTTTTGTTCTTCAATATTAAGCGTTCCAGGGGTAGTTCACCCTTTTATATACTTTAGGTTGTACGTGTCGGTAAACTGTACATACATGTCAAATTTGAATTTAATAGCTTGAATACTTTCCAAAATATTGAAGCCCATCCGAGGAAACCCATGTTCGTTATGGTTTAAAGTATCAGGGCGACGAAAACTAAGAAACGGTACAAGTCGGCCCCGGGGCCGGTGTTCAACTTATTTTGACGGCACATCTGAGTCGGTAGGGATACCGATTGACATTTGACGGCACATCTGAGAATCGGTTCCAGGGGCTGATTGACATTTGACGGCACATCTGGATCAGCCCCAAAGGCCGATTGACGACCTGACAACACATCCTTTGATCGGCTTTAAGGGTCGATTGACATTTGACAGCATCCGAATTCGGATCAGGGACCGATTGACATTTGACGGCAATTGAAGTCGACCCACCAGGGCCGATTGACATTTTGACGGCACATCAGTCCTATTTTAGGGGCCGAAGTGACATTGAATCTATGATGAGACTTTTATTTCGTAATATGTATTGACTCACATGTTCAAGATCTTTTCTGATTAAGAAAATGAATCTTTACAGTACAAAAAATCAATGAAACCAATAATCTTCTATACGTCTCACAGATTCTGGTAGTGGTGAATTTATCTATATCTCTAAATTCTTTTATATGAGAGAGATATAACACTAATCCGAAATGTTTCGTAAGCCAGAGAGAGCATTACGCTGTTAGATTTATGATCTACAAACAAAACAATCAGTTCATAGTATATAAAAAGAAACTTATATTACTTAAATTTAAAGTCGTTTTGAGATAGATACAAATTATTACAAGTTTAGCTAAAACTACATAAGAACAGAGGACCTCCCCTATACACAAGATGATAAATTTAAAAATTACTTCTTTCAGGCAATACTTAAAAAAAAACATATCAAACAAACTTAGATATTTATTTTATTTTTGTATGGTTAGTATTTTGACTATATTTTGCAGATTTAATGCAAAAAGCGTTTTTAGTTATTAATCCTACCTTGAATGGGGCATAAGCGTCACTACTTTGTAACTGCTTGTCCAACTTTTCATGGAATAAATCGCTGCACTCCATGGGCAAAAGCGGTGTCCTTCTTTATGTACCTATAAATTGATGATCTTAAGTGAAAGAAAATGGAATGTATATTAAAGAAACTTTACGAAATGATCAGGATATAAATAAATCTGTGACATTCTTGCAACATTTTGCTGTACACTTTGACCAAAAACGATAGCTTTAGATGCAGGTTGGTATAATATTTTAAAGCCTTCCTTTATATATTCTTTGTTTCCAAAAAACTACTCATTCATAAAAGATTCCTCTCGTTCCATTGGCATAGATGCGCATTTCTATGTCCTCTGTCACGTTGGTAAGTGTGATCTGTCGTCCGATGCTCCCTGTCAGCTAGTCAGTTGTTGGGCAGCTGAAACTGCTCGTAAACATGCTTAGTGTTTTCTAGTTTTCTTGTAATTCGTAAAGATTTTGTCTATGTGTGATGTTTTATAAACTAGTTGTTTTATAATATCATATGGTGGGTGACTGGTTAGCTTCCACTGATTACTTTTAAGTTAGCTTATTTTCTAATTTTTCTGTTATGTTTTAGATTACTTTTCACCTTAGGACGGAGCCAGATTCCGATTTTCAAAACGTCGATGTTTCTCGATCACTTAAAAACGTCCTAAATAATATCTCAACTTCAGAATATAATTTGTAGTACTCCAATACACTTTAAAACGGATGAAAATTGAACTTATATAAGTTACTGTTAAATACCTGATAAGCGTTAGCGGAATTTTGTAGTCCAAGTAGTCAGCGAGGGCGAGTTGAAAAGAGTCCAGTATCAAAGCATTTCGGTTTTGTTCAGGAACTACATTGAAATCATCAGACTCAAGAAACTCAATCAATCGCTCCCAGTTTGTTAAGTCATAGTTGATTCTGCAGTAAGCTAAAAATCGTTGTTTTTGGATTATTATTGCTTAGGTGCAGTAAAATAATTGGTTAAAATAAACAAATACTTTTTGATCAAACAATCAAACCACTGAAGTATATATTTATAATTAATGTATGATGTGTTATAGTTTTGAGTTAAAATTTTACCCGTTTAGTATTTAATAAAATATCTTGTAAGCCAGAGAGAGCATTACGCTGTTATATTGATGATCTACAAACAAAACAATCAGTTCATATTATATAAAAAAACTTATATTACTTAAATTTAAAGTCGTTTGGAGATGGATACATAAAATTACAAGTTTAGCTAAAACTACATAAGAGCAGAAAACCTCCCCTACACACATGATGCTAATTTTAAAAATTACTTCTTTCAAGCAATACTTTAAAAAAGTCTTATCAAACGAACTTATATTCACCTATTTACTTTTTTATGGTTAATATTTTTGACTATATTTTGCAGATTTAATGCAAAAGGCGTTTTTAGTTATTAATCCTACCTTGAATGGGGCATAAGCGTCACTACTTTGTAACTGCTTGTCCAGCTTTTTCATGGAATAAATCGCTGCACTCCATGGCGCAAAAGCGGTGTCCTTCTTTATGTACCTATAAATTGATTATCATTAGTGAAAGAAAATGGAAAGTATATTAAGGAAACTTTACGAATTGAACAGGATATAAATACATCTGTGACACTGGCAACATTTTGCAGTACACTTTGACCAAAACGATAGCTTTAGATGCAGGTTGGTATAATATTTTAAAGCCTTCCTTTTATATCTTTTGTTACCAAAAACCTCATTCATCAAAACTCATTCATAAAATCCTCCCGTTCCATTGGCATAAATGCACGTTTCTATGTCCTCTGTCACGTTGGTAAGTGATACACGTATGTGATCTGTCGTCCGATGCTCCTGCCAGCTAGTCAGTTGTTGGGCAGCTGAAACTGCTCGTGAACATGCTTAGTGTTTTCTAGTTTTCTTGTAATTCGTAAAGTTTTTGTCTATGTGTGATGTTTTATAAACTAGTTGTTTTATAATATCATAGGTGGGTGACTGGTTCAGCTTCCACTGATTACTTTTAAGTTAGCTTATTTTCTAATTTTTCTGTTATGTTTTAGATTACTTTCACCTTAGGACGGAGCCAGATTCCAGTTTTCAGAAACGTCGATGTTTCTCGATTACTTAAAACGTCCTAAATAATATCTCAACTTCAGAATATAATTTGTAGTACTCAATACACTTTAAAACGGATGAAAATTGAACTTATAAGTTACTGTTAAATACCTGATAAGCTTTAGCGGAATTTTGTAGTCAAGGTAGTCAGCGAGGGCGAGTTGAAAGAGTCCAGTATCAAAGCATTTCGGTTTTGTTCAGGTATTACATTGAAATCACCAGACTCGAGAAGTTCAATCAATCGCTCCCAGTTTGTTAAGTCATAGTTAATTCTGCAGTAAGCTAAAAATTCGTTGTTTTGGATTATAATTGCTTAGGTGCAGTAAAATAATTGGTTAAACTGAATAACACCTCAGTGGTTAACCCAGAGAAAGCTTTTGTGATATTTATTACATGTTTAGCTAAAACTACATAAGAACAGAGGACCTCCCTATACACAAGATGATAAATTTAAAATTACTTCTTTCAGGCAATACTTAAAAAAACATATCAAACAAACTATATATTTATTTTATTTTTGTATGGTTAGTATTTTTGACTATATTTGCAGATTTAATGCAAAAGCGTTTTAGTTATTAATCCTACCTTGAATGGGGCATAAGCGTCACTACTTTGTAACTGCTTGTCCAACTTTTTCATGGAATAAATCGCTGCACTCCATGGCGCAAAAGCGGTGTCCTTCTTTATGTACCTATAAATTGATGATCTTAAGTGAAAGAAAATGGAATGTATATTAAAGAAACTTTACGAAATGATCAGGATATAAATAAATCTGTGACATTCTTGCAACATTTTGGTACACTTTGACCAAAACGATAGCTTTAGATGCAGGTTGGTATAATATTTTAAAGCCTTCCTTTTATATTCTTTACCAAAAACTACTCATTCATAAAAAATTCCTCTCGTTCCATTGGCATAGATGCGCATTTCTATGTCCTCTGTCACGTTGGTAAGTGTGATCTGTCGTCCGATGCTCCCTGTCAGCTAGTCAGTTGTTGGGCAGCTGAAACTGCTCGTAAACATGCTTAGTGTTTTCTAGTTTTCTTGTAATTCGTAAAGTTTTTGTCTATGTGTGATGTTTTATAAACTAGTTGTTTTATAATATCATATGGTGGGTGACTGGTTAGCTTCCACTGATTACTTTTAAGTTAGCTTATTTTCTAATTTTTCTGTTATGTTTTAGATTACTTTTCACCTTAGGACGGAGCCAAATTCCGGTTTTCGAAACGTCGATGTTTCTCGATCACTTAAAACGTCCTAAATAATATCTCAACTTCAGAATATAATTTGTAGTACTCAATACACTTTAAAACGGATGAAAATTGAACTTATATAAGTTACTGTTAAATACCTGATAAGCGTTAGCGGAATTTTGTAGTCAAGTAGTCAGCGAGGGCGAGTTGAAAAGAGTCCAGTATCAAAGCATTTCGGTTTTGTTCAGGAACTACATTGAAATCATCAGACTCAAGAAACTCAATCAATCGCTCCCAGTTTGTTAAGTCATAGTTGATTCTGCAGTAAGCTAAAAATTCGTTGTTTTTGGATTATTATTGCTTAGGTGCAGTAAAATAATTGGTTAAAATAAACAACACCTTAGTGGTTAAACCAGTGAGTGATATTTAATTTGATGTTGTACACTAAAATGCAAAGTTTCGAAAAAACGCTCTATATGAGAGTGGGCGATACTGGTTTTTGAAACACATGAATAAATAAATAACTAAGGGTTTTATGAGAATATTTAAAAGTCGATGGTTTTGTTATAGGTAAAACCAATTGTTTAATGCGCAAGACATTGTTTCACTCAATAATTCTTTTTAATTTAAATTAAGGGCCATTGGAACGTTTTAAGGCGATTGATGCTATACTACTCTTAGTGCTTGACCGGTTTTTTCTTTTAAAATAATTTCTATGTTGTTACATTTAGATCTAGAAGCTGAGAACATGTAAACAAGTTAGCGAACTGCACATATTACTACTGAATTCAAGAGAACGCTCAGCGCAAAAGGTTCTGGCAAATACTTAAATAATGACTAAGCCAATTTTGTATGAACCTCGATTTCAAGAAGCACTGAACACTTTAGAATGAAATTTGAATTTCAGCATCGAATTTTTATTTGGCTCATGTAGTTTCAACAAATCAATAGTTTATTTATTTTATCTTTTGAATAATACTAACTAATTTTTCCGGTTTCGGTTTCTGCAAATAAGGTGACCGATTTCTAAAACTAGAGACGCTTTAACTAACCATGATCCACTAATACCTGCATTCTCAACGTTAAAAATAATCCAGTCTGTTTCCCAAGTCCAAGGTCTAAGGTAGTATTATATGGGGTGCTAGATTTTATATGGAATACAATTAAAACTGTATTTGATAGGTCAATGCAAATGTTTGTTATTCAACTTTATCTTAAATCTAAAAACAATATTCACACTTCTGTTAACATATCATATATTGTTTTCTCATTCTTCAATAAGAACTCCACGTTGAAGTTTGCCTCCTTAAAAGCGTTAGAGATATCTTCATCGCTGGTAACTATGTCTGAGTTATCTCAAGACTTTGTTCACCTAAAACAAAATTCAAATGCAACTTTAAACTTTTTACTTTAAAATTAGAATAGAATAGAATATTTCTTTATTGTGAGACAACATTACAAAGTTGCATACAAGGTCAATATCTTATTGAACATATTTGATATATTTTATATATATATTTTAATGTATGTATTACTGTTATAACACTCAATTTAAGCTAATTAAACAATTTAAAACATTTTAACAATTTAAACTAATTTAATTTATTCCCACTCAACCCAATTTTGTTCATACTTACAATACACAATACACATTCATATCCAATACACATTCACACTACCTCTGAGCACATTCAATTAATTAGTTGACCCACTATGGTCCATAAACTCATCGCAGTAACGCATGTTGGTATAACTTTGATCGTTGCTTAAAACTGATAAATATTTACACATAATTTACACCTAAGTTAATTTAGTAATGAAAATATCCATACCTGGTGGTAAATAAAAAAGGTTAAAGTTTGTCTTTAAACGAAACTAATTTACGATTACGAAGTTCTCTCTATCACTAAACCTCGACCTTTACCTAGCGTCACCGTATTAGCCATATTAGAAATTGTAAGTAATGGCTGCGAGGATTGACCCGCTCCACAGGAGTGATGGGCTCAAGAGTCGCGTACGATACCAATCCGCCACGGATCCGCTCAAAACTAAATCTTCACTGAATTAGATTCATACATTTTACCCTCTTTGGATAATCTTGTGCCTCAAATTATTTTTGAATAATTGTTTTGAGCTGACAAAAGCAACAGTGTGTTTTGTTTTCCATTGAAAAAAATAAATAAAATTATTTTAACCTTTAATGTATTCAGCAAAATTAAAAAGACCACGTTCGTGTAATTTACTGGTTAATATTTCAAACTACTTTCATCTTCTTTTCATAGACACCTTTCACTTACTCTGTCAATATCTTCTGTAGTTGACGAGAAGTCGAGAATCGTAATTATGTAAGATTCCAAATTACTTGTTCTGAAAAATTAACATCTGTTAGTTAAAGGTAAAGGTTAGTGCAGTTTATTCGTATCAAACGCATGGTAAGATATGAGAACGAATCAAAAGGTTGCTTACACATTTCAACTGTTGTGTATTTAAAACGGTATTGACATTGAACAACTACAACAGCCAATATTACAAATCAAATAATAGTTTCAAATAACAAATAATAACCTATCATGTTATACCTTATATCATGTTATATGTAAACATGTTATAACGTATCATGTTATACGTTATAGTGCTTTACATAGCTTTTTTGACTGCAGCGTATCCTAACATAAATAAAGTAATAATATTATATTTATATGAAGAGGGATATTTAAATGGTCCATACATTCACCTTGACCAAAAAAGATTTACTAAACAAAAACAATATTTAAACATTGTGTCTTAAAGGTCAAAATATACAAAAGGTACATATTGAGGTTACAGCAATGGTTCATATTTTTATATTCTTTAAACATATAAGCTTTGGTGTTTGAATAGATTTAACTACTTTAAAAATGCTTTTAAGATGGATGAATAAAAAGAGCAAAATAATCGCACAGTTCTTCATACCTATTTTGAATGAGCTGAGCGTTTTCTTCTATGAATCCTAAGCAAAATTCAAAATTATTTCTGCTCGCCTGGACTGCGCCATAAAACATGTCATACGCGTATGCGTTTATTTGTTCGACGTGTCCATAGTGTCCTCTAGTCCTGGAAGAAGAAGCAACATCAATCACTTAGGTTATATGACGTAGTTCACTCACTGCGATAAACATATTAAAACATGAAAATACTTATAACTTGGTTTTGTCAAAGAGCGTTCCAGTAAGCTTGACGCAAAGTTAAAACTAATTAATATAATAAAAAATTATATAGGTATGTTTAAATATTGTGTATTTTTAAGAAACAGTAAAGTTACCTGAGCAAAGTTGCATTATTTTGAGTCCAGTAAAGAGAGTCACTGTATTCGTATTTCAAATCTTCGTTCTGCCCGTTCTCAAACAGCTGATAGACAAAGTTCCATTCTTCCTCTCCACCGTACTGTACTCCAGCTTGACAAATCACTGCACGGAAATGTGTAGGAACTCTAGAACCAGACAAGACATTTCACATAGATCTTGGAATGTCAATTACGCAGACGATACGTTGCTATAGGTTTATACTGGAAAACCCTTTTGCCAAAAATTGTAGTGCACAAAAATACACCTCATATTGGATATTTATTATTTATAATACATCCAACGAAATTAAAACTTGTAAATAGGAGAGTTGAAAGTGTTAGTGACAATTTTACGAACATAATTAAATCAAACTCTTTTAAGATTACATGTATATGTAAATTAACAGAACGATATTCTACACAGTTCACTGCAAACCAAATTAATTATATGGCTACAATTTTCTCAAAACATTAAAATAGATTTTTCAATACAGACCTTTTATTTGACTACTATGGAACAAACATAGTGTATGAATACGAAGGCTTAAGCGGCCGGAGTCATGACTATCTTCAGGCTGCCGGTACAGACCGCGTAAATAAGCTATTTACACTTTTACAGTGCCAAACGTTTTGCAATCAAGCGCCCTCAGTGGACTTGCTGTGACTAGTTCAGGTGACTGCAGCTCTTTTTAAATATTTTGCTCGCAACGTTGCCAAGTGCTTCCATCTTGCGTTAGGTGTACCAAGCATCGTGTGCGTAGTTGCGAGATTGACATACGTAATGGCGAACACGATTAAGCCAAGCTTCCGCTATTAAGCAATAGGCGCCAACGTTCTTCATGAGACGGTCCCCAAGGTGTCTCTACACTCCCATTGGCTCACCTGTTCTACCTATTGGTTAATAACGGCAACTTTCCCCAATCGGGTTCGTTTTGCCTCATTTCATTACATTTACCGATCTCATAACTACGGTTGTTACACCAGACGCAAAAGGAAGCAGTTGGCTGCACTGTGACAGAAAGTAAATAAAGAAGAGCTACATTAAACTAAATTAAGTCTTAGCAAGTCCACTAAAGATGCTCGATTGCAAAATGAGTTTAACGTTTGGCACTCTAAGTAGTGTAAATAGTGTTATAGGTTGTTAGGTCTGTACCGGAAACCTTAGATGATTAAAGAACGTAGTAATTAAACACATGAGTTAATAGTTTTGATACTTATGTAAGCAGTAAAAAACAGAAAGTAAGCAGACCCCTTGAAGTCGACTCCAGCTTGCATCCAGGTTTTGAATATCTCCAGGACTTTGAGACACAATCTTGCAAACCGTATCTCACGGCAACTTTGAGAATCCTGTACTTCAACCGAATCATTTCTAAAGTGTCGGGAACATCGATGATTGATTCAAACTGTTCATACATTTCTTGTATCAAGTCTAGGTAAAATGCCTGCAACATAAGGAGTTAACTAGGATAAGGTGTTATCAACTTGAACTCGGTAAAAATATTTAACCTAAACAAATTCCTTTTTGATCAAACCACTGAAGTATATATTTCAATTATGTATGATGTTTTATAGTTTATAGTTAAAATGTTACCCGTTCAGTATTTAATAAAAATATTTCGTAAGCCAGAGAGAGCATTACGCTGTTAGATTTATGATCTACAAACAAAACAATCAGTTCATAGTATATAAAAAGAAACTTATATTACTTAAATTTAAAGTCGTTTTGAGATAGATACAAATTATTACAAGTTTAGCTAAAAACTAAGAACAGAGGACCTCCCTATACACAAGATGATAAATTTAAAATTACTTCTTTCAGGCAATACTTAAAAAAACATATCAAACAAACTTAGATATTTATTTTATTTTTGTATGGTTAGTATTTTGACTATATTTTGCAGATTTAATGCAAAAGCGTTTTAGTTATTAATCCTACCTTGAATGGGGCATAAGCGTCACTACTTTGTAACTGCTTGTCCAACTTTTCATGGAATAAATCGCTGCACTCCATGGCGCAAAAGCGGTGTCCTTCTTTATGTACCTATAAATTGATGATCTTAAGTGAAAGAAAAATGGAATGTATATTAAAGAAACTTTACGAAATGATCAGGATATAAATAAATCTGTGACATTCTTGCAACATTTTGCTGTACACTTTGACCAAAAACGATAGCTTTAGATGCAGGTTGGTATAATATTTTAAAGCCTTCCTTTTATATTCTTTGTTACCAAAAAAACTACTCATTCATAAAAATTCCTCTCGTTCCATTGGCATAGATGCGCATTTCTATGTCCTCTGTCACGTTGGTAAGTGTGATCTGTCGTCCGATGCTCCCTGTCAGCTAGTCAGTTGTTGGGCAGCTGAAACTGCTCGTAAACATGCTTAGTGTTTTCTAGTTTTCTTGTAATTCGTAAAGATTTTGTCTATGTGTGATGTTTTATAAACTAGTTGTTTTATAATATCATATGGTGGGTGACTGGTTAGCTTCCACTGATTACTTTAAGTTAGCTTATTTTCTAATTTTTCTGTTATGTTTTAGATTACTTTTCACCTTAGGACGGAGCCAAATTCCGATTTTCAAAACGTCGATGTTTCTCGATCACTTAAAACGTCCTAAATAATATCTCAACTTCAGAATATAATTTGTAGTACTCAATACACTTTAAAACGGATGAAAATTGAACTTATATAAGTTACTGTTAAATACCTGATAAGCGTTAGCGGAATTTTGTAGTCAAGTAGTCAGCGAGGGCGAGTTGAAAAGAGTCCAGTATCAAAGCATTTCGGTTTTGTTCAGGAACTACATTGAAATCATCAAGAAACTCAATCAATCGCTCCCAGTTTGTTAAGTCATAGTTGATTCTGCAGTAAGCTAAAAATTCGTTGTTTTGGATTATTATTGCTTAGGTGCAGTAAAATAATTGGTTAAAATAAACAACACCTTAGTGGTTAAACCAGTGAGTGATATTTAATTTTGTTGTACACTAAAATGCAAAGTTTCGAAAAACGCTCTATATGAGTGGGCGATACTGGTTTTGAAACACATGAATAAATAAATAACTAAGGGTTTTATGAGAATATTTAAAAGTCGATGGTTTTGTTATAGGTAAAACCAATTGTTTAATGCGCAAGACATTGTTTCACTCAATAATTCTTTTTAATTTAAATTAAGGGCCATTGGAACGTTTTAAGGCGATTGATGCTATACTACTCTTAGTGCTTGACCGGTTTTTTCCTTTAAAAATAATTTTCTATGTTGTTACATTTAGATCTAGAAGCAGAGAACATGTAAACAAGTTAGCGAACTGCACATATTACTACTGAATTCAAGAGAATCAGCGCAAAAGGTTCTGGCAAATACTTAAATAATGACTAAGCCAATTTTGTATGAACCTCGATTTCAAGAAGCTTTGAACACTTTAGAATGAAATTTGAATTTCAGCATCGAATTTTTATTTGGCTCATGTAGTTTCAACAAATCAATAGTTTATTTATTTTATCTTTTGAATAATACTAACTAATTTTTCCGGTTTCGGTTTCTGCAAATAAGGTGACCGATTTCTAAAACTAGAGACGCTTTAACTAACCATGATCCACTAATACCTGCATTCTCAACGTTAAAATAATCCAGTCTGTTTCCCCAAGTCCAAGGTCTAAGGTAGTTTCCGATTCGTTGCCTCTTAACCAGTTGACTGTTGTGTTCATGTTGTGGATTTGAGTGTTTGAAAGGAACGATAAAGGAATCCACCAACGGAATGAGTCATTTATGGACCTTTCGTAAGGACGAAGGAAGAATCTTTCCTGGAAAAGAGACGAATCATACAATCACCGCTGGCGTGAGTGAAACGAATTTCTTTTGCAATTAGTTATTCTAATTCGCACGGCCTCGCTTCGCTTTTGCAAGTAAAAACCGTCAAATCGTAAATATGCGCATAACATGAAAATAAATGCATTCAAATAAAAATTGGAATATACTGTATATATTCTATTGTTATTACAAAAATTCACTGTTTGGCCATCATCTTTAAACGACACAATGGGTTTTCCTAATCCTACGTTACTAAATTACATTAGAATACAACTGTTACTTTTTTTCAGAATGTCTTATTAGAACAATAAGTTTAATAATAGTGAATGTTATTCTGATCACTCGAAACCTATGCAAGTAAAAAATATAAACAACTGCAATGACGATGTTTTGTTTACCCTTTATGTTTTGTCAAGCCCTTTATCTCTGAGATGATCTTTTGCTTCCTTCCACGTTTATTATTGTTAACCAACGCGGTTTAATATTCTTGGTCGAATACGGAGATTATGATTAACAGTGGGAAAATGACCCTGAAAATAATGAATTATTTTTTAATATATATTTTTACTATAAACATTCTTTGTTTAGCTATTATTCGAAAGCATATTTAGCTTGCTTCAGATTTTTTTATTTAGATGAGCGTGTTCTGAGTTCAACTATATCCTTTACCTACTATATCATTGTCTTTGATAATACTTACCTGAGATACAGTTATCTGTCCATTCCCTTGCCTGGTTACATTGATGACCGGTATTCCCTCCAGATAGAGCCACGGGTGCATGACATCACTGACAGTGACTCCATCCGGCAACACTCCTCGTCCCTCTGCAGACTCAGTGAGACAAGAGAACAGATCATCAGAATCTGCGTTAGAGTATGCAAACCTCTCAAGGTATCTAGTTAGTCCAGAGCGGAACACTGCATCGCCTAGGAAGTTGTGCATGAAGTAGACGATCAGGAAACCTGAAAAAAGCATTGATAAACTAATAAAATAAAAGTGTCCACCTTTATTTTAACAGATAATTACAGGTTCATAATTCTGGCCGTTCATTTTGACGTAACTTTCTGAAATCAGGGATATTTTTTTATACCATGACCATATCTCTCTAGTACCTCAAAAAAGGAATTTCAACACAAATTTAACAGCGCAAAGAAATATTTGTTATCTCAAGCCCTCGTCTTTGTTACCATCTTCTAAAAAAGCAGGTTGTAATGCCACATGTCACATACAATGTATTTCGAATGACAAGGTTTTCTTGAAAATACTTTATGGGACCATGTTATTGATTGATGATTTTTGTGTGAGTATTTTGTAGAACCTTGTCGTTTAAAATCAATTGTATGTGAAATTTGGCATTTTAAACCTTGATTTTTTGTAATATTTAAATTGGTATTGTAAAGGACATAGGAAGGTCTCGCGGGACCGCTTGGACGCGCATCGATTCACGAGCGTATTGGAGGCCTTCCTGGAAGCGGCCGCCACCCTCGGTGCCTGTGCCTATTCACCGCGGGCGTTGACCTAATTTCGAGCGACTTGTTTACTAGACCTCTCGAAACATCTGGAAAGAGCCCCTACTTTAAACCTCTAGCAAATTCCACCGGCTCATATATAGCCCTCCTCAGGAGCTCGAGTAGTCAGTTCCGGGCAGTGAATGAATGTGAACGAATCAGCCGCGTTCCCCTTGTGAACGAATAGTCCAGTGTAAGACTGTGTAAGAAGGTCCGCGCACCTAGTGAATGTGTAAGTGCTGTGTGAACATACAGGGTCACAACCCTTGTGCGTGAACAGTGTCAGTGTAAATTCTCGGTGTCAGCGATCTTCATTGCCGCTGCGAACGTCGGCTGCGAGTGATCTTCGAGGCATCGACACCCACCGTTGGATTCCGACTGAAGAGTGCTACGAGAACACGTGAGTGAACGGACTTCGCGCCGGAGTGTGAATAGACTGTGTGAAGTGCAAATAGTGAAATAAGGAACTGTACATTGTGTAATAGTTTGTAGCCATTAAGTGAATTATTGCGTTTAATATTAGTGTAATTACAACTAGACTGTGTAAATAAATAGTGAGTTAACAAAGACTGACGCCTTATTATTCGTACCCGTGAAAAACATTACATTTGGTGTCAGAAGTGGGATAAGGCGATTCAGTTAGTGAAGCTTTATTTATTTACATAAAAAAATGGCTACAACTAAGTTTGTGAAATTAAGTGAACTCAAAGTAGTGGAACTTAAAAGTGAGCTTGAAGAGCGAGAACTGGATACATCGGAAACAAGACGCAGCTACAGAGAGATTAAGAGCGGCGGTCTTAGAGGAAGGGGGCGATCCAGACAGCCCACTGTTTGAAATATCCCGCGGCTCGGCTGATCTCGGTAAGACCCTTTAGGAAATGTTTTAGGGTTCTTTAGTTTCTTTTGGCGTACTTTTTGTTACCCATCCCCACCATAAAACCAGACGGGAGGGCCCCACTAAATTATACGAAAGTTTTAATATTTTACGACGTTTTTTACAAAATGGTGGCTTAAAACCTTTTTCATTTTCTAAGCAGACAAATGGACGCTGTCGCTATATTTTTCAAACTTTGTAAAAGAAATTACATATTAAGTTTTTGGGTACTCAAAGCTTTGAAATGATACGTTACAGGATAAATTTTCAAACTTTTAAAAATTGACGAATTTTGAAAAAGGGGCAGTTTTCAAAAGTTTGCAAAATTTATCTTGTAAAATATCATTTTAAAGCTTTGAGTATCCAAAAATTGCGTCTGTAATTTTTTTCTAAATTTTGAAAATATAGCGACATTATCCATTTATTTGCTTAAAAAATGAAAACATTTTGAGCCGCCATTTTGTACAGGAACGTCGTAATTTTTTTAATTGTATCAATGAGTTTGCTTTTTTATACCCTTTCAAATTGTCACAAGTTGTATTTAAAATATTTAGGGGCCCCTTCCCCGGTTTTGGGTTTAACGAAAAGTACGTCAAGAGAAACTTCAGGATTTCTTAAAAACATTCAAGTTAAGTCTCCAGACTTTTAACTAACCCGTATAAAAATGGAGTTACTGTCAGTTCGTGGTTTTCTATCCAAGGTTTTCTCTGAAATTTGCTGGAAGATTATGTGAATCTACTAACCACAGTAGCTTGCGTTGTTACTCATAGCGAATACCTTACTTATGAGCAAGTAATTATAGATTAGAAAGTTAGCGGTTGCCCACCTACCGTACGGCGTAGGCTATTCGGGAGGCAAAAAGTTGTGAAAACTGTTTGACCCAACCTGCAATATTAATTTTTAATTTTTAGGAGCATACTCCATTGTCTTTTGAAATAAAATACAAATTTTCAGTTATCTACCAATTATTATTATTTAAACCTGTTTTACAATCTAAAAAGAAGGCGTAAAGGCCACTCAGAAAGAGCGAAATTTTGCTCTGTTGGATGTTAAAAACCAGCCATTCCCATTCAATAGTGGCTCGACTTTCACTCTTTTGGGAGTGGTTTTCCCTCTTTCATATTTAGAGTGTACGAGGCATATACTCTAGTGATTTAAAATACTTGTATTATGAAGTGTTGTTTTACCTGATTGTAATCAATCCCCAGTTTTCCATCCCACCTCTCTCCGAGTAGGAGACACCGGTTACGTCTACCTTTGGCCAGGGGAAGGGCACTTGAAGATAGTTTTGCAAGAAACCTATGACTTTCGGTGATAAACCAAGGGCAAAGTCAACCTGCATGCAAACAAAATAAATAAAGCACTTTTTTGGTTCAAAGTACACCAAATCTGATAAAAACTATAAGTAGACGTATAAATAAAAAATTCATCGAATAGCATATATAGTTATATTACCATAAAGTATCTATAAGAAAAAAATATTTGTTATACTTAACGAGAATTGTTGTATGTGACAGTTATATAATTATGCTTTTCTATATTTGAGAAGAATGAAAATAATCCATACATTAAAAGAATTTATGAAAATTTAATGGCAGTCAGTACAACCGTTCTATCAGGCCGATTTTTTTCATTTTTTATGAAAATTATGTATATTTGTCATCAAACATTAAAAATTGCTTAACTTTCGCCCTTCTCAAGTTATACTCAAAAACGTTATACTTTTTTCCTATGATTTCTTGGCTTTGTCCTGTCATATCTCAGGGTCTAATTGAGATAAATTGTTCGTTTATGAGATTATTTATTTATTTCCTTTCAACGGTCGAAAACCAATTTCAACAAATACATTTCATTGTAGTACTATTATAGGGTGGGCTTACATGCTAAGGGTCAAGCCAAACATGCAACTGGACTCTATAGTACGTATCTTGAAAATAAGAGTAAAATAACAATAAGTTGAATCTCCACTGATAAATTAACGTAATTAAAGAAGAAAAGTAATTATTAACAATAAATCAGAATAATAATTCGCATAAATAAATAAGTATATATAATTAACAACATTGAGATAAGTATAACATTAATAATAATGAAATATGGATAAATAATTAACAGTAGTAAAATAAGTATAAATAATAACAGTAATAAATAGGGTAAATAATTAACAATAATAAAATGTTACAATAATTAACAATGATCTAAACAACAGTTTAATAAATATTAACAATACAGTATAGTAGAAATTATTTAACTTATACACAAACACTGTGGGATACAATGAAAACATTTTAGGAATACGGTCGAAAACAAAGAAGCGAAAGAAACCCCACAGCAAGTCAATGAAGCGCATTCCAGTCCAACAATCTCTTTTGAGGGAATCACTACCGTGCAGAAGAGATCGATGTCGTCCGGCATGTTGTTGGCCAACAGTTGAAGGCGAGGAAAGCGGAACAAATACTTGGCTGTACTGACGTCTAGCGAACAGATGGGTTCGGCGCAAGTGACGAGAAGTGCGGAAGTCTAACTTGAAGAGAGAAGATCAGGTGCATCAATGTCTGAGTTGACCAGCTTCCTCAGGAACAGTAGGTCATTGATTATTCGTCTCGTATGAAGTGGCATCAAGATCAACTGGAGCTGAAGATCGTGCATTGGAACAGTGGGTAGTCAAAGCCCAGTAGCACACCAACCAAACGAATGAAACGGTTCTGAACGTTCTCAAGTCTCAATGTGACCAATCAAATAAGGGCTCCAAACGGGAGACGAAAATTCAAGTAGTGGTCTGACCAAATGAATGTAGAGGATCCTCAACGCATGAATAGATTTGCGACTGTTCCTTATGATGAAATATGGCCGAATTAGCTCTCTTACAGATATAGTTAATATGATCTTGAGGGTTTAAATTTGAGAAAGTATACCAAGGTCTTTGATTATCAGAGAACGTGCGAGGGTTGATCGTCAAGCATGCAAGGGAAGGTGATAGGAGTGCTATAATGGAGAAGGACATCACGGAGCACTTTGAGATGTTCAAGGACATGTCATTATCGTAGCACCACTTCATCAACAAATCAATACTGATCTGGAGAATTTGGCAATCGTTAAGGGGGTTTATTGTTCTAAAAGATTTCGCATCATCAGCAAAGAGAAGGACCTTTGATCCCTGAGTGCGCTGGACCAAGTCATTTATAAATATTGAAAAGAGAACGTCTAAGTTCTTTTGGTCTAAGAACACTCAGTGAATCTTTTTCTTTCATTAGAGATATCACTGACGTATTTATGTTACATCCAAGAGGACAAAGGATTTTTTGGCACTTTAGGAATTTAAATTCGCTTGAGATAAAACATATGGGCAAAGTATTAAAAATTCCCAGCTGCTATAAATGTAAACATTAACAAGTAATAACAATAACAACAAGTCTCAACTCCCAAAGAAATACCTTAACTGAAAAAGTATAGTCATTATCGAAGTGAATACCCAAACCGAGAGGCCGTAGCAGAACCGGAGCCAAGGAACGAAATGGGGTCTGGGGCGAAGCTCCAGCGGTCGAAGCCAGTTAGAATTGCGTGTGGTTCGTGATTCAATTTATTTTTAGGTTTACATGGTTCCTTCGTAAGCCAATGCCGAAGACGTCTCATCAGGGTAAAATAGTTTCCGTTCTTCATATATGCTAATATGTTATATGGAAAGTTTTACACGCTTTTCAGGTAGGTCAATCGCCTGACAGTAAAGGTCTCAGACAGGTTAGCCTATATAATATACTGTATATATATATATAATCAGTTTATGAAAGTTTTGCAGCCATATATATATATATATATATATATACATATTTACATTATATTAAGTAGGACGTAATTGTAAGCTTTAAAACTGCTTTGCGTGTAGCCTAACGACTTGTTTCTATAATATGGTGATAAAATCAATGGCTATACCTTCTTTAATATATAAACAAACAACGTATAAACTAGTTCAACTGTTTACGAACAAATAAAGGTTTAGACTTACCTGATCTACAACATCAGAGTGCGTCCACATTCTCACATCCAAATCCTTGCCAACTTCCGCCGTAACACTTTTGTAAGTGAAATCGCAAATCTGGAAAGCTACCAAGTAACTAGACATGATCTTTGTTTTAGCAAACACGGTCACAGCCCAGCCTTCTCTGGACTCACTGTTAAACAAAGAGATAAATCAGTTTTTGAATAGCAATACTTCTCGGTTGCACTGTTTTACATGATCATGTTTATACAGGGAGTTTTAAATGTCCTCCTCCCACCTTAACTTTTGAAAAGAAAATTTTTCTAAACCCTTTGAGGAATGTTTCTATAGGGTTTTGAAGTTTGTTTGACGTAATTTTCTTCACTGAAATCCAGGGGAGACATATTATTTTAATACCACCCCCCCCCATCTCTCTTCTAGTACCTCAAAAAAGGAATTTCATCACACAATTTAACGGCGCAAAGAAATATTTGTTATCTCGCCTCGTCTTTTGTTACCAATTTAAAGATAACACAAAAAGCAGGTTGAAATGCCACATTTCACATACAATGTATTTCGAATGACAAGGTTTTCTTGAAAATACTCTATGGGACTATGTAATTGGATTGTGATGTTTTTGTGAGTATTTTGTAGAACATTTGTCGTTTAAAATCAATTGTATGTGAAATTTGGCATTTTAAACCTGATTTTGTGTAATATTTAAATTGGTATAACAAAAAACGAGTCTAGATAAAAGACTTTTCTTTGCGTCGTCGAATTTTTAAAACCTTGTATTTAAAAAACTTGGTATGTGAATCATGATCAGTTCTCCTTTTATCATGAACAAGATGATAGTATCTTGTAACATGTCATTTTAAAGCTTTGAGTACCCAGAAACTAAATATGTAATTTCTCTTTCAAAACTTTGAAAAATATAGCGACAGCGTCCATTTATCTGCTTAAAAAATGAAACACGTTTGAGCCGCCAGTTTTACACCCTTTCAAGGATTGTCACACGAGGTTCGTGTTCAAAAAAGTTAGGGGGCCCTCCCTTCCCAGGTTTTTGGGTGGGTAACGAAAAGTAGGCTACGTCAAAAGAATTAATTTCAGGATCCTATAAAAACATTCCCCAAAGGGTTTTTAAGTTTTTCCTCTTTCAAAGGTTAAGGGGGCATATAAAACTCACCCTGTTCAAAGTTAATAAACTATGGGCGGAAAAGCTCAGCGAACAATAGTACCATCGGGAGTACTCTATAACGGAAGTACGTATACCGGTATAAGGTTTTTCACCTGCATGCCTGAATAAGTTTGCCAAATGCCAGAGCCTGGATTTCATGCAGTAGTTAAAGCATGGCTTGTTGAAAACCCATTCTAAAAAGATCAAGAATGCCTTGAGGCCAACCATAGGGACATCTTGAACCACCTGTAACTAGGCATACACTACTGTGAGCATGGCGTGGACTTAAGCGGGAGCTTGGCATGATCATAGTGGTGTAGCTTTTGTGTATGGCATAAACATTTAATATGTATTTATTTTTCAATTAGTGTTGCATGACTATTTACTGTAGCATAGTATTGTTTTAAGTTACCTTGTATTATACAATGCCGACTTAGCCAATTGGTGTATATATTTGAACGGCTAAATAAAATCATTGAATGATTGAACGTAATATATTTTATTTCGTATTGTGCATATTATGTTATGGCATGTTTCACTTACTGAGGTCTCCGGTAGAGTTCAGGCATGTTGCTGATAGCTATGTAAGTATTGTTGTGAACCAAGGAAATGTTGAAAGTAGCTTTCATCGCCGGCTCGTCAAAACATGGAAACGCACGTCTGGCGTCGATTGGTTCAAAGTACACCAAATCTGATAAAAACTATAAGTAGACGTATAAATAAAAAATTCATCGAATAGCATATATATAGTTATATTACCATAAAGTATCTATAAGAAAAAAATATTTGTTATACTTAACGAGAATTGTTGTATGTGACAGTTATATAATTATGCTTTTCTATATTTGAGAAGAATGAAAATAATCCATACATTAAAAAGAATTTATGAAAATTTAATGGCAGTCAGTACGACCGTTCTATCAGGCCGATTTTCTTCATTTTTTATGAAAATTATTTATGCGTAGATTTGTCATCAAACATTAAAAATCGCTTAACTTTCGCCCTTCTCAAGTTATACTCAAAAACGTTATACTTTTTTCCTATGATTTCTTGGCTTTGTCCTGTCATATCTCAGGGTCTAATTGAGATAAATTGTTCGTCGATGAGATTATTTATTTATTTCCTTTCAACGGTCGAAAACCAATTTCAACAAATACATTTCATTGTAGTACTATTATAGGTGGGCCTACATGCTAAGGGTCAAGCCAAACATGCAACTGGACTCTATAGTACGTATCTTGAAAAATAAGAGTAAAATAACAATAAGTTGAATCTCCACTGATAAATTAACGTAATTAAAGAAGAAAAGTAATTATTAACAATAAATCAGAATAATAATTCGCATAAATAAATAAGTATAAATAATTAACAACATTGAGATAAGTATAATAATTAATAATAATAAAATATGGATAAATAATTAACAGTAGTAAAATAAGTATAAATAATTAACAGTAATAAATAGGTATAAATAATTAACAATAATAAAATAAGTATAAATAATTAACAATGAGATCTAAACAACAGTTTAATAAATATTAACAATACAGTATAGTAGAAATTATTTAACTTATACACAAACACTCTGTGGGATACAATGAAAACATTTTAGGAATACGGTCGAAAACAAAGAAGCGAAAGAAAACCCCACAGCAAGTCAATGAAGCGCATTCCAGTCCAACAATTTCTTTTTGAGGGAATCACTACTCGTGCAGAAGAGATCGATGTCGTCCGGCATGTTGTTGGCCAACAGTTGAAGGCGAGGAAAAGTGCTGTGGAACAAATACTGGGTTTACTGACGTCTAGCGAACAGATGGGTTCGGCGCAAGTGACGAGAAGTGCGGAAGTCTAACTTGAAGAGAAGATCAGGTGCATCAATGTCTGAGTTGACCAGCTTCCTCAGGAACAGTAGGTCATTGATTATTCGTCTCGTATGAAGTGGCATCAAGATCAACTGGAGCTGAAGATCGTGCATTGGAACAGTGCGGTAGTCAAAGCCCAGTAGCACACCAAAACATGGAAACGCACGTCTGGCGTCGATTGGTTCAAACTGTGTACTTGACCACCACCTTCAACAAAAATCATATCTATCATAATACCGTATTTAAGGTACATTTTATTCACGGTCAGTGAAAGAGTTGTACTCTTAGTGGTCCTTTTTATAGTAGGTTCATCTTATAGGTATCATGGCTAAAAGCCATTTTACGTAAAAGCTATACGTATATTTTAAAATGTTATAATCTCCCTAGCCTACAATCAATCCTTTAAGTATAAACTTGCAAAAGGTTCCTGATCAGAAACCTTAATCTTCCATTTAAAATACCCTAGTAAAGAAACAATAATTACCGAGCAATGTACACTTCAGTCAAGAATACTAAATCATTTTTTCTTCTAAAAACGAAATGGAAAAACGTTTGGTTTGAGATTTTATCGTAATTTATGCCTGAATTTTGGACACTATATTATAACCCAGCAAATAAAACACACATCTTATTAGTGTACATGACACTCTGATTAAGGACAAACTATTTATAAGACTTAAATCAAACACAACAGTAGATAGATGTGTAATAACTTTTTAAGTATGGTTGGACGAGCAGTCCATACTTCACTTTGGCTCCTATAACAACACTTCAGCCCACTTAATTTTTAACTACTGTTGCCTTTATGACCTTACCTTTCTGTGCCGGTCGTAGAGTCATTGTAGCTACCTTTGTAATACCCGTAATCTGACTCCGATAGGTTCCCGTGATATTCTATAAGTAGCTTGTAGTTTGAGTTGACCAGCAGTTCTTGATCCACCTAGAAGAATTGAATCGTGGCCAACATTTATACACATTGAAACATTGAGGAACACGAGACACCACAAAATTTACGTATCTGAATAGCCGCAAGTTTAAAAGTAAACGGGTTTGAAGTATATGAGGAAGTCCACGGTCTTGCTGAAACGGAAGCAATGCAAGAATTGACATAATTTGTATTAAAACTCTATCGGAACAATTTTAGATCCCACAGTTAGATTCGTTGTTGATCAAAACCAACCAATCAAAATTAATGAAGAAAAAGTCAAAATGTATGAAAGCACATCTAAATTCTACCAAACTAAATATAACCTTAAACAAATTGGAAATTTTTGGTTCAATGATTGGAGGCAAGAGGAACAATAATGTTCCAAATCTCTACAAATGACATTTTTCCAAATTCAAAATTCCAAAGTCCATAACAGAAGAAAATTATAAGAACAGCTTAAAATATCTCAGTATATATACCTCAGAAATCATCTATAACACAAATCAAATTTAAATTTACAGTTATTTATATTGTTGTTTTCAAATTACTTTGTTTTACAAACCCGATTAGGTAAGTTGTTATTCTTTCGAATAAACTATATATCGAACTAATTTGACAAAATGAGACATGCATGCCGTCAATATGTTAAGATTGTAATGAGTATCCTGGCCGGTACGAATTTTGCCAATTTTACCCTGGTCAGCAATGTCACCTTAACACCTGATAATGTCAAGCCGGTTGGGTTTTATCTGTATGAAACTGAATAATTTTTTAAATTTGTTGTGAACGACTCAGAATGAGTGGTTTAATAGACGTTATGTCTTGACCATTTAAATCTTTTACTCATCAAGTCGTCAAATTTGGAGAAAGAATATATTTATTGTTAATGCCAATTGTGTTTTAATTTTATTCCCCTATGGACTGTTCTACTGTTGTGTTCTGTTATAAAAGAAAATCTTAAACTGGCCAGTTCTATGAGCTGTAAAAAATCTAATTTTCATTATATTGTAAGTTAAGAATTTTGAATATTGGTTGGTATAACTACTTTACTTCAAGCTTTCTACTCTTCTACTAACGTTGAAACAAAATAAAATAAAATTCACCGCACTATCGTGTACCGTCACTGCAGTAAACTGTCAAATAAAACTAAACAAGATTCCTTTGTACCTGCCGAGAATTCTTTGAACATAAAACTTCCTACACTGCAACTAAAAGCTAAAACTAAATCCAGTTCTTTTAAAGTTCTGCTTTTCGCGAACTTTAGAAAATAAAATTGTACTGACAACTAAAGCAAACTAAACTAAATTCTATAAAGTTCTGCTTTGCAACTCTTTTGAAAATGAAAACTTATGCACTGAACCTAAAGCTAAACTGAATTTCTGTAAAGTTCCCTGCTTTAGCAAACTTTGAAAATGAAAATTCCGCATTGAACCTAAAGTTAAAAATCCAAACGAATTTTTAAAGTTTCGTTTCGCGAACTAGTAAAATGAAAAATCCTTACTGCAACTAAAGCTAAAACTAAACTAAATTCTTTAAAGTTCTGCTTTGTGAACTTTGAAAAATAAAAATTCCGCACTGCAATCAAAGTTAAACTAAACGAATTCTGTTCGCTTTCCGAACTTTGAAAATATAGCGACAGCGTCCATTTATCTGCTTAAAAAATGAAACACGTTTGAGCCACAGTTTTACCCTTTCAAATAAGCTGTCACAGGGGTTCGTGTTCAAAAAGTTAGGGGTTACCACCTGGCAACTGAGCATACACTACTGTGAAGGCATGGCGGTACTTAAGCAGGGTGCTTGGCAGTCATAATTGGTGTAGCTTTTTATGTATGTATAAACATTTAATATGTATTTATTTTCAATTAGTATTGCATGACTATTTATTGTAGCATAGTATTGTTTTAAGTTAACTTGTATTATAGTACCGACTTAGCCAATGTGTATATATTTTTGAACGGCTAAATAAAATCATTGAATGATTGAACCTAATATATTTTAAAGGTGTTTTCATTATTATTACATATGGTTGTTCACTTACTGAGGTCTCCGGTAGAGTTCAGGCATGTTGGATAGTGTATATAAAGTATTGTTGTGAACCAAGGAAATGTTGAAAGTAGCTTTCATCGCCGGCTCGTCAAAACATGGAAACGCACGTCTGGCGTCGATTGGTTCAAACTGTGTACTTCACCACCACCTTCAACAAAAATCATATATCATAATACTCGTATTTAAGGTACATTTTTTTATTCACGGTCAGTGAAAAGTTGTACTCTTAGTGGTCCTTTTTATAGTAGGTTCATCTTATAGGTATCATGGCTAAAAGCCATTTTACGTAAAAGCTATACGTATATTTTAAAATGTTATAATATCCCTTAATCTTCATTTGAAATACCCTAGTAAAGCAATAATTACCGAGCAATGTACACTTCAGTCAAGAATACTAAATCATTTTTTTCTTCTAAAACGAAATGGAAAAACGTTTGGTTTGAGATTTTTATCGTAAGTTATGCCTGAATTTTGGATACTATATTATAACCCAGCAAATAAAACACACATCTTATTAGTATACATGACACTCTGATTAAGGACAAACTATTTATAAGACTTAAATCAAACACAACAGTAGATAGATGTGTAATAACTTTTTAAGTATGGTTGGACGAGCAGTCCATACTTCACTTTGGCTCCTATAACAACACTTCAGCCCACTTAATGTTTAACTACTGTTGCCTTTATGACCTTACCTTTCTGTGCCGGTCGTAGAGGTGTAGCTACCTTTGTAATACCCGTAATCTGACTCCGATAGGTTCCCGTGATATTCTATAAGTAGCTTGTAGTTTGAGTTGACCAGCAGTTCTTGATCCACCTAGAAGAATTGAATCGTGGCCAACATTTATACACATTTTTGAAACATTTGGAAAATGAGACACCACAAAATTAGAAGTCAATAGCCGCAAGTTTAAAACGGGTTTTGAAGTATGAGGAAGTCCACCTTGCTGAAAACGGAAGCACCAGAAGAATTGACATCATTTGTGCTAAAAACTCTATCGGAACAATTTTTAGATCCACAGTTAGATTCGAAATTGATCAAAACCAACCAATCAAAATTAATGAAGAAAAGTCAAAATTTGTAAACATCTAAATTCTACCAAACTAAATATAACCTTAAACAAATTGAAATTTTTGGTCTAATGATTGGTCAAAGGAACAATACCCAAATTTACAAAATGACATTTTTCCAAATTCAAAAATTCAAAGTCCATAACAGAAGTTATAAGAACAGCTTCAAAATATTCGAGTATTATACTCAAAAATCATCTCTATAACACAAATCAAATCTAAATTTACAGTTATTTATATTGTTATTGTTTTTCAAATTACTTTGTTTTAGCAACCCGATTAGGGTAAGTTATTTATTCTTTTGAATAAAGTTATATATCGAACTACATTTGGACAAATGAGACATGCATGCTGTCAATATGTTAAGATCCAGGCTCGGGACCAAGAAATGAGCACCGATCAACCCCAGACACGTTTTGGCATTTTTTCACTTATGTCAGCGGCGCTTAAGCGCTTAGCTGTGTGTCGGCCTGGTTTTTAGTTCTTTTTGGATTGATTGAATCATTCAAGAGGTTATTGCTATAATGTAGTACAATACATGGAACAAAATGTCTAGCTTGTACTCGTAGATGTCAGTAGTAAGAGCTTTAAGGTTGGTTGAACGAAAATCAAAAGACAACTGTAAATCAAGTTTTGTAAGTGTATAGATTTCCACTAGTTCTGGTACAATATATAAAATATCCAAACAACCAATGACGCAAGAAGTCTTACTTGTATATGCAATAAGTCTTGATCCCCTTGGGTAAATGAGTTGACCTTCAAAGTTGCGTTATCAGCAACACTTATCACGTTGACGGAAGTTATGTTCAACTCCTTGGAATGAAGTGTAATCAATGAGGTCTCCTCCAAGCATTCCAACTGCAACACAGTCGTACAAGAATGAAATCACTTTAACCTACCAATTTATGACGGTATATTGAATTGGGAATGGCTCGGTCTAGGTCTATGTCACATTTTCATTATGTATATTCACGTGTTTAATACAATGCCGA
The DNA here is from genome assembly GCA_018831715.1 of Matsumurasca onukii. Taxonomy (NCBI): domain Eukaryota; kingdom Metazoa; phylum Arthropoda; class Insecta; order Hemiptera; family Cicadellidae; genus Matsumurasca; species Matsumurasca onukii. The sequence goes on from CM032058.1 coordinate 64,916,807, forward strand.
GCATTAAATGTGAATTCTAACGATACACAATATCGAAGCTTTCTTTAACGTTAATGCCATTTTTGTACAATATGGGACTGATTTGTTCCATTTTAAATTTTAATTCGGCAAACTTATGTCGATTTCTAATGAAAAAGCCCTTATCAAGTAACAACAAAGAGGTAAGCGAACGTTGTATGCAATTTCCTTAATGAAAAAGGGGTTGAAAATTAAATATTTTCTATTATATGTTAAAATTGATTTTCATTATAAACCAGATTGTATAATTATTTCTAACTCGTGACCGTCAACTCTATAGGGTATATTAACTAGTAGGCTATCACAAACATGACCATTTATTGGAAACGGATTTCGTTTTATGAAGGTAAACAGTTTAAGGCTGGCTTTGAGTATTTCATAAAGACTTTCAGAAATTAGACAAGCGATACTTTTAAAGTATAGAAGTAATAAACTGAATAGTACGGGTATATTTATAACATTGTTGAATTAAACTTATGTTGAGACCTAATTTCTACGGATGTCTCAAAATTGGATTGAAAAGTAAGGGCAGCAACAGGGTTCTGTCAAAGTAGAACTATAAGCTGATTCTTGTCATATGATTTCCAAGAGAACCTCAAAAGCAGTGTATGAGACATAGTTATACAATGTATTCCACCAAACAACAGGAGCTTATATCGGTTTAGAAACTTAAAGCTACGTAATGTAAAATCGAAATGAAATACTTATAATCAGCGCATCAACCAATATACAAAACCTTTACTGTGAAATATGAAATCTTCAAAGATACGTATTAAAAAAAACTTCGCACTACTAGGTCGCTTTCAAAGATAGTTTTAATTGTACTAATTGCATTGAGACATAATTTAAAACGATGGACATTTTATGGATATTCAGTGTGGGTTTACATTGTCATAACAGGTTTTCTCGGTTATCAAAACAATTGTGTAAACCATTTTTTTCAGGAACTTACCTCTATTCCAACATATCCCTCGTATGTAAACAAAGGATCCAGTTCCGTGAGAAAATATAGGTCATAGTGAACTGGTTTAACGCTGGCTTTGAGTATTTTATAAAGACTTTTCAGAAATTAGACATAAGCGATACTTTTAAAGTATAGAAGTAATAAACTGAATAGTACGGGTATATTTATAACATAGTTGAATTAAACTTATGTTGAGACCTAATTCTTTACGGACGTCTCAAAACTTGGATTGAAAAGTAAGGGCAGACACAGGGTTCTGTCAAAAGTCGAACTATAAGCTAATTTTGTCATATGATTTCCCAGAGAACCTCAAAAGCAGTGTATGAGGCATAGTTATACAATGTATTCCACCAAACAACGGGAGCTTATATCGGTTTATGAATATAAAACTTTGTAAAGCTACGTAATGTAAAATCGAAATGATGTACTTATAATCAGCGCATCAACCATTATACAAAACCTTTACTGTGAAAATCTCGAAGATCTTCAAAGATACTTATTAAAATAACTTCGCACTACTAGGTCGCTTTCAAAATTATAGTTTCAATTGTACTCAATTGCATTGAGACAAAATTTAAAACGATGGACATTTTATGGATATTCAGTGTGGGTTTACATTGTCATAACAGGTTTAAGGAATTCTCGGTTATCAAAACAATTGTGTAAACCATTTTTTCAGAAACTTACCTCTATTCCAACATATCCCTCGTATGTAAACAAAGGATCCAGTTCCGTGAGAATATGTAGGTCATAGTGAACTGGTTTAACGCTGTTTGGAAGACGTAGTACTTGACTATTTACAACCTTTTCTGTCACACTCGTCAGAAACAAAATCCAAAACAGCCCCTTCATATCTGAAAAGAGCTTACCGTCATGTATGTTGAATATACGAGTAACAAAGTCAACTAGATAATCGTTCTTTAGTAAACAATTTTAGTAAATACAGTTGAAACTAAAATTAGTTATTGTACAATGTTAAACTTTATAGTCAACGAAAGCTCATAAAAAATTTAATACTTTTTCACAAAGCAATGAACTTCGATTTTAGTCTTGACAGTCAAACCCTCACCTAAAAGTTCCCATTATCATCTGCAATTCATTTGAACGATTGTGTTATTACATACGAATTTCTTTGAAAAATGAACATTTCATTCCGTCAGAAATTAAGTAACCCAGAGTTAAAACGAAATTAAATGAACACCGAACTTTACTTAAATAGACGCATTGACATTTTTTGACTACTTTAGATTTTTAAATCAAACCGTGAGTTTAACTCCAACTTCTCACTTTTCGGGCTAGTATGCTGCCCATCACACTACCTGACTCAACTAGGAAATATTTATCTTTGGTCGCTGCCATCTTAGTAGGGCTCGTCAGGTTTTTAATTTTCAGGACACTTGTTGGTTACGGTTAAATAAATTTGTATACTAAGACGTTTCATTGAAATTAAATAATAATTTCTGATTTTAGAGCTTAACCCTACTGCGTTGGTCCCTTCCCCTCTTGAACGGAAACTCGCTAAGATTCTTCTTCGTGGCACTTGTGGCCACGAGTCGGCTATGTTACTTCCCAATTCTGCATCGTCTATTTTATCAAGTGCAGAACGTTTACAAACAACGTTAATAAATTAACTCACACTACCCCAAGATTAGCATTAATGGTTCAATAAAATATCAAAAAACTTACCTGATCGAGCAACGTGGTTCAATTGCTCCTTCAACAACATGTGACATTATATCTCTCACCAATTACATATCAGTTTGGGTTCACTGACCGTCGTGTGTCAACACCTTTGCTGCCATATGTTGTCTTTCTTCATAAATTCAGCCAACAATCACTCATGATGAGCATGACCTCACCGAGTAAAACGTGCACACTTGTTAGTAAATTAAGCTAACACTTTGTTTGTTCTTAATCACGACAAACTTTATCGTGCGTGATCATATTAAACTTGCAGGTGTAACAACACTTTGGTTTTTTGAACAATTGCTCGTTAGCTGCTTTTGTTGTCGGCCACACTTCGAAAATGAGGATAGCTCTGGCACATGATGAGCTAAAGTGTTACCGTGTTCAAGAAGCCAGTTTTCTATTAAGTATCGAAATAAATTTGACCGAACTATTCAGCGTTTAAAAAATGTTTTCAAACCGTTTTGGTCACTGAGTGTTTATAATAAATCAATAAAACACACGGCATTGTTTTATCGTAAGATAGCTCACCCAAAGTAAGGTTCATTCCATTGATTTACGTATTATTTTAACACGTCGACACCGTCTTTTGAAAAGCAATTAGTCAACAACAGGATAAACATGATACATTGGTTAAAAATTTATGAAACCAACATTTTTACTATTGGATACTTCTATCTTTCAATGACAGGGTGATCGTATTGTATTAGTTTTAAAGATAGGAGCTGAAGATCTTAATTTTGTTCTTTAAACACAGCCTCATCCAATTATAAGTGTTGAGGTTTTAGTTTGAAATAAATATGAGTTTTTGAAAAATATGAATGTTTGATACTTTTAAAGCATTCTTATTTTTATTGAAGCGTATGCTTCAAGGTTCGTGCAGGTTTAAGGCCATCATGGAAAAACAAAAGGCTGATATTTTAGTCAAAAGTTGCTGTTTGACTTTGAGAGTTTGTGTTTGAGAGTAGTTGAGTTTGAAACTCTTGACGAATAATGCACGGTTTATATTACTAGGAACAGTTTACCCAAAATACCTATCGGTTTCAACTGAACTTAATGAGTACTTGACAATTAATTTATAGTTATGCAAACTTCTGTATTACGGATACTGAATATAAACTGGTTCATGAGTGATAAGTTAAGGTTGAAGTCAAAGTAATTTCCATACAATGAACTCATACCGACAACACCTGGGACTACAAGTTAGATACATTCCCTAACCATAGATCCGCAGTTATATATGTAAATGTGTCACATATGTCGTCTAAGTTAAACAGAATACTTGATTCCAGTATCGCAATGTTACATAGTTAGCTCTCGAAATAAAATGAAAAGAATCTTTATTTACGTGGTAAAGTTAGGGCTTTATAGTCCTCTCTGCCACATAACCACGTTAAATATATAAAACTAAATCATACTCATTAAAAATACATTTCATAGATAATTGAAAATTATATATTTTAAATACAAGATAAGATAAACTTAAGCGTTTAAAGATATTAAATAAATTGATTTAATATATTTAGCACTAAACTTAAAAGACAATTACAGTCACCTTTCGTACAACCCACTCCCATAAACGCACACCAACGACCCTGAGCACAGCCCCGCAGCATTCCATCTCTGACCACCGCCCCAAAGCGAGCCCGAGATTCGATCGACTTAACATTATCACGAAGGGCATTGACGACATGATGTGACAATAAGTTATTTACAGAGGAATCGACAACAGAAGAGTGTTTTCTAGTGTTGCGGGAACTTATTTGTGACTTACAGTGAATTGGCGGAACTAGACGTTACCAAGTTTCATAAAGTAGTTAACGATTTCAACATAACCAAGCTGCTGGCGAAACATTTGTGGGTTGACCGTAATAATTTTAAAATCGTCTATAGTACAAAAAGTCAATTACCTTTTTAGCACTATGAACAGTGTTTAGCTAATATTGTAAAATATATTAACAATGGCAATAACTCTGAAAATAAAATGTGTTAAATTAAAGTTACAGATATAAAAGTGTTTAATATAAAACGTACGCAACTAAACGAAATGTCGTATTTACATAATCCAAGGGGAAACTCAGATCCCAGCAATCTCCAGGGAATGGCTTCTGTAGCCTAAAACGTTACCGGCTGAGATTAAATATTCATTTCTCCTGCTTTCCTGTTCCTACAGTACTTCTTATTTTATATGTTAATTGCCTGATGTCTTTTTAAGTTATTAAGTTAACTAAGTTACTAGCGAACTCCTGGTAGGTTGTTATTTCTTGTCACTTCAGTAGCAAGGGTTCCATCCCTGCGGTCTGCACTAACAATTTCGTTTTAGTGACTTCGTGATGACGTTAGGTGAAGGTCGTCATTGTGTAGTAGAGAGGACTTTGTAGCTTTAGCTTTACCTTTTAAAAAAATTGCACATCTATTTAACTTTAACTGTATATACGAGCTGTATATAACTGTATAAACTCGTACAACTTTTGGGCCAGGAATTAATGAGCTTACTCAGGTTTTTATGATTTTGTAGAAATAAAATCTACAACTTCATCATGCATCATCAAAGAATTCAAAAGATCGGTTTCTCTTCATGGAGTAATTAAAACCCTGTTATCTAATGGTGGGACACAGTATACTTCAATGGAGTTCAAATATTTTCAAGGGGAGTGGCAGTTCAAATTTCCAGCCCACTTTTCCCAAGATCAAATGGACTGGCTAAGTTGTAACTTAGGAAATGTTTGAATGAAAAATCTGATGTGTGGTTAAGCTTGTTACATCAAAGGAATATACCAAGAGATGCATAGGGTTTCCCATACAGCGACTCATGGGACGAAGGACGAAAACACTTTTACCAGCTACTCATGACCTTCTTAAACCGAAGTTAATTGAAAACGTCCATTTGAAGCTGCACCAGTCCCGTGAAAGAAACAAGTTCTACAGCGACAAAATAAACGAAAAGCTGTATAATTTGAACAAGAAGAATATGTGCTGTAGAGAAAACATGCGAGGAATTGGCAGCCATGCAGAGTTCTCAGGAAAGGACCAGAGCCTAGGTCCTGCATTATAGAAACGCCTGATGGTGCCCAGTAAAGGCGAAACTCATGATTCTAGTAATCAGATAGTGAAAGAACACTCTTGAGTAAACAAGTTAGTAAGATTCACCTAAGAGACTTGAGTAAATCGTGCCAGACAAAATATGGAAAAGTTAAGAACACTTAGATGGATTTTCCATCATTCACATGTAGAGTTCATTCTCATGTACAGTTGCAGATGAAGGTAGAAGAGTTTAAACTTTAGGACTTTTCAGACTCACTCTTCAGACCTTTTAACGCCAGCCATTAGACTTTATCCCCAATGCAGGCGTCTCTTATTCAACACTGGAAACATTTGGACTAACTAATTTCCAGTTGCAAACATTATGTCTAATTTTTACTTAATAGCCCTGCCAGTAGAATTCACACTAAATTTCAAATACATTCAAACTATTATTCGTGCAAGGCTGTTGTACTGGGCCAAATAGTGTGCAAGTCAAAGTTATATTTTTGACGTTTCGTGAGTTCTGGTTTTTATATTACTGTACTAGTATTTTTGTATTTAGTATTTTTTTTACAAACTAGAAAATTTAGCGGAAATATTTTAATTAAATAATTACAATCATTAATTTAATTTATCGCGTGCACGTCACCGGAAAACAGTTTTACTACTATAAAATACTGCTACGTAACGTAATAAATTGAAAGTTCTTGGTCAAAAAACTTTGTTGGCTGTAGTTGTTAAAAATAGTAATGTTATAATACTTACTCAATGACGATCTAAAACAATTATTGTTGTCGTCGAAACAACTGCGCCCTCAAGAAAAACAAATGTTTCAATCACAAATTCCTTTTGTAATTTTAAAAATATTATTGCTCGCTCTTAAAAACTATTACAGCTGCTTATTCTAGCAATGTTCTATGCAGTTGGCTGCACTGCGGTAGCAGGGTATGAGATTTGTCCTTTACAGTTGGTACCAATGCAGAGGCAATGCCAGACTCCCCAAAGCACTTGGATAATGGCCTTACACTGAGCTCCTGTATTTGTACATTGCCTCTTCACTGTGATTTATGTAACTTCAAAGTTCAAATAAAACGTGATATTACTTCAAATTAACTTATTTCCAGGTGCTACATTACAGGTTAACAACCAATTACTAAAGTAATTGTACGGGTAATGCATATTGTTGGTTTTTTCTCACTCAACGACATATGCTGGTGGTGTTAGGGTAATTTCCATATGTATAAACTTTGCTCGTTTCACGGAGGAAAACTTTACCTAACTGAAAATCTACGCGTAAATCTAACTTAGTTTATCCATGCTCATACCTTATTACCTCTAGTAACAAGTCAAAAAGGCACGTTTTATTTTAAAGTTTTAATTATGTAATCTAAACTATATAGTTTATCAACACGTAATACAAACTTTAACAATGCAATTGGTTGTATTGTAATTGAACAAATTAAATGGACTAGATATCTTGGGTATTACAGAAAGAATGATTTAAGTTGGCCGATTCAATTAAATTTGATAGGATGAAGCAACGAGGCTTGTGGAGATTTCCTTTTAATGCACCTTTCAAATCATTGCTGACCATATGTTGTAAAACTAAAGACATATTGTATTCTCAATTTCAATGTACTTAAGAACAATACAGTTTGTTACATAGTTATCGTAGTCAAGATGAAGACTTATTCAAATGTGTGACGTTCATCTAAACTGAGAACAGCCGCGTTTAAGGCATTTCTCAGAAATATTGTGACCTTAGCTCCATGTTTTACTAATGTTCACATGCCAGGCAAGATGGCGTTGAACGTTGGGTGAAGTGACAACTCTTGAAGGATTCCTACATAAACGTAACATAATTTATTCATCTCACAATTCCTGCCTTGGAGTTCTGCTCTGTCAATATTTCCCCGCAGGAAAACTTCAACTTCTAAACACATTCAACATGAAAGTTTACTTATGCATAATATTTTTAGGTTTCTTAGTAAAATAAAAATATCGTGATTAATCTGAAATTAATCATCAATATTTTTACGCTTTAAGGTTACTTTTCTTTGTACGATTAAGTTGTTTCAAAAGCTTAATGCTTCAGTAACTAGTTTCTTGTGTATGCTGCAAAGAAAATGAATAGGCCTACAAATAAATAAACAGTAAATGTCTTTTCTCTCTTACCCTTTTGTATTACAAATTAAAACCTGTACTGTGCAAAACCTAAAAACAATTTTCATACCAAAAATATGGTATAAAATTATGTTTTGTAAATAATAAACTACTCAGTTACATAACGCAATTAACAATAATCCCGAATAAAAAACGTACCGTGCATGCTGTGCACTACCCCATAAATGTCAAACAGATTTTATTGAAACCATTTTCAAAATGTACGTGTTGTTTGTACTCAAAAGTGCTTCCACGGCAGAGAATGTACCAAAGCAAGGTCGTCGAAGCATACACTAAAATACAGCATGCTTTACCTGTTTGCTGGGTTTAATAGTTAATATAACCTGTCGTGGAATAAACATGAAACTTATAAACTTGTGGACTGCGATATGAGGAAACTGAGAAGGCTGAGATTTCAGAGTCAAGTTTCCTGTTGTTTGACTTTAGCAGTTTGTGTTTCAGAGTAGTTCAGTTCGAAACTCTTTGATGAATAATTCACAGGAAGATATTTACCTCAGTAGCAACGCTTGTTCGACAAGTTACATATCGATTTAATCTCTGCTTGAAGTTTATTTGACAAGTAGTTTTTAGTACTCAATCATTTATAGTAATCATGATGAAAAACGTGATCCACCTTGATACCTAATCTACATAATTTTAAAACGTACTGGCAATGCACCAGATGTGTAGGCTATATAGGTAAGTGAAAGTTTCAAGTGTCAAACTTCAAAAAGTAATTTAAAAAACGCTTTATCACTCCCTAATAAAACACATAAAACTAAAGCCTATGGCTGTAGCCAGGCTGTAAGCGTTGCAAATATTACGTGTACGCAAATTTTACAATTTACGTAATATCTTCATAGGAAATAATGTCACTAGCTTTTGAGTAAGATCCGGAAACAAAGCCAGAACTTTAATTATAACTTGCTAGTATTTAACAGAAAAAGAGAAAAATAAGTTAGACACATTATTCAGTAAAAGCTGAAATGTATATGTATTACATTACGTTGATTAAATTACTTCAAGATCGAGTTTTTATTTTAACTTCCTATCAGCATTTAAGTGTTTGCAAATCACCTACGTCCTAGAATTAGGCCTATTCTTGATGCGCAGTAAGTTTATATTTTAAAACCTCTGTACCATAATTTGATCGTATCAAGAGACACATTGAAAACTAGAATATGGCAAGCTATTCTAGATTTAGAATTAGATATAAAGTTAGTTTTGTTAGTTTTGCAACATATCCCAATGTACAACACATAATTATTAAGAATTCATTTAATAGTATATTTCATCACTAGGTCCTAAAGTGACACTTTTTGACACGAGGTCAAGTTAAATGACCGAGGGTCAAAAGACATTTTCGCCGAGTGTGAACGATATTTATGGTCATGATGCAAATAATAATGCGAAATAAATGTCAAGAAATGTTTTAATATTATAAACAATTATTAAGTAAACATTGTTTTGAGCTCAACAGTTTGAATTATCATGATTTGAAGAAACAGCTGTTGCACTGATTTACTATACGTCAGTGTTAAATTTCAAAACAATCAAACAAACACGTTGAACCAGCTGATGTCCATGCCACAAAAAAATCATCAAAACAATACTTTATTTACCTGGGTGTAAAGTGACACTTTAGCACTGTCAATACATGTGTCTAAAGCAGCTGTTTTTAGCAGTGTGACAAAAAAATTATTTTATTCAAAACAAGATGTTACCTCATTTTTACTAACAAACAGCTGTTGGGACTTGAATATTCTGAAACTTTTGCTGATCAATATTAAGCCAGAAACCGAGCCAAGGCCTCAGAAAAACATCTCGTTAAAACCCGTCTTCAAATTCACCCTTTACCCACTTGACTTGGTTAATGACCTAGTTTTAGTGACATATCAAGCTGTTCTGACTTCTCTATGTACAACGATGTACGAGAATAACGAGTTGTGCTCCGTATACAGTAGTTATAAGCAGCGTATACTAGATCAACAAGCGCTATGGTGAATCGTAGCAAATATCCAATAAAACAGAATTTTTTTATTTTTCTATTTTGAATAACACAAAATTTTACCTCACACTATTAGTAATGTTTAACAATTTTTTTATTTGCCTTGATAGTGAACAAACAACAGCTGTTAATAGTTTTTGTTTAGAAATAAGAAAGTGTTTAAATAAATAAATCAACTTTATTTGTCGTATACCAAAATATTGTGTGACAAAAATGGAAAACAAACAAATCTAAATAAATACTTTCTGTATCCTAGGAAGCCTAGGCTAGTTATTTATACAACGACTGATTTATGTGAATTGTTGACTATTTAAATATACGCAGTGATATTTACCATCACTGAACAATAAAATTTCTGCCCAGTGCTCTGAATGTCAAAATGAAGAAGTTCTGACAATATAATTACTGTAAACTGAAATTGTTTTTAAACGGTAGGTTTTAGAGCGACGGGGGTTATTTTGATATATTAAGAAAATAAACCTCTATTATACAGGATGAACGTTGTATTCATTCATGGCAAAGCTACAATTTTACAGGTAAATCAAAACTTTTGAATGGCCACCGTTCATGATGAGGTGGGAAACAAAGACACTGCAAACCAGGCCTTTCTATGACGTATCGTTTTATTTGGCGAGATACATGAATAGAAAGAAAATTCGGTAATAAGCATGTTGTGTATTATTTGCTACGGAAATTTACTGATGACTTACATGTAAGAATAACATTTTTAAGGTTAAAATATAAACCTTTTGGATTTAAGGGGTCTTCTGAAAATGGGATTTCATTTCGGTTTAAACATACGTTTACGCTTAATCGCAAAAATTGAATTACCTAATCAGGTTAAACGGGATATTTATACTGTTTATACAAAAGGTTTTCTACAGTTTATTCTTCAACTTTTTGCATTTTTTGCATTAATCGGAATAATTTAGTGTCAGTGCAAGTTCCAGAACAATGGTTCGAACAGAACAGTCCAGCGTAAAGCTTTCAACTGGTTGAACTCTTCAATTATTCAACATTGTTTCTGGACCGCTTCAACTGAAAATAAAATATGTTTATATTGCACAATAGTATCAAATAGATAAATTTCACTTAGGGCTACTAATGTTATTAGCAAAAAGAGTGAACAGAATAGTACCCTTTTTTTACATTTTTAATTCGTTACACGACCGGTTTCGGGATGGGTTTAGCCCCGAAACCGGTCGTATAACGAATTAAATGTCAAAAAAAAGGGTGTATTCTATTCACTTCTTTTTGCACAATAGTAATACGACAGATACTAATTGTTGTCATAATATAACAAATATACTCGTATCTAGTAGAGATAAATAATTATGTGTCATACTCATGAATGCCAAATCATCAACGATATTTGCTAATTTCGAAGCATATGGTGCAATAGAGGTACAAACATATTAAGACAAACAAGAAATCGGTTATACTTTGAGACTATCCGTTATCAACCTTTCAGTTTTTCCGTTTATGTTTCAAATTTATAGTTTAATTGTAATTTTGTGGTGTTTTCTTTATAGTTATATTGATACTGTAAAAAGTATATTATATATGTATTTGACTGTATATGACTCACTTAAAATTTATTTTTTCTGGATAAAAGACTTTTCAGCAAGTGCATGGAAAGGCAAAATAAGGTAAAGTTTGTCTTGTTTAACGAGGCGAAGTTAGAACTACAAAGTCCTCTCTACCACTCAACCTCGACCTTTAACTAACGTCACCGTATAGTCACATTACAAATTGTAAGTGGTAAGTGCGGGGATTGAACCCACGCCACCGGAGTGATAAGCTTCGGAGTCGCGCGCGATACCAATCGTCTACGGATCCGCAAATTATAGTGCAAGAGTATTGTCAAATATGTTTAGTCAAAAACTACATCAAAGATCTTTCACATTTCTGGTTACGAGTACGAGTATTACGAGGTTTATAAGAAAATTCTAAATGAATCAATTTTTCATAAACACATCGCAAAATCTATAGTATTTGCTAATTACCGAAATATGCTAAGCATGAAAATTCACCAAGTCACTAACGTACCCGGACCGTTAAAGAGAGGTTTGCTGCTTACAAATTCACAGTAATTAAGGTTAATCTAAGTCGAGTGGAATGTTTAGAACTGCAATTAATTCCTCATCTTGCTGAAGAAAGTTCTTACCCGTAATTAATTGAGTTTTAGAGCAGAAAAAACACTGGATGCCCTTGTTCCGAGATACTTTTAGAGTGTTATTTAGTATTATAATAGTTTATTAATTTTATTCAATTACTATACAAATGAAATTGTTTGTTTACAGGTTATTTTCAAATGTCTACAAGCTGACATAATTTAAAGCTAGTCATAAGTCAAGTTTGAACTTAAGTCAAAACTAGCAAAAGTAAAACTATAACTGGTCTTCAAATGTAAACGATTTAGTTGACAACCATGCTTCCGAAAACACTGCCTTAACTCTTGTAACTATACAATATACAAAACTATACAATAAGCTGCAAAATAGTTAAAAAGTATTCAATGTGCCTATGCGTTTAAAGGTAGTCTGAAAGCCTATTTATTTGGTAAATAAACACCCCCTCCTCTCCCCGTATTGAAAATAAGCTATGATTCGGGGTAGCGCTCGTGGCTGCCCGTCGGTCATGTTTTACCTTTGCAAACCAAAACATTATCTTTGTACCGTTCAATACCATGCCTAAAGTAGGCTATGTTCTTCAAAAAGACTACTTTCAGTCATAATTATTCTCTCTAGAGAAAATCACTCTCCTACTGAACATTCTGAAATCGCTATTTAGTTCAAAATCCCATTTGAGTAAAATTGTTTAGTAGGAGAATTGTAAAATCTTATTTAAGACAATAATATTACTAAAAATCCAATAAAGCGTAATATGTCTCTTCTTCAAATTCCACACAAATTATCACACGAAAACGCTAAAGAGACTCAGTAAACTTTAACTTTAAAATTGTTCCTGCCTGTACAGTTTGTTTATGTGAAGGAGATATGACTTGCGAATATTGTTTGTGGTTTTTGTTCGAAATTATAATTTAACATGTACATTTTCTCTTTATTCAATAAAGAGCATGTATTTGTTAGTCCATTATTTCACCTAAGTGCACGCGGGTTTGGAGAGTTTTAAAAGATGTGATGCAAAAATTGTATCTGAGATGTAACATTAAAACTAAAACCCAGCAGTCTTAGGATTTCTGAGCTTGAAATTGTCTCCTATTGTGGACGTTCTTCATCTGGTGTTAGTGAAAAAGAACATACGGCGTTTGAAGTAGGAATCTAAAACATAAGAAAAGAGCGTGTATTAAGTTTTAGGTTTTACCCAAACATGAGATCTTATTCGAAATCACAGAAATGTCATGTTTTTAGCTCACCAAAGCTAAAAACCCAATAACAATTATAATTTTAATAATCAATTTAAAATATGACATTTCTTCCATCGTCAACAACAAACTTCTTAAGATACCGATTTCCTAAATTCAATAATTATTTACAACAAACATCAGACGGAGTTTTGACAAGAAAACACGCACCTTACAAAACGAAACAAGCCTTATTCAGAAACCGTGCACCGGATGATGTCGGTTTACGCACAGGTCGGTGTGGCAAAGTCATTGTTTGTGAAAGGGTTCTTTCCACCCTCTTGCAGCTCTCTACAACCAAGCACTTGACTCCTTCATTCACCCCTCTGTCATTGTCACTGTCTAGCATTGTAGCATTGTCCAGAATCTCGTTCCCTACTGTTGTGTTATAGAGATGGCCATTTTTCGTAAAATATAACAAGTTCTTTGTCCACAACGGACATTGTCTACGTAAGTTTTAAAAATAAGAAATTTAGGGACAAAAATTTGAACAAAATATGTGGACTATATAACTGTACAAAGTGATAATCACGGGTTATGATACGAACAGTAGAATAAATATTTTTGTCTTACAGACTGATATTTTCTGCCTATCGGATTACAACACAACACCAGGAATAAGGTAGTTAAATATATTAATAATTATTAAAAGCCAAATACTGAAATCCTGTTTTTTCTAAAGATATAAATAGGTAGTTCAATTTTAATACGGAAGTAGAATCGGACATCCTGATTTTTTCAATTATTTGTTAAATGTTTTAATTATACTTTTAAAACCCTTAACAAAATTACAATCGTTTAACTTGTTCTACAAAGCTTTGTTAGGTTTAGGTTTTATAGGAGAAACTCCATTTATTGTCAAGGGCTCAACCTCAAATTACACTCAAGGTACAACATCAAGTAAAAAGTAGTGAAATAAAATTAAATAATGACGAAATTTTAACCATAATTCAGACTTAACATTATGTAACTTTTTCCAGTGGGGTTACTTAAAAGAGCAGTTTTGTTCACATAGTTTCAACAAAGATGAAGAACTGAAACGCACCATTAAAGAGAACCATTTACAGGTTTCAAAGATTGTCTATGTAATGAGTCTGACTCATTTGCTAAACATATGAGTCTGCTCATTGCACCAATGTTAAAGTAGTAGATGTTTTTTGTAGATATAAATTTATAGTACGTTTCCAAGGAAGTTATTTAATAAATATTAAGTGAACTTTTAACAAGTTAAGACTAAAATAGTTCCTCTGCAAAATGTGTGTCTATTAAATCTAGATTTTCGTCAATTAAGTACCGTTTTTTGCACAAAATATTCCCAGTAAAAATTCATTACCTTCAGTATAAAGTCCGTAATATTTCAAACATATTATTACGGTTATAAGTGAGTAATTAAGATATCAAAGGCGTAAAACATCTTCGTAGGACATCCTGTATAAATCAGCGAACACATGATCTTCACAGGAAAACGGGTTCGGGTTTGGTTTGTTTTGTATTGATGTGAATGTTTACGGTTGAAGAGTTCTCAACTAGTCAGTCCCTCGAGTAATTTGTATTCATTAGATTCACTACGTTTGTACATCACGTTATATACTTTACCGTACTTCCCTATCCAACATGTGAATTTGAAAGTTTACAGTGCGTTTGCCAAGTAATGTGATTTCTAGGTCAATATTTAATGTTAAATATGTTTTGTCAAAAACGTCTTCTGCTATTGCAAGTCGTGTATGACTTGTACACGTGACTACGAGGAATTAAATGATGACAAAAACTACATCAAAGATCTTTCACATTTCTGGTTACGAGTACGAGTATTACGAGGTTTATAAGAAAATTCTAAAGGAATCAATTCTTCATAAACGCATCGCAAAATCTATAGTATTTGCTAATTACCGAAATATGCTAAGCATGAAAATTCACCAAGTCACTAACGTACCCGGACCGTTAAAGAGAGGTTTGCTGCTTACAAATTCACAGTAATTAAGGTTAATCTAAGTCGAGTGGAATGTTTAGAACTGCAATTAATTCCTCATCTTGCTGAAGAAAGTTCTTACCCGTAATTAATTGAGTTTTAGAGCAGAAAAAACACTGGATGCCCTTGTTCCGAGATACTTTTAGAGTGTTATTTAGTATTATAATAGTTTATTAATTTTATTCAATTACTATACAAATGAAATTGTTTGTTTACAGGTTATTTTCAAATGTCTACAAGCTGACATAATTCAAAGCTAGTCATAAGTCAAGTTTGAACTTAAGTCAAAACTAGCAAAAGTAAAACTATAACTGGTCTTCAAATGTAAACGATTTAGTTGACAACCATGCTTCCGAAAACACTGCCTTAACTCTTGTAACTATACAATATACAAAACTATACTATATAAAACTATACAATAAGCTGCAAAATAGTTAAAAAGTATTCAATGTGCCTATGCGTTTAAAGGTAGTCTGAGCCTATTTATTTCGGTAAATAAACTCCCTCCTCTCCCCGTATTGAAAATACGCTATGATTCGGGGTAGCGCTCGTGGCTGCCCGTCGGCCATGTTTTACCTTTGCAAACCAAAACATTATCTTTGTACCGTTCAATACCATGCCTAAAATATGTTCTTCAAAAAGAGTCCTTTCAGTCATAATTATTCTCTCTAGAGAAAATTACTCTCCTACCGAACATTCTGAAATCGCTATTTAGTTCAAAATCCCATTTGAGTAAAAATTGTTTAGTAGGAGAATTGTAAAATCTTATTTAAGACAATAATATTACTAAAAATCCAATAAAGCGTAATAGGTCCCTTCTTCAAATTCCACACAAATTTTCACACGAAAACGCTAAAGAGACTCAGTAAACTTTAACTTTAAAATTGTTCCTGCCTGTACAGTTTGTTTATGTGAAGGAGATATGGCTTGCGAATATTGTTTGTGGTTTTGTTCGAAATTAGAATTTAACATTTACATTTTCTCTTTATTCAATGAAGAGCATGTATTTGTTAGTCCATTATTTCACCTAAGTGCACGGGTTTGGAGAGTTTTAAAAGATGTGATTGTATCTGAGATGTACAAATTTAAATTTACGTCGGATTGGCTGATCAAAAATTAAAACTAAAACCCAGCAGTCTTAGGATTTCTGAGCTTGAAATTTTCTCCTATTGTGGACGTTCTTCATCGGGTTTTAGTGAAAAAGAACATACGGCGTTTCGAAGTAGGAATCTAAAACATAAGAAAAAGAGCGTTTTTTACCTAAACATGAGATCTTATTCGAAATCACAGAAACGTCATGTTTTTTTAGCTCACCAAAGCTAAAAAACCCAATAACAATTATAATTTTAATAATAATTTAAAATATGACATTTCTTCCATCGTCAACAACAAACTTCTTAAGATACCGATTTCCTAAATTCAATAATTATTTACAACAAACATCAGACGGAGTTTTGACAAGAAAACACGCACCTTACAAAACCTTGAAACAAGCCTTATTCAGAAACCGTGCACCGGATGATGTCGGTTTACGCACAGGTCGGTGTGGCAAAGTCATTGTTTGTGAAAGGGTTCTTTCCACCCTCTTGCAGCTCTCTACAACCCTTAAGCACTTGACTCCTTCATTCACCCCTCTGTCATTGTCACTGTCTAGCATTGTAGCATTGTCCAGAATCTCGTTCCCTACTGTTGTGTTATAGAGATGGCCTTTTTCGTAAAATATAACAAGTTCTTTGTCCACAACGGACATTGTCTACGTAAGTTTTAAAAATAAGAAATTTAGGGACAAAAAATTTGAACAAAATATGTGGACTATATAACTGTACAAAGTGATAATCACGGGTCATGATACGAACAGTAGAATAAATATTTTTGTCTTACAGACTGATATTTTCTGCCTGTCGGATTACAACACAACACCAGGAATAAGGTAGTTAAATATATTAATAATTATTAAAAGCCAAATACTGAAATCCTGTTTTTTCTAAAGATATAAATAGGTAGTTCAATTTTAATACGGAAGTAGAATCGGACATCCTGATTTTTTTTCAATTATTTTTAAATGTTTTAATCATACTTTTAAAACCCCTAACAAAATTACAATCGTTTAACTTGTTCTACAAAGCTTTGTTAGGTTTAGGTTTTATAGGAGAAACTCCATTTATTGTCAAGGGCTCAACCTCAAATTACACTCAAGGTACAACATCAAGTAAAAAGTAGTGAAATAAAATTAAAGAATGACGAAATTTTAACTTAACATAATTCAGACTTAACATTATGTAACTTTTTCCAGTGGGGTTACTTAAAAGAGCAGTTTTGTTCACATAGTTTCAACAAAGATGAAGAACTGAAACGCACCATTAAAGAGAACCATCTACAGGTTTCACAGATTGTCTATGTAATGAGTCTGACTCATTTGCTAAACATATGAGTCTGCTCATTGTACCAATGTGTTAAAGTAGTAGATGTTTTTTGTAGATATAAATTTATAGTACGTTTCCAGGGAAGTTCATTTCATAAATATTAAGTTTACTTTTAACAAGTTAAGACTATAATAGTTCCTTTGCAAAATTTGTGTCTATTAAATCTAGATTTTCGTCAATTAAGTACCGTTTTTCGCACAAAATATTCCCAGTAAAAATTCATTACCTTCAGTATAAAGTCCGTAATATTTCAAACATATAAGTACGGGTATAAGTGAGTAATTGAGAAATCAAAGGCGTAAAACATCTTCGTAGGACATCCTGTATATATCAGCGAACACATGATCTTCACAGGAAAGCAACGGGTTCGGGTTTGGTTTGTTTTGTATTGATGTGAATGTTTACGGTTGAAGAGTTCTCAACTAGTCAGTCCCTCGAGTAATTTGTATTCATTAGATTCACTACGTTTGTACATCACGTTATATACTTTACCGTACTTCCCTATCCCACATGTGAATTTGAAAGTTTACAGTGCACGTTTGCCAAGTAATGTGATTTCTAGGTCAATATTTAATGTTAAATATAATGTTTAGTGGAGCCCACCCACTTAGACGCAATTAATGGCATCTTATTGCCTAGAATTGGGTGACTAGATGAGTGCTAAAACTACTATTTTAAAAGGTGACTTAAAATCCTGGTTGGTGGCCACTGTAATAAGAAATTTACCTTGTATAGTTAGCTTTATGGAAAAAGAGCCTTTGAATTACATTTGATGTTCCAATACATGGTTACTACCTCTTAAGTAAACCCATAAAGATAGAACTTTTATACTCGTATGTTCGGGGTGTGAGATGTAAACTTTAGTTGTATGTGATCCTTCAAAACACCAAAAACATCTAATAATAATGCTACTTCCTTAGCTAGCACTGAATTTTCCTGAAGATTCCCACTGAGGCACTGCTTGGACCTAGACGTCCAAACTGATGGATGTTGTGATGACAGGTGTAGCTTCAAAATTTGTTTATTTGGCTAAATGTGCAACAATAAAAATAACTCTTTCAACTACAAAATTAGTTAGAACACTCTAGTTTTAATGAAAATTGGAAAAGACAATGTAAAAGTTGCAAAGACGTATGGAAAACTTGCTGCATAACTGAGGGCTAAAAACTACTTGTCAAATAAACCTCAAGCAGAGA
The DNA here is from genome assembly GCA_018831715.1 of Matsumurasca onukii. NCBI lineage: Eukaryota > Metazoa > Arthropoda > Insecta > Hemiptera > Cicadellidae > Matsumurasca > Matsumurasca onukii. The sequence continues at coordinate 64,935,625 of CM032058.1, forward strand.
TGAAATCGATATGTAACTTGTCGAACAAGCGTTGCCACTAAGGTAAATATCTTCCTGTGAATTATTCATCAAAGAGTTTCGAACTGAACTACTCTGAAACACAAACTGCTAAAGTCAAACAACAGGAAACTTGACTCTGAAATCTCAGCCTTCTCAGTTTCCTCATATCACAGTCCACGAGTTTCATGTTTACTCCACGACAGGTTACATCAACTCTTAATTAAAAGTTCCCGTAAAAGAAGGTAAAAACATCGAGAAAATATGTACTTCTATGATTAAGTGGTAAAGAGGTTTAATAACATACAAGTATTTAGAAGCTCTGCAATAAGGTTTAAATAGCTTTTTAATTTTTACTGCTGAAACATTTTGGTTTCTAGCAAGAAACACTCTGTGAAGGAACACGTTTTCTGTTAAGTGTTGTGGGTTATCCATTGCCTTAAAGCGGATAGGTTCGGCACGTTTTAAAAGGTCAATCAAACAAATCCATAGCTTAGAGGTACAGTGCGCGCTTCGCACCAAACCAGCCCGGGTTCAACTTTCGGCGCTGCGTCAGTTTCAAGAGTTTTACGATGACCACTCATGGTTCTGAAGTACCATTAAGCTCTTGGTCCATTCCATTGGTCGTTGGGCTATTAATTAATGACCCAATCTCGGGAACAGTCGGTCCTATCTTGTAACAAGACTACACCTCATCGCCCATCAAAGGGTTCATCTCACTCATTATTCATCCCATATCCACCTTATAATAGCCTCGAGGAGGGGTGGATCAAACTAAAAATCTATATCTCAAAAGTAGCAAATTGGATTAGTCCAGGAATGTGTGGTAAGTTTACACAATCAAGCTAAGGGAAAGAACTTCAAAGCATAAACAATTGTTAACTATATCATTCAGAATCATTGCACTATTTATTTTCCTTCTACTAAGCTAAGAAATCTTGAAATATAAAATACACTTAAACTTTATGTTGAATGTGTTTAGAAGTTGAAATTTTCCTGCGGAGAAATATTGACAGAGCGGAACTCCAAGGCAGGAATTGTGAGATGAATAAATGATGACACGTTTATGTAGGAATCCTTCAAGAGTTGTCACTTCACCCAACGTTCAACGCCATCTTGCCTGGCATGTGAACATTAGTAAAACATGGAGCTAAGGTCACAATGTTTCTGAGAAAATAATTTTTAAAATATCTTAGTAACCTTTTGATTTATCCCATTTTAAAAACCGTCAGGTTTGACTGCCGGACCCTGTATTTCGGTTTTATACTTTAAAGACGGAAACATGTTTCTCTTACTAGTTTTGAAACTTGAACACTACTGTGAGTTGGGTAAAGTTTGCCTCCTTCCCCTGCACGAGCAAAGTTTATATAACATTTAAATTACCTGAACTATTGAGGCACTGAGTGTGTATAAAAAGGCTATACGAACAATATGTAAGTAGTTAATTGTCGTTTGCAGATAAACGGTATATTCTAATGGAAATTCCACGGGAAGATTAGTTAGTATGTAAAATATAAAGATAATCTTTACAATGTGAAATGTGTTTTGCTATCTAACGTTTCCAGTGTAGGATATGAGAGGCCTGCATTGGGGATAAAGTCTAATGGCCGGTGTTAAAAGGTCTGAAGAGTGAGACAAGAGAATCCTAAGGGTTATACTCTTCTACCTTCATCTGCAGTTTTTAAACGCGAACTCTATTTGGGAAAGATTAGCTAGTTTTTCATTTTGTACGCTGGGTTTTACACCAGCCTTTAAGGTGGAATTCACAAGATGTTAAACAGAATGTATGTTATGTTTAACTGGCAGGCTCTAGGGAGTAGCAATCACCGCCGTTGAATTTTAAAAGAATCTATAAGAAAAAAAATTTCAACCACGATAAAAATCGAGCCTGTCAGCCAGTTAAAACTAGATTAAATTTGTGCAAAATTAGAGCGCAGTTGAGCCAATGGGAGTGCAGAAACACCTTGAGGACCATCCAATGAAGTACGTCAGTGTCTATTGGTTGGTAGCGGCAGATTCGCCCAATCGGGTTCGCTGTGCCTCATTATGTATGTCGATCTTGCACCTACGGTTGGTTTACCTGAGACAATAAGGAAAACGTTGGCAGCACTGCGACAGAAGGTTTATAAAAAGTTACAGTCACCTGAACTAGTCTCAGAAAGCCCACTGAGGATGCTTGTTTGCAAAATGAGCAAAACCTTTGGCACAGTAAATAGTGTATTGTCGCGATATACCCGAAGCCATAGATGATAGTGATATACAAAACAAGACATTGAACAAAGACAACTGGCACACACAAAATAAAATTGTATACTACAAGACAGTAAGCATATAAAATAAGACAGAACTGTAGGAACAGGAAAGCAGGAGAAATGAATATATAATCTCAGCCGGTAACGTTTTAGGCTACAGAAACCATTCCCTGGAGATTGCTGGGATCTGAGTTTCCCCTTAGACTATGTAAATTTGAACTCGACATTTCGCTTAGTTGCGTACGTATTATATGAAAAGCTAAATATCGCTGTTAATTTAATTGGTATTACCTGTTTTGAATAAAGCGTTTCTAACCGTGGTGGTTATTAAATTTTGGTATACATACTTTTGTTTGTAAAACACTATTGATATTGATTAATTGGGAAATATCATCAAAGATTTAACAAATTTAACTTATCTAAACTGAAAAAGTGTTCATCTATTACTTCTTCTTCTACGAAATATTTAGTATTGTGGCGTTGGGGCACTTTTGGCTATTTGTTGAAAAATCGAGCCCCTTTCAGTAAAGGCAAACGCTCGTGGACTACCTACTCAGGTAGTCCTTACAGCCTCATGAGAATTTATCCATACCTCTGATGAGATAGTAATTTGACATACAAAATTTTTTTTCTAATGTAAATACAGAAAATCTAACCAACAGATTCTAGTTTTGAAGCTGGCCTACACGAATCTTTTCATCAAGGTTTGGATGTACGTTTGCTCAACCACTTCACAAGGTCACTTCGTAACTGTGTGGGAATATTACTCCGTAATACGCCGTCGTTCGCAGCTGAACCGGGCACTATTCTGATCATTTCTTCAGCGCATAAATAACAAAGGCTGAGCCATATATTGTCTACGTGGAAATTCCAAGACAACCTGCAGTCAAATTGCATTCCAAGGTATTTCAAAACTCAAATAACTTCGTCCTCTCTGCGCTATCAAGAATTCTGTTTAACTTCTCGACACCCGCGACACATTTACATACATAACTGTGGATCTACGGTTAGGGAATGTTTCTAACTTGTAGTCCCAGGTGTAGACTATACGAGTTCATTGTATGGAAATTACTTTGGGTTCTACCCAAACTTGCTAATTATGAAACCGTTCATATTTAGTGTTTGAAAAAGGATATTTCATCATTGAATGATAAAATACAAGAATATAAAAACGTAAACATTGAGTATCTTGTGAATTAAGTTGGTGAGCTACATACTCATATTTACCTATGAATTATTCGTTAAAGAACTTTGAATTCAACTACTTAAAATACAGACTGCTAAAGTCAAACAACAATGTAACTTTTAATTGAAATCTTAGCCTTCTCAGTTGACGCTCAGCTTTTGAACGGTTGCACAATATATTTATGGTTTATAGATAAAGTAAAATTATTTTAAAATTTCAAAAACATACATATATTTAGTTTTAGAGTGTCAAGACATATTCGTTACATCAAAAGGCTGTTCTATCAAAGGTGTGCAGAACGAGTGTTAAAAAATACTACATATTTTGTAGTTATATTTACCTTGTACATTGAAACATTGTACTGGGTTCTCTATCCACAAAAGGGCGTTTTCATGTAATTACTTCAAGATGTAATATATTTAAGTTTTACGGTAAAACTGTGTTTTTACCAATGTTAGGGATTTCTTTTCCACTTAAAAATTGGTTCACATTAAGCCTTGCAGATTATGTTATCTTTTATTTTAAACGAATTAACTTAAAATAACTGCAGAGTTTTCTGATTACCACTTTCCCGCCTATACAGCGCTGTTAAAACAGATAACACCAATATTACTTATAGTGCAATGAAATACGTGTTTAAAGTAAGCAAAGAAAACCTTGGCAGAGCGAAGCTCCAAGGCAGGAGTTGTGAGATGAATAAATGATGACAAGTTTATGTAGGAATCCTTCAAGAGTTGTCACTTCACCCATCGTTCAACGTACCTTGACGTAGTGTCAAATGCGGATATTAACTTTGTAAATTATTTTACGTTTGGATCGAACCGGGACTTGAACCCGGGTCTCAAGTCCCGGTTTGGTACACAATTCTTGATATTAGTGCCTTGGGCTGTACCTAATATATATCAAATACTATAACATTTTTTTCATCGTTATTGAAAACGCTGTTATTTCACTAGTTACCTTCAAAAGATGAGACTCGAGTTCGAGTCTCGGTTTAATATATATTGTCTTCAAATTTGTTTAGTAATAAATTAGCTTTTAGCGTATTATACGAATAAAGATTTATAAAAAGTCATTTGAAATTTAAATTATGTTTATAATATTTTCAGCTCGTTTATTTAAATCACTATTTGACAGGTGACTGTTTCGGATAAACATTCAGATTTAAGTACTGTACTCCTCTAAATATGAACACATAAATAGGGCGGATGGTGTAGTGGTCAGCAAAATCACCTAGCCAAAGAATAAAGTCAGGGTTTTGTATACAGTCCAACATTTGTTTTTGGTACAGTCGTTATTGCTGATTTATTTTACATTTAATTACATGTTAATTTTAATTTCATTTTACATTTAAGAACTAAAAAAAAGCCATATCCTTTAGAGATATGAAAATGCCGGAAAATTATTTCTCTCCCGATTCCCCTTCATTATGACTTGCTGAGGCACTCTCTAGGAGCTCAGGAGGGCTTCTTCGAGGCTGTAGAAGCTGTCCGTTCAGAGGAATACTCTCAGTCGGCTTTGAAGCCATGAAAATTGTTGCAATTTTTAAGTAGCTTGATCAAACAGCAATTAAGTACTGGGTCCGTAAAAAATTGAGTTTTAAACAAGAAAGATAGAAATTTATCTGATTGTGGTTGCACTTATGCCGAGTAGAATATCGTGCTGTGCTGAAGAAATAGGTTGCGGTTTTTGAAGACGAAAATGAAGTGATATAAGAGGTTTGTCAGAGTGAAATTTGACCCGTCAAAACAGCTTCTACAGCTAACCTGGTCTCAGTCCTTAACAATCCTCAAAGCCCTCTTTTGCAAGATGAAGACCCTTTTGAGAAATTTATAGAACCTGAGAATCCCAGAAAATCAGACTTCGTGGCAGCCTTCAAAAGCACAATAATGCCGAGATAAAAATAAAAACCATGTATTCCTGTGAGAGGCAAAGTTGGAGAGACGCCTCCAAACAAGATGGGTAGTTGATCTGTTTAAACAAAGGATTCAATGTGGGTTTGCCATTTCATAAAAGTCAATGTGAACCTAGAATTTATATAGCTGAGACGGTGCCAATGATTTGATTGTTGACGATGAACTGTTGGGAACATTCATGCTTTTTTGAGTGTGGAATTCCACATAATAATGTTTTGTTGTATTTAGAAACAGTTTGTTTTCAGTAAACCAGTGGAAAGTAGAAGATGATACATTGTTAAATTGACTGATGAGTGCCACTGGATCAGTGTTGCTGAAAATGAGACTGGTGTCGCTCTGCATAGAGGAAATGGTTGGACGAGAGTTTGGGATTTTGGTTTAACCAGATAGAGGCTGGAAGATCATTTATGAACAACAAGACAGGAGAGGACCAGAATCGAGAGCCCTGAGGTACTCCTGTGCGACGATTGAAACTCAAGAGGAATACTGATTGCTGTAGTTTTGGATCACGATATATTGGACTCGGCCTAGCAGACCAATAACTTCGAAACCAGTTAGCAACCAGTATGGATTGGAGACCCGGGTTTAAGTCTGGTTCTGTCCACACACTTTGTAATCAAATTTATTTATGGATACTTAAAAATGGTAAAAGTTACTGATAAGAAAGTATAATTTCTGCCACAATGTTAAACATATCTGTCTTGGTCATTATCGTTTTGAAAGTTTAGACTAGTGTGGTTCCAATTGATTCACCACGAATGCAACGGTCGTGACACCAGTTGTTTTAGGAAGCTGTGAGTCTGCAGACGCATAAAATAATACACAAACGAGATACAAATCATAATAAGGATTTATTTATGTGCATTTAAATTTGTTACCAAAAATTGAACATCTTAGTCTAAATGAAGGACAGCCAGCTATCTTCCAGTTTTCATTGTTGTGTGTCTCGATATCTTCATAAAAACTCTTCTATAGTTAGAAGGTTTTACTTAGATTTTAAATAAGGCTGTTTAAACCTTTTTAGATGTTTTCATTTTTAAGATTTTTTAATAATGTATTTAAATTTTGCTTTCTCTTTCAGTCGCCAATGATTAATAATTTGTCGTTATATGTTGCCTTTTTTCTAAATTGTTTTGATTCTTGTCCCGTAACTATGAATATCTGATCCAATAAAGTAGGTTTGATTTGAATTTTTATAAAGTGTGAGGTTTTCCATACTGTATAATATAAGACATAAATGTTTGATAGAATAATTCTCTAGTTTATAAATAATTGCATTTATTAACACTAGGGTAGGTTTTGGACTGAAGCCCCTCAATGGATATAATTACTCACAAAATGGCAAGCGTTGTAATTCTGCTCACTTCTGATAAAACGTCAATAATATGAGCATCTAATCTAATTGTTTTTGACTAAAGAGGTGATTTTAACAAACCCAAACTCAAGGGTCTGTATTGTCAATTAACAAATATTAGTGACAACGACAAATATTACAAACATGTTTTATAATTATGGCACAATAACGTTTATTAATTTATGTATCAACGTTGTACTTTTGTACATACATTATTATCATATGGAAAATAGTAATTTTTTATGAAAAGAAGTAGCCTACAATATACAAACTATTACATACACGGTCTTCCAATCTACCCTACTATTTCTACTTTTTGTTCTTGCTTAATGAGAGGTTTATTTTCAGGGGTAGTTATGTGTAACATTAAGGGTGCAATACATCACACGTTGCATAAATATACCAAATGGTAAATAATACAATAAATCATTACAATTTGTAAGTTAAATAAATTAATACATTATGATATAGCCTAAATATATAAGATAGAATTAGACAATGAATAAATTACTTAAGTTGATAAATTTACTACGATGACAATATATTACAATATGTATAATGGAACAATAACAATAAATATAAAGTTAAATTTGTTGATACAACATAAAGAACAAGCAAGGAATATCACAGTATGAGCTATAATGATGTTTAATATTAGTGGAGCCTGAATAGATATTTACCGTTTTATATAAATTAAGATGTGATCTTTTTAGTTTATTCTTGAGTATTACTGCCTTAGACTGTACCAAATATCAAATACTAGAACATTTTTTCATCGTTATTGAAAACGCTGTTATTTCCACTAGTTACCTTCAAAAGATGAGAGACTCGAGTTCGAGTCTCGGTTTGGCCCACATATTTTGTCTTCAAATTTGTTTAGTAATAAATTAGCTTTTTAGCGTATTATACGAATAAAGATTTATAAAAAGTCATTTGAAATTTAAATTATGTTTATAATATTTTCAGCTCGTTTATTTAAAATCACTATTTGACAGGTGACTGTTTCGGATAAACATTCAGATTTAAGTACTGTACTCCTCTAAATATGAACACATAAATAGGGCGGATGGTGTAGTGGTCAGCAAAATCACCCAGCAAGTTGGAGACCCGGGTTTAAGTCCTGGTTCTGTCCACACACTTTGTCATCAAATTTCTTTATGAATTACTTTAAAAATGGTAAAAGTTACTGATAAAATTATGTTCTGCCACAATGTTAGAAAAATATCTGTCTTGAAAGTCAATTATCGTTTGAAAGTTGGAGCTAAACGTGGTTCCAATTGATTCACCACGGAGAAACGTAACGGTCGTGACACCAGTTGTTTAGGAGAAAGCTGTGAGTCTGCAGACGCATAAAATGATACACAAACGAGATACAAATCATAATAAGAATTTATTTATGTGCATTTAAATTTGTTGCAAAATTTAACATCTTAGTCTAAATGAAGGACAGCCAGCCATCTTCCAGTTTTCATTGTTGTGCGTCTCGATATCTTCATAAAAGTCTTCTATAGTTAGAAGGTTTTAGATTTTAAATAGGCTGTTTAAACCTTTTTAGATGTTTTCATTTTTAAGATTTTTAGTAATGTATTTAAAATTTTGCTTTCTCTTTCAGTCGCCAACGATTAATAATTTGTCGTTATAAGTTGCCTTTTTCTATATTGTTTTTGATTCTTGTCCCGTAACTATGAATATCTGTTCCAATAAGTACGTTTGATTTGAGTTTTATAAAGTGTGAGGTTTCCATACTGTATAATATAAGACGCAAATGTTTGATACAGAATAATTCTCTAGTTTATAAATATTTGCATTTAATTAACACTGTAGGTTTTAGGACTAAACCCCCTCAATGGATATAATTACTCACAAATTAATAAGCGATTCCAGCAATTCCTGCTCACTTCTGATAAAACGTCAATAATATGAGCATCTAATCTAATTGTTTTGACTAAAAATTAAACTCAAACTCAAGATCTGTATTGTCAATTAACAAATAATGCATGACAACGTCAAATATTACAAACATGTTTTATAATTATGGCACAAATACATTATTTGTTGTAAAAAATAAATAAACCATATCTTAATTTACACTAATCAAATTTAAAATTAAAAACGTCATCAACACGATAAAACTCCTGTTCAATAAGAAACAATTTTAATTGTCTTTTAAATTGTAAGATATTTAATTCATTTTTTTTAAGTTTAAAGGCAATTTATTGTACATTTTTATTGAACAATAGAATGTCTGGTGCTCATAAAAAGTAGTTCTGTGACGAGGAATGGCCAAGACATTGGACCGCCGAAGATTGTACCCTGAAGGGGCACAATTTGGAATTGAGCTAAGATTGCTTTTTAAAAACCTCAAACAACTAAAACTGTAAATAGATGGAAATTTTAACGTTTTATTTTCCTGAAATTTACCTCGACAGGAAGCGCCTGTTTTAAGTCCTAGAACAATCCTAACTGCTCTCTTTTGAATTTTAAAAATTGCCCTCACTCGAAAACTATCAAATATCCAGATAGAAACACCATAGTTCAAAGCGGGAAAAAGCATCCATAATAAAAAGACAATCTTCTTAAAAGAAAGACAACGCAATTGAGTTTCTTCTGGACAAGGTCAATATGCTCATGAAAATTAAGATTTGAGTCTAGCGTGATGCCTAAAAATTTGGTACTAGAGGATGCCGAAATATATTACAACAGTGCATCATAAAGTAGTTTTTAAATATTAATGTACATCACTTAGGTTTTTTTTTAAATGTGATATTTGTCAGAAACTTCTAGAAGTATGAAAAAGGCTCAAGAAGAACTCACATTTCATGTTTTCTCTTATCCCTCCTCACAAAGTGATCAGATGTGAGTTATTACATTAATATCCCCCTTAATCAAACTTGATTCTCTGACGGGTCTTCATCGAAACGTATTGATTTCATTACTTACAATTGGTTTGTAGACGTTACACTTTTATACTTAGGAGTGTTATCGAATCATTCTAATAGATACACAGTTGAAAGGCAAAATCATGGAATTTTTAATATTTAATTAGTCTAGGGTTTGTGGGCATCACAAAACGCATTTTAGGGAAAGCGGTCCCCCCTTATGGGCCTGCGCCGGGAATCGAACCCGCAACCTTGCGCATTGCATGACGTGACTCTACCCACTGAGCCGAAGACGCAGGCCCACTATTTTATGTGGGTTTTTTACTTGTGTGGTTGGACTTCAAATAGTTGACTGGTAGGTTTAATTTGAAATAAATTAAATATAGAGTTTATAAACCCGCCGTAATGAGTTTTTCACATATTTAAAGTACCTTGCCGCAATGAAGAAGTGAACTACTAGTAGACTACTTACATCAAAGGCACTGTTTACCTAGCAAAGGAAATGAGGATTTTTGCTTTCTGCGAAAGAAACAGCATCACAAACCTCTGCTTCTAAAGTACATGAACATAAGGAATGTAAACGTTCAACTCTTTATGTTTACCTCATAAGAACAGCTTTTTGTTTCCAGACAGTCTCGCCTTTGAGTGGGACCACTTTGATGTCTTGCCTGTGGCAGCTTACAATAGTACCAGTTATCCAAGAGAATGCGTATAGAAAAATAAACGAAAACTATTAAAGTGATAACCAGTGATATTTGAGGTAGGTCAGACACTGATACCTGGACATTCGTTGGGAACAAAGCTAATTTTACATTTTCTCAATTCAGGTGTACATCAAACGAAACCCAGAAACCCCATATAACCTAGTTTAGTTTATTATTGTTATTTAAAGTACGTTGTCTTATTATTTTTTTCTGTTACGCTAAGACTAGGGATGTATTAATAGATTACCCACAATTACGCCCAAACATATGTCCTATCTTCTCTTCACTTTAGTACATAAAAGCCTAATAAAACCCGTAATTAGTTTGATTGTTAACGTTGGTAGAACTGATGAACACGTGATGGTATTGAGAGTCAAGTTTACAGCTGGCGAAGACAGTGGAACGATTGCAAAGGCTATAAACCTCAGGATTCTTTCTCTAAACTCCCTGTTTGCACCTTCTAACATCGGCCATTAAACCTTATCCTTCGAGCAGACCCTTTTTTATTTAACACTGGAAATGCTCATCATCGGAAAAATCGACTTTTGGGTATAGAGTTTTTATCGTGTGATTTTTTTTATAATCGACCAACAAGTTTCAACTACTGAAAATGACTAAGGCGTTACTACTGAATTTTAACTACACGATTCGTCAAAGGTTTTGGGGCATTTAAGGGTTTCTCTACTTAATATTTTAAATGGAATGTTTGCAATTACCATACTACTATCCGAGGATCATAAGAGAGTCAATATTTATCTACAGGGAAAAAGATAAACACAATTTTTACCTAGATAAAAGTTACAAACCTCCCAGAGTGAGTCAGCCAGATTAAATATGTGCATCCTTATCTGATTATAAACCAGATTAAATATGTGCATAATCAGAGCGTGGTCTGCGCCAATGGGAGTGCAGAGACACCTTGGGAATCGCCCAATGAAGTACGTCGGCGTCTATTGGCTGACAGCGGCAGCTTCACCCAATCATGTACCTCATTACTTACGCCGATATCGCAACTGCGGTTGGTACAACTGACGAAAGAAGGAAGCAGTTGGCAGCACTGCGACTGGAAATTATACAACAATCGCCTGAATCAGTCTCAGCAAGTCCACTGAGGGTGCTCGATTGTAAATTGAGCGAAACGTTTAGCACTGTAAATAGTGTGAATAGTTTATTGACGCGGTCTGTTCCGGAAGCTTTAGATGATTGACACCAGCCGCTTAATCCTTCGTTATCATAACGAACAGAACAACCTACTTCGCTCTCTTTGAGTCACACATTCAGAATGGGCTGATTGTCTGGGGCTACTCTTCACAAGGAAACCTGGTACTTCAAAAAGCAGCTGCCAGAGTACTCACTGGGATAGGATTCCGTGACTCCTGCCGAGGTGTCTTCCAAGACCCCAAAAAATACAAACTGTGGCAAATATGTTCATTGAAGAAGCAGTTGTTCACGTTGTCAGAAAGGTCTTACCCATCTCTCAGAGACCTCCTAGAGCACGAGGAATAGAAAAAACTACAGCCTGCAGTCCACCGCCTCACTGCTTACAGAAGAAACCCTCTTATCGGCACCATTGTTCAATAAACTTCCTCCCAGACTGAAACTGCAAGCTCACTCAAAAACTTTAAACGCAAGTATGGAATGGCACATGGAAGAAGAATTTTACGCCATTGAGGAATACCAAGACGGACGTAAAATCAGAAGAAGAGACAAACAAGAATGACTATTGTTCCTATCAGAAACGATACTGTTAATGTTCTTGTGCGGTTGAGCATTGCGACAGCAGGGTATGAGTTTGTCCTTTACAGTTGGTACCAATGCAGAGGCAATACCAGACTCCCAAACACTTACATAATGGCTTACAGCTGAGCTCTGTCTTCGTACATTGCCTCTTCACTGTGATTTATGCAATCATACTCTAATGTTGACCTGTTGTATGGATGTGTAAATGCATTTGAAAAATGCACATTCTTAGACAAGTTTTCCAACGTTAATGAAACAGGTTTTATAATACTGTTGTGGGTTTCTCGTATTCAAAGAACGACAAGAGTCAATGAATTAAAAACGTAATTATTTACTTATCAATCGAGGTTTTGTTGTTCACCTTAAAGCACTCGGCCGAAACAATTTCGTTTCCTCTTTTAACATGAAGAAAAACTTTGGACAATCTACAATGCCGACTGTGCTTATAAGTGGAGGTTTTTTTAAACATTGTTGGTCTAAACGTCATCCCATGAACTGGAATGAGGCTCATAATATCATAGGGAACTGCAGTTTTTTTAATGACTGATAGTTAAAACATTTTACACAAAACTAGCAGATTGTCCAATCAGCAAAGTTTCAATCGAAAAAATGTTCTTCTGGGTACTTCTCATCAAAAAAACTTAAGGGATTTACACATTATTCAGCTGGAAATGGCACAAAACCCACACAGCATGGTACTGAAACTCAAAACATATTACAGTTAACTTCACTAGTTTAATTATAAAACCGGAATTTACCGACCACTTCAGGAAGAACCTCCCTACGTTTCGGGCGGTTGGAGAACTCCACCCGTCCTCAAGAGCCTAGCCTAAACTTACGCAACATTATAGTTAATACTTAGCCAAACTTTAAAGGACGAGACAAAACGATGTGTTAACAACTACATTGTATATGTCAAAATATTGTCAGAAAGAAAATATTTACATAAAGAAAACCTAAAAATAGAAAAAGAACAGGTTTTCCCAACAGGACGGCACACTGCCTTCTTCTTTTCAAACATGTCACTTGAAAGAAATTCCTGAACGCTGTAACAGGCTAAATTTAACAAATGATGTTTTAATTTTGATCTAAATTTGTTATGGCTTGGTTCTAACTGAAAGGAATGGGGTAGGTTGTTAAATAATTTTATTGCGTTATAGGTTAAGTGTTTTTTGAAGAAAGATGTGGAATGTTTGGGGATGGGCAGTCGGTGAGTGTTGCGGAGCTGGTAAGGGGTTGTGGTGGAGAAGTCAAAATGGGAGAAATTCAGCCTGAGAAAAGTTAACGACTCCAAAATGTAAATGGAAGGCAACGTCAAGATCTTTGCTTCGCGAAAAATATCTCTACAAGATTGACGCCTTTTAAAGGAGAAAATAGTCCTCACAGCCTGCTTTTGTATTTTGAACAAAAATTTTGTATTTTTGGACTCACACCCCCAAATAGGCACAGCGTACGATAAGTGGGGATAGATGAGTCCATAATACGCGGTCAACAGAAGGTTGATATTTTGAAAATTCTTTAAGCTACGCAATACATAAATTCCCGAACTGAGTTTCTTTGAAATGTGTTTTGCATGGCTGTGAAAACTAAGACTCTCATCTACCATTAATCCGAGGAAGCTTACATTCTGGGTCGGACACACCTCGGCTTCATCTAAAAGCAGACTGAAGTTTGCACGTCTTCTTCCCAGGCAGAAGTTCATGAGTTGGGTTTTTTCATGATTCATTTTGAGGAAGTTATCACCAAACCATTGGGCCAAAATGTTTGCCTCGGTGAATACGTTAAGTTCCAATTGGTGGGGATCGGAGCTAGATAAGGATAGGGAGGTATCGTCAGCAAACAGTGAGAGCTTTGATGATGTGGTGCAGGATGGAAGCTGGTTCACAAGGGAGGTAGAGTGTTGGGAAATAACGGATCCTTGTGGTACGCCCTCACAATGGAGGTCTCAGTGGAGGGAAAGAATCGAACGCAGCCAGTCTTATCCACTGCCTAATTTCAACAAATTGCCTTCTACCTTGGAGATACGAAGCAACCCAATTGAGCGCAAGTCCTCTAATTCCCACTTCCTGCAACTTATCTATCAACAGCTTATGATCAACCATGTCAAAGGCTTTGCTCAGGTCGAAGAATATGCTTGCACAATGTTTCCCTGAGTCTAATTCATTTACGATGTCATTTATTAGGTTGTACATTGCTGTGGTCGTTGATTTACCTTTGACAAATCGTGTTGGTTCTCATAGATTATTATTATTTTCGAGGAAGCTCCACAGACGAGTAAGCATAGTCTTTTCAAACACCTTAGAAAATACAGATACTATAGATATGGGTCTGTAACTATTGCAAGTTTGAATTTCCTTTTTGTAAATTGGTCTTACTACTGATATTTTTAGAGCTTCTGAAATTCTCCTTTAGGAAAAGAAAGTTTATAATATGATGACACAGCGGTTCGGCTAAATATAGTGCCACCCTTTTCAGTAGAACGGGCGATATTTCATCGGACCTGACGATTTTTATTTTTTAAGCTGTTTATTACATTGAGTATCTCCTCCTTAGTTGTTGGGCAAAGAAACAGTGAGTTCAGATGTTCGTCTCAGTTCATTACTCTTGTTGGATCTACTGTTTGATTTCACACTTCCACCTACGTTTGAATAAGCTTCCTGATTTTCTAGTAAAAAACTCCGGAAAATAAACTATTGTCTTTACCATACGAGAAAAATTCATGTATCCACCGATCTGGGTACACTTTACCTATCTTAGTTTGAGTCCACCTTGGGAATTTGGAATCATACATTGGGGCGGTACAATCCAGGACATTATGAAACCGTTGATAGTAATTCAAAACTCGTAATTCGTACCATATGTAGCGTGGGAATATTTCACCCCTCAACTGAACTGTTTAACTTTTTAAACGTAATGAGCTTTAAAAACATCTATACACACTCTATTTTAATGTTTGTTAAAAAGAATAATTCCATTTTCAATCATATAAAAATAAACAGAAATACAAGACAAGCAAATGATAAAATGTTGATTTTTCCTTTATACAAAAAAGACACGAGTAGAAACCAATGTTATTTTAAATGTACTAGTATGTTTAACAAATGTTATATTAATTTAAATGGAAAATTGTTTAGTTACAAGAAAGAAGTGAAAAAATACTTGAAGTTCATTATTAACGAATATGTTTGTCTAAGTTCAAGAAGTTCTTTTTTTACTGTAATATTTTTATTTTTTAAACCTAAACTAATATAGACTACCGTATAGAATAAGATATGCTGTTATTAAGATACCGTTGATTTTTGTTATTATCTAGTGAGGCAAGACTGCTAATTTTACAACTGTTTATAAATTAATTTTCTATTTTTAAGCCGAGCGTGTCTTCGTGCACATGGCATTTATGTTATGTAATATTAAAAAAAAATTGGAATAAACGTTTTTCTGATTCTGAATACCTGGAGCGGACGTAAAATCAGAAGAAGACTTTTTGACGCCCATCCTGTTCTCTAGGAACATGAATTAAGATCATTAAGTTCAAAGTATAAGTTCAAATAAAACTATTGCAATAAAAAAATATGTTCTTAATAAGTGATATGCGGTAACTTCAGCTCTAAGAGCTGAGGATAAGCAGTAGATAATTGTATTCCTGACTTCGCCTCGTTAAACAAAACAAGTTTTACCGTCAACCTCTTACCAAAGCAAAGGCAACTATTGTTTCTATACAGAAACGATACTGATAATGTTCTGTGCAGTTGGCTGCATTGCGGCAGCAGGGTATGAGATTTGTCCTTTACAGTTGGTACCAATGCAGAGGCAATACCAGACTCCCCAAAGCACTTGGATAATGGCCTTACACTGAGCTCCTGTCTTCGTACATTGCCTCTTCACTGTGATTTATGCAATCATACTTCTAATGTTGACCTGTTGTATAAGGATATGGCAAATGCATTTGAAAAATGCACATTCTTAGACAAGTTTTCCAACGTTAATGAAACAGGTTTTATAATACTGTTGTGGGTTTCTCGTATTCAAAGAACGACAAGAGTCAATGAATTAAAAACGTAATTATTTACTTATCAATCGAGGTTTTGTTGTTCACCTTAAAGCACTCGGCCAAAACAATTTTGTTCCTCTCTTTAACATGAAGAAAAACTTTGGACAATCTACAATGCCGACTGTGCTTATAAGTGGAGGTTTTTAAACATTGTTGGTCTAAACGTCATCCCATGAACTGGAATGAGGCTCATAATATCATAGGGAACTGCAGTTTTTTTAATGACTGATAGTTAAAACATTTTACACAAAACTAGCAGATTGTCCAATCAGCAAAGTTTCAATCGAAAAAATGTTCTTCTGGGTACTTCTCATAAAAAAAACTTAAGGGATTTACACATTATTCAGCTGGAAATGGCACAAAACCCCACACAGCATGGTACTGAGAAACTCAAAACATATTACAGTTAACTTCACTAGTTTAATTATAAAACCGGAATTTACCGACCACTTCAGGAAGAACCTCCCTACGTTTCGGGCGGTTGGAGAACTCCACCCGTCCTCAAGAGCCTAGCCTAAACTTACGCAACATTATAGTTAATACTTAGCCAAACTTTAAAAGGACGAGACAAAACGATGTGTTAACAACTACATTGTATATGTCAAAATATTGTCAGAAAGAAAATATTTACATAAAGAAAACCTTAAAATAGAAAAAAAGAACAGGTTTTTCCCAACAGGACGGCACACTGCCTTCTTCTTTTCAAAACTTTCTTATTTCTAATTGCAATATTTTTACTATAATTCACTGCGGTCACAGCCCCGCTTCGTTCTTCAGCCTTAACTTGGTATCCAGAATGATAACGATCGTTACGAGGCTGTTTGCTACGCTCACAGACTCGCTTCAGTCTTTGGCCTCAGACTTGCGGGGTTTTACTACATATCATGATAAAAACACACATTTTAAATTTCAATATAATTGGACTACTAATTTCGCTGTTAGAGCGAGCGAAAAATAACTTTTTGGTCGCCATTTTGTAACGAGATGATGAATCGTCATAATTTTTGGTATATTGATGTAAAATAAATAATTATTTCAAAATAATTAGGAAATTTTTAGATCATTAAAACCTTTTTCTAAGTCGCCCCCACCCAACAAGCGAGATTTCGGTAGTCCGAATTTGCTGGTTAACAAACTAGACCAAGATATTTACAAAAGAAATATGTTTACCAAATTTGGCGAAAATCGGACAGATAATGCGACCAGTGGACATGATACACATACAGTATATATAAAGATTTGAAAGGTGCTCAAAACGTGTTCTAGGTGTCAGGATTGGTGTTCATTTCATGGTCCCCGGCGTGGGTCTTACCATGATGACGGCTTGAATATATCATTTTTCCAAAGGAAATTCTTCGATAACGAGACCATACAGATACCGTCTACGTTTATGAGTTCAACTGTACCCGTCAGTTCTGTCAGTTTGACGTATGCATTACATTTACTTACATTCTTCTATTAAACTTGTCTGAAGATTAAACTTGAGACATAACTTTAACGTGTCATGCACGAATCATTTAAACAATTAGTTCTGTTTTCATGTTTCGTGTACAATACTTCACCATTCTAAGTTGTAAAGGCTGAACCGTTTACATTGCCAATAGTTTTGAATTCTTTTGCTGCAGGTAAGCGTCATTTATATGTTTGAGTTTGAATATATTCTATATTGAACTTTTGACCCACACAAGTTGTAATTAATATTGATTATAAAAAGCAGTTTATAAACAGATTATAAAGTAGTTGTGTACATAAATGTAAAAAAATTAAAACTAATGGGGTAAAAAGTACTTAATGTTTTCAGCATTTTATAGTAATGAATACCACAAAGTAAGTGGAGAAAACATAAAGATTTTTTACTATTGATGCTTATTAATTCTTTGTTTGAAGTTTGTTGTTGACGATGAGAGGATTTCACTGAATTTTTCTCGTATTAAGTTGAACTATTATTGTGGACATTTTCCATCGTTAGTGAGCAGGAAGACCACGACGTTTTGGGATCTGCAATATGATCCCGTCATAAGGTGAAAGCTACCTTAAACATAACTCAGGACATTAGAAAATTAGCTAGTCTAAAGTAATCAGCCTATGGTTAGCTCGGACCGATTTTGGACGTGTTTTTTGTGAATTTACTCTGGTTGCTATTCACTTTCTTAGTGTGTCTTGTGTATGTTGTATTGTTTTCTAGGCTACATTATTTAAGATTTAAATATTTGTTTGACTTCCACACCTAAATGTTGTTTGGTTGTGCTTGACTGGTCATCTAACGCTGATTACTTTAGGCTAGCTCATTTTCTACTGTTCTGTGTCATGTTTTAGGTTACTCTTACCTGAAGATGGAATCAGATTGCTATTCCCAAAAGGTCGTGATCCTTTTGCTCACAAACCATGGAAAATGTCCGCAATAATAGTTCAACTTCTGATCCGTTTATCAATTGAGAGATGATTTGTTTTTACTGTTTTATTATCCAGCTCACAGGAATATTCTTTGCTACTGCAAAACAGAAAAATCTTTAAATCCGTTATCGTTGTCTCATTCATCGCTCTTTTTAGATATGAAGGAACTATGTTGGATATTGTTCCTGGCGAGTATATCAGAACATGCGGTGAATAGTCAAGTATTACGTCTTCCTAACAGCATTAAACCAGTCCACTATGACCTGTGTGTGCATACGGAACTGGACCCTATATTTACGTTCCAAGGTCGCGTAGAAATAGAGGTATGTTTCTTCTACCTCCACTGTTTCGCAATAGAGATGTTTAGTTTGTTCCTATTGCTATTAGATGCCACTTGCCTGAGGCAGGAAAATCAACATAGTTCGGCAGCACAGATAGCGCTGCGAGGAGATTTTTTTGAGAGTCTCAAGTAGAGCTACAAGCGCGCGCAAAGATGTTTGCTCTCGAAAATCGCACGATGTGGTCACATTTAAGTTGTCAACATCGTACAAACTCGACCATGTCGAGCCACAGTAGGAGAAACGCGGCAAGATATGTCAGTGTTTGCAGTGCTTGGACTGCCGCTACTGTGTTGATTTTCATACCTCGGCCCTTTGGCATCTATGCGCAGTCTACCTACCATAATATAATCGTTGTTAATTCTAACGTGTATGTTCAGCATTTATTAGTATGCGTATGTTGCATTTGTTTCGTTATTGCTAACTTTAAATTACTATAAAGACAAGACAGAAGAGAGCCATTGCAAAATGGAATCAGTCTGTTTAGAGACAACTAAATTAAATTATTAAAGAAAACTATAAATATATTAACAAGAACGTAACAATTTATGTCGAAATGGTAATAGTTATCAATGGCGGTACATTTGTTTGCATCTTAGTTTAAACTAAACTTAATTTTTATAATTGATTTTATAACAATTAATTTTAGTCGTAAAAATGTATTCGAAACATTGTGAATAATCACACAAATTTAAGTCTACGAGGGAAGTTAGTCTGAAATTTTAGACAAATTTGTAAGGGTTTCAAAAGATGAAAATAGCAGCGAGTCACTGCTCTAATTCAAGAATTGGGTTCCAGTTTTGGGTTATATGCGATATATCTTTTGAACAAGTGGATCTGCGTATCTTTGGACTTACAGCACAAAGATTAATCTGGAAGAGACGTCAGTGATAACTCTTCACTGCAAAGAGTTGAATATAACCTCCATATTCGTGATAAGCGCTGATTACAGAGCCTTAGAGGTCACCTCCTTCACACAAGGAGACCAAGACTTCCTGTACATACAAGTAAGTTTTAGTTTCAATCAGGGAAATTAAGAAAGCCCATTTATGCTAATGTGGGTACATTAAAAAAAGTACTTAAGTTTCAGTTTAAATTTTTAAACCATATATTATAAATAATCTAGTTTGAGCTTATAGACAAATTTCACATTATTTTCAAACATCCTTCTGGTGAGAAAAACTTGTTTCTGTTCATTACAAGCATTAAATTAAAATTCTGTGTACCCTATAGTTTTATAGAACTGGGCTTATGAGTATTTTCTACATATTATTTCTGCGAGTATGTATAGGCTATAAAACGGTACGTTCATAGCCTAAATACTTTTATGATACACTCACTAAAGTTGAACAAATACAATTATTTGAAAACTGCCTTTTAGCACAATTCAATTATTTTAGAGCCTATATTTACATCAATGCAAATCTGAATTTTTTGGAGAATCGGAGGCCACCAAAATATGACATATACTCGTATATCAAGAAATCATTATTTCTAGGTGGGAGAACAGTTGGTGGTCGACTCCTACTACAGGCTTGTTATTGACTATCATGGAAACCTTACGGATTCACCTGTTGGATATTATAGGGGTAGTTACACTGACTCCACGACAGGCATAACAAGGTAGGGTTGTGTATATTGTAGACTAGGTGAGATAAGTGGGCCAGGCTTACCAAACTAACATCAAGTAGAGGTTAATGAGAAGCCATTGGTCCTCATTATTTGAAGAGCACATTGGAAAATGTTTGGTTATTGCACAGCTGTATGTGCTTATGCAGTTAGGGTTATATAGAGAAACCAGGCCGACACGCAGCTAAGCGCTAAAGCGCCGCTTGTATAAGTAAATCGAATTTCCTTTGCAATTGCTCTTATTCGCTCCGTTCACAACCTCGTTTTGGCATTTGGCCATTCCAATGCACGGGCGTTACGAGGCTGTTCGCTACGGTCACAGTCTCGCTTCGGCCCTCGATATGAGAATTACTTGTTCTTGTACTGCAATTTTTATTACATATTGTAAAAGTAAAACGTACTTCAAATTTTATTGAAATTGGACTACTTATGACGATGTTACAGCAAAAAGTTTTTTGTCGCCATTTTGAAACGACTTGATGATTTTGTCTAGTTTTAAGTATATTGATGGGTACTGTCAAAATCGGATGAAATTTATTGTTTTTAGATCTTTAAAATAAACTTTTTGACCAAAACTTCCCAGATATTTACAAAAAAACCTGTACCAAATTTCATGAAAATTGGACAAAAATGCGACCTATAGAGAGTATTTCTTTATTTATTTATTTACAAACATACGAGTATGTATATACAGTGTAAACAAATGCTCAAAACGTTTTCTGGAGGTCAGGATTGGTGCTCATTTCCTGGGTCTGGGGATATCACATTTTTTCACAGGAAATTCGATAATAATCATAGAAAGAAAGGCTGGCTGGTCAGTGTCCAAAATCTAGAACAAGAACTTGATCCACTCCACCAGAGTTGGAGTTTTGACGTTACCCTTTCCTCCCTTAACCGTGTCCACTAGATTCCCCACCAATGCAGTTATCTTAGTTTGAAGTTTGTTACTTGCAAAAGAAGAATTTCAAAATTGAATTATTATTTCATTTTTCATCTTTACTAAACAAAAACTAATATCAAGTTTCGTATCTGCAATTTAATCCTGTCTTCAAGTTAAGGGTAGTTAAAAAATAACCCTTGTCATTATGAAAAGAGCAACCCTAAGGTAATTAGCATAAGTTGTCCAGTCAAACACTGCCAAACAATAACATGAACGGATTTTTTCGGGTTTTGACACGTAGTATGTAAGAGGTTACGGTGTTGGTGTTTATTCTGATGCTACTAGATTTTGTAGGTAATTTGTCTTAACGGATTTTTTTAATTCAAATAAGAACAACTGAACACTTGAATGTTTCAGATGGTGGGCGGGCACACAGTTTGAACCAATCGACGCCAGACGAGCGTATCCATGTTTTGACGAGCCGGCGATGAAAGCTACCTTCAGTGTTTCCTTGTCCCACAGAGATAATTATACGTCTGTTAGCAACATGCCTGAACTCTACCGGCGACCTCAGTGAGTAGTGGAAATTCAAAACTTAAGTTTGGGAGTTTAAGTTGACTATTTGGCTGTTTAGTTACTTATCACTAACCTAGCCTTTTAAGTGAATACTGACCCAGCTGCATGGCCGATTACTCCCTTACTCATCAACGCAGAAAGAAAAGTATACTTGGAAAATCCACGTGCTGCGTAATAACTTAAAATATTGTTAAAAATTTAGGAACTACATTGGACTGATAGGCGTTTAAGGCCGTTGTCACAACTACGTATAATGTAGTTCTTCCGGTTCATGCCATGTCAAAACATGATTATTATTTTCTTGAAATGAATCAGTCTAGCTGTGGAGTACCATCTTCAGTCGCTGATTGGCTGAAACTGAGATGCTTGCTGTCTCCTATATCCTATTGGTCACAGGGCTGCCAACCGTCCACTGTAGCTGAGATGAGTTATTATCATTGAAAATAAACCATTTAAATAATTATTAAACTGATGATAACTTCAACAAGGAAAACAGCACTAAACTTTCAAGAATCTGGCAACCAGTCCTGAAGAAGTCTTTTTGATAGTGTCACAGCCAATGAGACAGTTGACATCCCTGCTTCAATAGACGTTTGGCAACCCTGTGACTAATAGGTTAGCAGACAGCTAGTATCTCAGTTTCAACCAATCAGTGAATGAAGATGGTACTCCACAGCGAGACCAAAAGATTTCAAGCAAAAAAATAATGATGTTTCGACGCAGGGTACTCTAATCATGAAAGAGTGAAAATCGAGCCACTCTCATGAAAGATAACTGCCCCAGAGCGAAATTTCACTCTTTTTGAGTGGTTTTCACTCTTTCATATTTAGAGTGGGTGAACCGGAAGAACAAGATTATAACTTAGGGCAGGCCTGGTCTAACTCCAGTGAGTGTTCCATTGATATCATTAAGTTGGCGATTTAAAGTCATGTATAGTGATTTAGTGGTAAAAATGTATGAAATTTTTCCATGCACTAGGTTATAAAATGTTTTAAATGAAACCATTATTAAACCTTTCAGTTATAGAATCCTAACTTAGAGACAGTTATGTTCGCTGAGTTTTATGCGCACTCTATAGTTTGACCCTGAAAGTGTTAAAAGTTTAGTAAATAGTTCACATCATATTCATCTTTTGAACAGGAGCACGTTTCATAATAACATTTTGATTTTGTTAAGAAGTGTAGCCTAGTTGTAAAAAAATTACGCATCTACATACACCCAGAGCTACGCACAAATATAACAATTGGCTTTGAACTGTTTGGCAATCACTTGGGCTTCCGTAACGCATAAATTCAACGTTGATACGATTAAGTTTAATCATGTATTTAACTTAATATTTTACTATATAAGCATATTGTTTAACAGTGCTACCAGAGAAGGATGGGTAGAGACCGTGTTCACGAAATCAAAAGTCATGTCTACCTACCTTGTCGCTTTTGTGGTCTCCGATTACATCTACAAAGAAATTGCTGTCGACGCAGAAACCAATTTGAACGCCAGGGTGTGGGCTCACACTGATGTTATCGATGAGGTGACGTTGTATTTTTATTTAAGGGCTGTATTGATAGAATCTTTATTTATTAATTGTAAAAATAAACATGTATTCTATTCTCACAACGGTTAAAGCATTCAAAAGGTGCCAAAGGGCGTTCAAAACTGTCGCTTAAAATTTTTTGAGGCAGTGTTCTCGGGCTATATACCTGAGAAATCATAATAAACTCTTCCGAAAGTCCTTGATTATTTCAAAAACCACCTTGCTAGGAACACTGCCTTACTCAGACAGTCACCATTTTGTTTTTAATGTTTTTGTTAACGGACAATTTCTTTCGATCATATCTATCAACATTGAGGTTTTCACACGCTTTTATGTTTTAAAAATAATCAATTCTGTCAAATTATAACCTTTTGGCCAATAACAAATGAAACTTAAAAGAAATAGTGGCTGTCCGAGTGAATAAGTATGATGTTTTCTCTAGTATTTAGGCCAGGAACAATACCTTGAATTATTGTGAAACATCCTGTATAACTATTTATACAAAAGCTCAAAACCAAAGTAACGTAATTTTTAAATTACCTCAACGGTCACCAAAATTTCAATACACAGTAACGTGTTGAACCTTAGCAATGATTTCACAAGTCAAATAAATAAGCAATCAAAACAATTCCAAATAAGGCCTTTTGAGGACAACGGCTGTTATAAATTTCAGTTGCCTTTTTAGATATTTTAAATGTAAGCCAGCAAATATGCCGTTGCAGTGGATAACCTATTTTGGTATAATAATGAGTATAACGTAATTTTTGAAGCTAATTAATTTGTGAAGAAACCCCAATTTTTAAATTTGTGAAATATCCAAGAAAGATCTTATCCAAACAAGCGTCTTTAAATCAAATATATTGCGTTTTTAAATAAAATGTTAATTACAGTATTGTAGGTACTGTAATGCTGGAGAAGAGTACAGTTATCGGATTTTGGAAATATAAACGTGGTATTATATGGTTTTATTAAATAAACATTATGTTTTGAACCATTTAGTTAACGAACCAATATTTTTCAATATAATATTTATTTTAAGTGAAAAAACTCAAATAGTTCAAGAAATGTTAATGTTGGTGTATTTTCCCATATAGGTGGATTGGGTTCTGGACCTATCACCAAAAATCATAAATTCCTTGGTAGAATATCTCCAAGTTCCCTTCCCTCTACCTAAAGTTGACATAAGTAGTGTTTCTTCCCTTATACGACCAGGGATGGAAAATTGGGGACTGATTACACTGAGGTAAAACTGTATTTGTCTCTACTGTAACAATATACCTATACGTTAGATAGTACATACACATTAATAATTAATTAAATAACTGTAAGAAATAGTTAACTCGAAACTAAATATCTGTAAAGACTTAACTTCTATTCTTGACCGTAGTATATACTCGGAGTTTAAGGTCTTATTAGAGAAATACTATGGGAAATAGAGCTGTTCGTTTCCACCGCTTAAAAACCAGAAAGCATTTTTAGCTTTTATCAGCAATTTTGCTGGAATTCACGGTAGCGCTTGTGGCTACGCGGCAAGATAATTGAACAAGTTTAAAATAAAAGACCGTTTCTGTAACATAAGTTTCCCAAGGTAATACATTGGCCCATCGAGGTCAATATAATAATGTTATCTTCTCAGTTGTTAAAACGCACTTCTTATCCCTTCAGCTCTCATTTGCTTCCATGGCAACCATTTTTATACTTCAACTACGGTACATCTGTTTTCCTTTAGAAATATACACTAATAAACCAAACAACACACTTAAAAAATATTAAAATATATTTTTTTAAATTATGTTAATAACTAAAAGAAAAATCAACAAAAACAGCCATGTTGGCCCACAGCCGACAGAAGAGCTGAAAGGGTTAAAATCCAGTATTGATTATTTCCCTTGCCGTTTTCCCTCACACGCAAGGACACATTGTTATACTTTGTTTCAATGTTTAATACTTTGAGGACTTTGTTTATTTACTCGTATTTGTGAACGAACATTTTAGAGAGCCCACTTGTTTGTATCAAGAAGAATACAACACGTTTGTGTATCAATGGCTCATTGCAAACACTGAGACCCATGAGCTTTCACATTTCTATTTTGGAAATCTGGTTACAATGAGTTGGTGGCCTGATACTTGGCTTCACGAGGGCTTCGCACAGTACTTCGCCAGTTTTATCATCGACAGTGTAAGTAAATATTGATATATTTTATAAATGTTCTGTTTGTTTTGATAAATAAGATAGAAAAATATCAGACAGTTTACTGCTCTTTCCTTTCGGTCTTTGGCCACACCTTTGATAATACATATTGTTATGGTTTTTTGTTTTTTATTCTATGGCCTCAGCTTCTTGGCGTAAAACCAATGCTAGACATTATCTTTCAATATTGCCGCCTACATATTAGTAATTCGGAGAACATAAATATATTGCTGTATTTATTGAATTCCCTTTGGTGCAATGATATATTCAAGCTGTTCTCACGGTAAGACCCAGACTCGGGACCAAAAAATGTGCACCGAACAGGTTTTGAGCAGTTTTTCATAACTGTATATGCGTATTTACATCCATATGTATTTATGTAAATACTCTCTACAGGTTGCATTTTTTGTCCGAGTTTTGTAAAATTGTGTACAAATGTTCCTTTTGTAAATATCTCCATCAAGTCGTTAGCCAGCAAAATCGGGCTGCCGAAAGTACCCTTCTGGGTGAGAAATTTCACAAAAAAGGGTTTAATAATCTAAAAAGAGTAAATTTCGTCCGATTTTTTGTTATACGTTAATATAATAAAAATTATGGGAATCCGCCAATTCGTTTCAAAATCGCAGCCAAACAATTGATTTTTCGATATAACAGCGGAATGAGTGGTCCGATTTTATTGAAATTTAAAATGTAATTTCTTTTTATGATATGCAGTTCGCTATATATATAAGCCTCGTAAGATTCGTCGTTACCGAACATTCCAATTTGAGGCCAAAGGCCGAAGCGAGGCTGTGGGCGCAGCGAACAGCCTCGTAACGTCCTTGATCATACAGGAGTCCTAGCTGAAGCCGAAGGCCGAAGCGAGGCTGAGAGCGTAGCGAATTAGAGAAACAAATTGCAAAGGAAATTCGATGAACTCATTTCAGCGGCGCTTTAGCGCTTAGCTGCGTGTTGGTTAGGGTTTGTTAGGCTTTATAAGTTGTTGTGGTTGCTTTAAGCTATAAACGTAGCTATAATCCTCTATAAAAGTACTTTTAGTTGCTTAAGAGTAGGATACAAATAGTAATCGTGAATAGCGTTGTACGGTGCACATGGCCCAAAAACAAAACTATGAAATTGTCAATGCCCTTCAGGTTTGCTTGCATAACCCAAAACTAATTTTCAACCACTAAATTGAATAATACTTTGCAGATACTTCCTGGGTGGAACGACGTAACTTACTCAATTACCTGGATACAAGAAGCTAGAGAAATCGAAGGTCAAAGTAACGCTCCGAAACTTATGAAAGAACTTAACAACGAAGCAGACTACGATACGTTGTTTGATGAAACCCCTTACTATAAAGGTAGTCAATCAACCTCTAAATCTCCAATTGACTAAATCACTATTTGAGATGCCGACCACTCTCATGAGGGTATTTTAAAGCAAATATGTGGTGAAGGAGGAGTGTGATGAGTGGTAGTAATGAGTTATGAGGTTTAGTCTTGTTACAAACTATAGTCTTGTTACAAGCTCAATATTAATACATAGCTGAAGTCTTTGACACAATCGTTTCCTCTTCTAGATACTCTTGTAGGTTTACTTCTTCCGAAGGATAACCATAGTAGGCCCATAGAAGTTTTAAGATAGAGGAATAAAATAGCACAGAGTTAAAAGCAAAAGACGTAAACATGTATGTGTGCGTGTTTCGACCAAATTAAAATAAAGTTGACGGTTACGGCTGACATTTTAACAGTCATTCGTGTCACTACCCTTAACTTTGACTTCATAATTGTTTAGAAAGACCCATTATTGTATTAAATTGTGTTTAAAATGTCTAACTTTTATGTTGAGCCTTATACCGACTGCTCTACGTTTTTGAAATCCAGTTTGAATACAACCTGAAATTGATAGTGAAACAGGTAGGCTGTATGTTGTTGGGTTGTGTTTGACTGGTCAGCTTACACTGATTACTTTAGGCTAGCTCATTTTCTAATGTCTTGTGTTATGTTTTAGGTTATATTTCACCTGAAGGCATGATCACATTGCATATCACGAAACGTCGTGATCTTTTTACTCACTAGCGATGAAAAATGTCCGATATAATAGTTCAACTTCTGAAATCGACAACAACAAACTTCACAAAGTATGTCTTGTTTTCAGGTTTTCTGATCGTCTATTTCATGCACAACTTCCTAGGCGATGCAGTGTTCCGCTCTGGTCTAACTAGATATCTGGAGAGGTTTGCCTACTCCAACGCAGATTCTGATGATCTGTTCTCCTGTCTCACTGAGTCTGCAGAGGGACGAGGAGTGTTGCCGGATGGAGTCACTGTCAGTGACGTCATGCACCCGTGGCTCTATCTGGAGGGAATACCGGTCATCAATGTAACCAGGCAAGGGAATGGACAGATAACGGTATCTCAGGTAAATAGCAGAATCTCGTAATATAAAATAATCACACAAAGCATCCCAATAAGGTGAGCAAACGGGACCCCTTTACTGTGGAATAAATTTTAAGCAGAGTCTAAACCATTAAAAACAGTAAATCGATATTTTCTCTTTAGTAAATTATTGAACTGTATCTGTCACTTTATCTAAAGACAATGTTATAGCAGGAAGTTAGCGTACAAATGCTGCATGGCTAAGGCAGTCCACGCAAAGAATGCGCTGCGAGAGACTCTTTTTAGAGTCGACGTTTAAATTCTCAAAACACAAAATTTTACTGGTGGAATCGAAAAGGGGTCTCTTGTCTTTATGGAAAAATACATAGACGAGACAAGTAGTCCCTTTTTCAGACGATTCCCGTGAAGTACTTTGTTCCACAAAAAAGGTTCTCCTCCACTATAGTGGACTTATTTCTTAAGATCCGTTCTCTAAAGTTGAAGAAATCTTTTTATTAAATCTATACCTCTACCGTTGAAATAGCTCTTCTCTTTCCCCAGCAAAGATTTGGTCGTAGAAGGTTGTTTCCAGAAAATTCATATATAACGTTTAAAGATTTACGAGTATCTACAGTTGGTGAACACCAAACTTGGTAATTCTTTAATCACGTATTAAAGTTTAGTATCGTGTTAATTATTCAAAACTGAACTTAAGAATTATTTGAACTCCGACATCTTTTATAGTGTGGAAGAATTTTTAGATCATCTGCCTACCACTTGAAAGGTCTGGAACTTATTGTGTTGATTAATAGTATAATTAGTTAAATGGCTAGAGGCTTGAATTTTAAATTAACTAATGTATATTTGATCTTTTTTTAACAAAACAAAAGATTTTTTGTAATGGTCAATAAATTTTAAATGTTCTATGGTACTTCGCAGCAATTTAATACCGTCAAGGGTTTTAGTTCTACACTTTTGTAAATAATTCAACCAATCAACTGAAAATACAAGCATTTCAACAATCTCCCTCTCACACCCCTCTTTTGCCATTTTTAGGAAAGATACTTTTCTCGGCCTAACGACAAGTTTATAAATGACTCATACCTTTGGTGGATTCCGTTGACGTATCTTTCAGCATCTCAAACCTTCAACATGGAACAACAACAACACCAACCAACAACAACTGTCAACTGGCTAAGAGGCGACGAGTCAGAAACCACCATCGACACAGGGCTTGAGGAAATGGACTGGATCATGTTTAACGTAGAGAACGCAGGTAATTTTTTATATATTGTATATAAAAGTAAATCCACCAGTCACCTATGCAGCATATGTGGTGACCTTAGCGATGAAATAATACCGACCGTTGGCTGGAGCGAGGCTCGAACCTGCGGACTTCGGATCCACAGTCTTGCGCGCTACCGACTCTGCCACCACGCTGGCAATTGATTAGTAAAGCTTGGTGATATTAATTAGTAGAGCTTGGTTAGTGAAGCTCTGAAGCTTAATTAGTGAAGCTTTGAAGCTTGGTTAGTGAAGCTCTGAAGCTTGGTTAGTGAAGCTTTGAATCTTGGTTAGTGAAGCTTTGAAGCTTGGTTAGTGAAGCTTTGAAGCTTAGTTAGTAAAGTTTTGAGGCTTGGTTAGTAAAGTTTTGAGGCTTGGTTAGTGAAGCTTTGAAGCTTGTTAGTGAGGTTTTGAGGCTTGGTTAGTAAAGTTTTGAGGCTTGGTTAATGAAGCTTTGAAGCTTGGTTAGTGAAGCTTTGAAGCTTGGTTATTAAAGCTTTAAAGCTTGATTGGTAAAGCTTTGAAAATTGTTTAGTAAAACTTTGAAGCTTGCTTAGCGAAACTTTGAAACTTATTTAGTGAATCTTTGAAGCTAGGTTAGTGAAGCTTTGAATATTGTTTAGTGAAACATTAAAGCTTGTTTAGTGAAGCTTTGAAACTTGGTTAATCTTTGAAGCTTATTAGTGAGCTTTGAAGCTAGTTATTAAGCTTAAAGTTAGTAAAGCTTTGAAGATTGTTTAGTGAAACATTAAAGCTTGTTTAGTGAAACTTTGAAACTTGGTTAGTGAATCTTTGAAGCTTGCTTAGTGAAGCTTTGAAACTTAGTTAGTGAAACTTTGAAGCTTGCTTAGTGAAGCTTTGAAACTTGTTTAGTGAAGCTTTGAATCTTGTTAGTGAAGATTTGAAGCTAGATAAGTGAAGCTTTGAACTTGGTTAGTGAAGCTTTGATGCTAGGTTAGTGAAGCTTTGAAGCTTGTTTAGTGAAGCTTTGAAGCTTGGTTAGTGAAGATTTGAAGCTAGATAAGTGAAGCTTTTAATCTTGGTTAGTGAACTTATCTGTGTGGTGCAATCGTTTGAAGTATTTACACTTTTTGGATTAATGTGATAAAAAGAGGTTCAAAGTCTATTAAAAGCTACCGAAAACTTGTGAGAAACGGCTTAGGTTCATGAAATGCGAATTGTGTACAAGATAAACTAAATACACACAAATGTCATTAAGAGAAGTTTTATAACTCTAGTATTTTTCAGCTTACTGTAGAACCAACTATGATGTCAATAGTTGGACACTGTTGATTGAGCTTCTTGAATCTGATGGTTTTAAAGTCATTCCTGAACGAAACCGACACGCTTTGATCCTAGACTCCTTCCAACTCGCAAGCGCTGAGTATCTGGACTACAACATTCCATTTAAACTTATCAGGTACTGAACAGTAACGTAAGGGTGTACGCTTTACTGGCACTATTTTGTAAACTGCATTAGAGACAACCCGATATAACCTTGTGGAATCCCAAAGATCGACAGATTTGTAGGATTTTAAGGGTCCGCCTCAGTGGTCACCTCAGAGAAAGGCTGAATTCGTCCGCACAAGGAACACACAACACCGCGCAAGTAACAACGAGCCTTCTTTAAACTAAAACGGCCTAATAGTCAAACCATGCAACTGCAAGGGTCAACACGGAAACGTTTTCACATTTAAAATAATATTTACATTAAAAATTGATTAATTTGATGTATTTGGACATTTGAAGAGATTTTTGTCACGCGTATGGAGCTTGAATTCTCAGAAGTGGTCTGATAGTTTCACAAACAAACTTTGAAATCGAAGTCTTAGTTATTTTCAACTTTATTTTGTACTTAAACCATTACTCATTTTTTAAACAAGTTTCATATAATTTTCAAAGCAAGATCGCTTTCCCCGGTCAAGGCATCATCAGTTATAAACATAAGACATCTGTATGAAAATAACAAATAGACTTAAAACACACAAATACAATTTTGAATAAGTTCAGCCGAATAGTTATAAAAACCCTTAAATACTATAATGAATAACATATGATTTTAATTGAATATTTGTGTTGAATTTTAAATCTTTTTCTTGATTTCATCTTCTACGAGATTAGTGGTATAAAAATATTACTAAAATTTAGAAGGCTGTGAAATGCAATCGTCTTTATAAATGGCTATACATGCACTTTCAATTTTGTTTCGTTTAGTCCAAGAGGGTTCTTTACAAATTAGGAGGATGATTCAAATTTTATTGTATGACTTTCACTAACAGCATGTTCCACTAATTTTGATTTTTCTGAATTTTGATCTTATAATTATATATATGTTCCTAGATCCTTGTCTCAACCGGCCTAGAAGTCTGTCCAAAATAAACCTTATTGCACTCACAGTCAATTTTGTATACCGATTCTTTAGTGTCTTGATTTTTGTTTTAGGTTTAAGTTTTGTTAATTGACTTTTAAACTATTTTCTGATTAAAACCGGTTCTAACATTGAATTTATAATTGATTTTCGAATATTCTCTGATAGCCCTCTTACATATGGGATTATAACTGTTCCAATTGGCTTAACTTCATCCTGATTATTGTTTGGTTTTCTTCTGATTGTTTTCGTTTGACTTCGTTTATTAACTTTTGGGATATTGATTAGATTTTAGATATTCAATAGTTTTAGTTTCTTCTTGTTTTGCATGATTTGGGTCTGATTCTATAGTTTGTATTTTTTGAAATAAATTTTGAGCTACACCTAATTTTACATGCCGAGGATGGTTGGAATTAAAGTTCAAGAACTGACCACTAAACGTTTCTTTGTGATATACTGATGTTTGAATATTGTTGTTCCCTGTCTTACTGATAAGGACATCTAAAAATGGAAGAGTCTTTTCTTTTTCATCTTCCAGGGTAAACTTGATCGTTGGTCGAATGTTGTTGATATGGTCTAGGAAATCATACTGAATATTTTCTTTTCCTTCCCAAACACAAAATATATCATCAACGTATCTTAGCCAAAGTTTAGGCTTTACTGTCGAACAAAAGCAGAACAAAACTATTATTGAGCAGAACAAAACTATCGATACCCACCATATTAACTTTACTTGAATGTCGTAACGTTGTTTATTTTCAAGTTGAAGATACTTTTTCAAGCAGATCTCTGGTCTACCGATGGGAGGGGTTTTAAGCCCTATTGTCAGCAATATCTTTATGGACCATTTTGAGTCAATAGCATTTTCCGGTTGGACCGTAAAGCCTAAACTTTGGCTAGATATGTTGATGATATATTTTGTGTTTGGGAAGGAAAAGAAAATATTCAGTATGATTTCCTAATTTTTATTCATCCTCCCTAATTTGTAAAGAACCCTCTTGGACTAAACGAAACAAAATTGAAAGTGCATGCATGGCCATTTATAAAGACGATTGCATTTCACAGCCTTCTCTAAATTTTAGTAATATTTTTATAACACTAATCTCGTAGAAGATGAAATCAAGAAAAAGGTTCAAAATTCAACACAAATCTTCAAGTACAATCATATGTTATTCATTATATTATTTAAGGGGTTTTTATAACTGTTTTCGGCTGAACTTATTCAAAATTGTATTTGCGTGTTTTAAGTCTATTTGTTATTTTCATACAGATGTCTTATGTTTATAACTGATGATGCCTTGACCGGCGAAAGCGCTCTTACTTTGAAAATTTAATGAAACTTGTTTTAAAAAATGAGTAATGATTTAAATCCTCTAAATTTTTATCAAGAACCCAACGGAGAACATTTATTTTGTACACTTAAAACGCATGATTTCAAAAGAAACACTCTTTACGCACTCAACACATAAATGCTTTATCTTAAATTGTGTAGTGT
This sequence comes from Matsumurasca onukii, assembly GCA_018831715.1. Taxonomy (NCBI): domain Eukaryota; kingdom Metazoa; phylum Arthropoda; class Insecta; order Hemiptera; family Cicadellidae; genus Matsumurasca; species Matsumurasca onukii. Next base: position 64,968,755 of record CM032058.1, read on the forward strand.
CGGCGTATTTTGGATTACCCTTAATTTGGAGGCCCTTGCAATACCCTTCATTTGACATCTATTTGTAGAATATACAAGCAAATATGGTTATAAAAGTATCTGTTATGTCGATGTGTTTCGAAATGTTGTCCAAATATAACTTGTATTGTTCATTCGCTTGATGGAGTCTTATTCACAGATACATAAAGAAGGACAGAACATTCCCGCCCTGGAGCGCGGCACTTTACTCTATGAGGTGCTTGGACAAGCAATTGCAAAGTAGTGGCAAAGTTTATCCCACACTTAAGGTATTAGCTCAGCTAAGATTTGGTATTATTCTATATTTAATGCCTCTACGTTTTTAGGAGAACGCCATATTAATGGGTTTGACCATACCAGGTTTTAGGGGATTATATTGATAAGAATTTATGTTGGAAAGCCCACAATGACTAAGTTTGTACAATTGTTTCCCCTGGAGTGTTTTGTTGTTGTATTCAACAAAGTTAAAAGGTATATAGCCTACTCTTTAAAGTCTTTGAAAACATTTTACTCTGAAACTATCTAAGCTCACTTATACAAGGTGAGTTTTAAATGCCCTCAACCCCACCTTAACTTTAGAAAAAGGAAATATTTTTTAAACTCTTAAGGAAATGTTTTCAAGGATTCTGGGGTATGTTTTGACGTTCTTTGCGTCACCCACCCCTCACCTGAAATCCGGGGAGGGCCCCCAAAACTTTAAATACAAATCCCTTGTGGAATTTCAAAATAAAATTAATTTAATACAAATTTAAGAACGCAAAGAAAAGGTTTTTTATTTCAACTCGTGATATCTATTTTGTATTATTCCACTCGAATTGAAGGAATGCAGGCTTAGTTTTGTCACGTTGTTAAATATGTTGTTAGCGAACTATTTTTAAGTATGTATAAAATATATTTGCCTGTTCAAGTAGAGTGTACTTTATCCTAACTAGCTCTTGACGTTCCAGGCATTTTACCTAAACTTGTTACAAGAAATGTATGAACATTTTGGACCAATCACCGATGTCCCTGACACTTTGGAAATGATTCGGTCGAAATATAGAATTTTCAGAGCAGCAGTGACATATGGCTTGGAAGACTGTGTCACAAAGGCATTGCAGATATTCAATACCTGGATGCAAGCTGGAGTTGATTACAAGGGGTTTGTAATAGCTTACTTTGCTGTATTAGCTTTTAACGAATTCATGGTTTAATTAATATGTCATAGATTAATTAATTTCTAACATTATTTCGGACGTTTTTCATCGTTTTTGATAAAAAAATTACGACGTTTCGGGATCTTGAATCTGACCCGTCTTCAGATAAAAAGTAACCTAAAGCTTGACACAAAACATTAGGAAATGGGCTAGCCTAAAAGTGATTTACCAGGCTGACCAGTCGTCCACCACCAAATAACCTTTATTTTTTTCTTTGAAATAGTAAAATTTTATAATTGCTAACCAAGCATACATACAATATGTACAAAAGTTTAACGAAAATTAAAACAACAAATAGAGAAATCAAGCACGTCCACGGACAGTTGCACACTGACTGGCCAGCCAACAGACAGCCCCATTGGCTGGCTTGGAGCAGCGGACGACCAATCACAACCATGAACCAGACCGACCGAATATGACAGAGAACGAAAAATATATATTAATACTTAGCCAATAGAAGGAAAAATCTTTAAAGTTTTTATGAATAAATTAGGTTTTGTTAACATAGAATTTAAAACGACTAACAACACTTATACTAATTCACTTAAGAAATTGTACCATCGTCGACACCAAACTTCAAACAAAGAGCTAATTAATCTATCCAGTGAAGCAAGATAGAAGATTCAACTTTACCGATTAACATTTGGTATGAGTTTTCGAGTGTGTGTTTGTCAGGTAGTTTTGTCCGTAATTGTGGACCAATTAACACGAAATTTGGTACAATTTTACCTTGTATCGAGGAAATTACAACGTATGGGTAAAACCTTTCCTTTTCACATTTGGTTTATGACATCGGAGTTTAGTAAAGCAATACTACATAGACTTGTTAAATACATTTCAGATAATTCAGTGGGAAAAACTTTGAATGCAAAGACATCTCGTAGTAAAGTTAATTTTTGGAACTCACTTGAGACTCGCCGGCCGGCTTCTACTTCAGCAAAGAAAGTTCGCCGTCTTTCCGATGCCCAGCACTATCCACCCGTTGAAACAGTCAATGCACACCTGCTAAAGCTTTTTATTATTATTATTATTATCACTCTCCTCAAGCTCCTATAAACCATGTGGTGGTGTGTTTACTGTTTTCCAGTAGAAACCCATAGCAACGTATCGTCTGCGTAATTGACATTCCAAGATCTGTGTGAAATGTCTTGTCTGGTTCTAGAGTTCCTACACATTTCCGTGCAGTGATTTGTCAAGCTGGAGTACAGTACGGGGGAGAGGAAGAATGGAACTTTGTCTATCAGCTGTTTGAGAACGGGCAGACTGAAGATTTGAAATACGAATACAGTGACTCTCTTTACTGGACTCCTGATAATGCAACTTTGCTCAGGTGAAATTTTCTTTTGAAAACTTAATTGTGACTACTTTTCTTATTTTAAATATCTGATTTTCACAGGAAATGGATCGTGTCATTTCCATTGCCTTAAAGAACGAACCACCTTAGAATAAACTACTTTTGACCTTCACCCTAGACATACCGAGTAATTGGCAAAACCACCCCCTCCCACACCCACCAAAGAGCACATTTCAGGATACTCCGTAATCTGGTTAAGTTGGTTTGACTGACAAGTGTGAAGGTATAATTATAGTCTTCAATCGATATGTGTTAAATAAAACGCAAATTTTGTGGGTTTCCTGTGGTTAAAATTTCAACCACTCTGAAATTTCAGGAAAGGTGTCTTCTAATAAGTTCTAATAAATAACACTGTAAAACAGAACAGTAGAATTAAATTAGTTTTTAGCTAGTTTTAAAATATTCACTACGTCAATGCTAAAATTTTGAACTCTAGGCTATTATTCGGAATTAAGTACAAGTGGCTCGCTTTAGCTGGGTTTAAAAGTTAATTTTACTACTTCTTTCAGACTACTAGAGGACACAATGGACACGACAAAAAACATAAACTCATACGCATTTCCCATGTTTTTAATGCGCTGAAAGCAAGCAGACACAACTTTGAAGTTTGCTTGGGATTTGTGGAGGAAAACGCTCAGCTTATTGAAAACAGGTATGACAAGTTTATTTTGATTAATTGCTCTGATCTAATGCATAGTTATAGTTTTTATATATTAAAAACCACAAACAGTTGTGTTAAATGGCTTAAGAAGTGGCTGAGTAGAGCCGGGGGTGTTTGGACGATATAAAGAATCAAACTTAAAGGTTTCCAGCCAAAGTTTAAGGGTCCGCCTCAGTGGTCATCGCAGAGAAAGGCTGAATTCGTCCGCCCAAGGAACACATGATAACGCGCATGTAACAACGGGCTAAACAACGGGCTTTCTTTCAATTGATGCGGCCTAACTGTCAAACCCTCCGCTTGCAAGGGTTTCGTAAAAAGAGCTAGCGCTCTTATATAAAGGTTAAAATCGAATATGTTGATTTTTATGAAAAGATAAAGAGTTTATCTGTGATTTCCTGTGATTATATTTGTGTTAAATCTATTTTTACTTTGTGTAATAAGGTCTTAAAACTCTATATTTTATAACTGTAAACCGTTAAAAGCATAAAAACTAAAAGACATTTTAATAAATTAACTACGGGAAAACCTAGGTGTTATGTGTGTTTTTCATTTAAGAGTTGTTTCGTCAAAATAGCATTAGTACTAAAGTCTCCATTTTATTTCCCGCAAACCTCTGCAACGACGCTCTACCGTCCAGCTGAGGCGGATCCTTAAGTAGGAACGTACGCAAATTATGTAAGTTATGATTTTGTCTAAAATCATTGAGCCATTAGTGCTGCAGCATATAAACACAACACGTTAAGTTTCGTTACAAAATAAAATATAAGTTTTAAAATATTCAATACATATAGCAAACTTGGGTTTTAAATTTTGAACTGAAGAAATTCGTTTGTTAGTGTTTGTAATATACATGCTTCAAGAGAGTAGTAGATTACATTTAAAATATTAACTAGCTTAAAACGTCGTTTGTAATTTTTATATATCATAAGCGAGACCCAGGTTTTATCATCAAACTGTTGAAAGGTATATACTAAATATTAAATATTCGTTTTTGTACAACTGTATGATTTTTTCATGGTTTACAAGTTAAACTTTACTAGCTGTCGGATGTTATATTTTTCAGTACTAGTGCTTTGGAATTGTATATAACTTCCATCCTTGACTACGCTACAAGAACAGAAGATCTAGATAGAGTAAGTCAAACATATCCATAAATATAAGAAAGAAACAAAATATTGTTTGTAAAAGACATTTCACTAAGTAAATTCATTTATTTATTAAATTGTCTGTACGTATATATTATTAAGATACGAAATATATTTCAAGATATCTCCTTTAGTTGAAGTATGATTTACAGTTGAAAGATCTCAGTGGTTGTATAATTGAACACAATAAATTGGATCGTTTTAAAACTCAAGAATCAATACAAATATTCCTTATACAATTAATGAAGATAGCTCATCACAGGCGTTATGTCGTGTTCATGAATATGATTTAGTGAATAGTGTCCAAACATAAATGTTGAATTGTATTATGTACTACAGGTGAACAAAATTCTGGAAGATAACTCTGCCTTAGTCACCATCGATGACGCCATTAACCACTCTTATAAGGGGGCGAACTTCAACATAGAGTTCTTATTGAAGCATGAGGACGAAATATATAACATCTTAGGGGAAATGTGAAAAGTGCTTTAGATTTAAGATACGCTTTAAAAATAAATGATTTATAGAACCGTTAACAATTACTGTTTTAACTTTACGCCCATATCAATAATAATTTCTACAAATTCTTCTAAAGACTTTAAGATTATCTGAGGTACTCAAAATAAATTTAAGATTGCAATTCTGTTATGAAATGAAATTGCCGCCGGGCAGTTTCAACTCTGCTGCGCTTTACATTGCACCTGATGTCTGCTTTCTTCCATGAGCACAATAACTTTAAGACGAAGAATATGAAATTCAATATCAGAACTTTTAACTTTCAAGATTTCTGAAACTTCTGCACTTTAACAACCGGAAACTTTCGCAACAATGTGTGCAACTGTTTAACATGTTTATATAACTAGCTGTCTTATTATTTATTTGTTTTTCATTCCTACAAGCTGGTGGATTACGTTTGGAAAATAACAGCTATAGAACTCAAGCTAGTTTTTTATGCTGAGGCAACTTTGAGGATAATGTAGTATGCATAGGTTTAGAATAACAAGTTACAAGAACTCTGTACGGAACTCAGGTCTCCAGGGCCATTGTTATTCATCGTGTAGGGCACCAGAGACGACCTTTGAACTATACTTGCTTGCTAATGGTGTTTTATGCTATTTACCACTACAGGGTGTGTTCAAACGATTCATCAGATTGTAATCTTTTAAACCCTTTTAGTCAGAATCTGACTGGTATTTTATCCTGTGCAGATAGCCTGATGATACTGGGAGACAGCAAAGAAAGATCATGTCTAAAGCTAGGTAGGTTTTTGGCTACTTAGTGTGACATTTTCTTTCTATGTATCAAGAGAGGGACTAACTAAAGGTGCACGTAGGTAACCAAAGTATGAAGTTCTGAAACGTCATTACTCACTTTAAAAACTCCTGAATTTTTAAGTTAAGTTAACAGTTAGTTTAAGAGCTGTTAAGATATAATAACCATTTTTAACTATACTAATTGTGTTAAAACTGTTATACTCGTACAGGTTGATCACCAAATTGCGATTTTCTCTTAAAACTCACTCTGAGTTTTAAAAACTCGATAAAGTTTGAAACTATTGGTTCAGCAGATTGTGGCCGACACAGCAGTTCACTGAAGATAATTGACAATCAGAACAACGACAGGCTTAACGCAGATTTACAAACCGATTTGCATAATAGAAATTGGACTATGTTTTTAATTTAAACATTTAGTAAGAATTTGCTTAGCACATTTTTATAGGGATAGAGCTAGAATGAAACGTCGTAGAATAAAAATAAGCGGTTTTGAGTTTCTCAACATGTCCTTAGTCGAATAGAAAGAGTGTATATATAATTATACAGAATGTAGCAGACTACCCGTTCACTATATCTAGCAGCCAAATAAACTAAAATTTGTATAATTTTCAACGGAAGTGTACTACTTTTGACCCCAAAGAACCCTGGAAAAATATTTGCAACCCCAAAGATTTATCCCACAAACAGTGCTGTTAGGGAGAACAAAGAACATTTTTGAGAAATTGTCTCATACAAACCTAAGTTGTGTTGTACCTATTTTTAACACGTTTAATTTTAAAAATTGCATATTTACTCGTAAAGTTATTTGAAATCTAGGTCATCATAAATAATAAACACGTGTACGAAATTGAGTGAATATCAGAAAAAAAATTGCAAACAGTTTCCCAAATTATTATTTTTTATTGAATTCCAACTTGTGCTTAACAATGGTTTACGGACTTCCATCCCCCACCTGGCAGCTTGACATCAAACATTGTGTTCACCGCCATTCACAAGATTTCCCCTGGCGGAAATTGCATACCAGTGTCCGAGCTCCCAACGTCATATCGCTCTCTGGTCACAGTGTACCAGAGACAATGTTATCGTAGGTAGATAGCGCATAAATGTCATATTTCTGAGGCAGGCAGGTCAATATAGTTAGGCAGTTCAAGCACGCAAACGCTACCGACTCTCACCGTAATGCGTTTAATAGAAGGGAAGATGGAACGATCCACAATCTATTTCTAAGTTTGAACATTCTTCACTAAACTGTTTGTACATAAAGAAAGATTTTTATATTATTAGTGGAAATTTACCCGTGCTAGTGGTTATAAAGATTGCAAGAACAATACAAGTTCCAAGTAATTCAACTGTTACAAATAGCTATTGCTGGTTCAAGTCAATAAAATGTACCTGAATATTTGTAGTTGCAATAATGTAGGCTATTCTCTAAATATTCAAAGAATGCTTTTAAGTTTTGAACATTGATTCCTTTATTGCATAGAACAATAACTATTTTATTATTTATTTAATTTTAATTATATTTATTTATTTTAATGTTTAAAGATGGTTAGATTAGAACTACAAGATATTTTGGCATACAAAGTTAAATGATTTAGAGTGAAATTGAAGAAGGAGCATTTTGTTTGCAATATAAATTTCTTTTATATATTTTCTTTGAGCTTTAGTTTGAATAATTTTATTTGAAGGAACTCAACAGGCCTGCCTAGGACCCTAATTATTTTTGAAGGTTTGTGTGTAAATGAATAAGAGGTAATTATTTTTAGAGTACTTAATTTTTGTTATTTTGTGTGATATTACCAAACAATCGACTTCGGAAGTGACTTGTTATGTTACCCATCTCTACACTCTATTATATTTTATTTATATAATCGAACTATTTATTGTATACATACACCTCAAAAATAAAACATATTCTATTCTATTCTATTCACCGTCTTTTCCCTCTCGGCTCCACATGCACGAGTTTGTCCGATTTCGATTACTTATGTGACCAAATCGTTTTCAAGAACCACCAAATTGCGCGTGCGACAGGGGCTCTCTTTGATACTCTCTAAAGGATTCTCTCGCAGCGCATTATGTGTATTGGCTGCCTCACCTATGTTGAGATTTATGCTTCAGCCATTCGGCATGTATGCGCTAGCTAGGCCAATTATTAATTATTTATCCACCATTTGTATGAAAGAGCTTATTTTTTAGACTTTGCTAGCTAATAAAAGTCCTATTTAACTGTGCCAACATTTCATAGCGGTTTTAAAGAGTTGAGCAATCTTTTAAACCACTCAGGGATTGTTGAAAATCATCGAGTAAATATTTAAAGCCCTGAACAATCACGTCTAATGGAGTTGAAATCCTCCTTCCCTTAGGAGCTTTTCGTGCAAGATTCTTTTATTTTTTACATCGAACATTAGTATAAACAGGTGTTTCTGTGATAGCCTATAAGACAACAAATCTATTTTTTAGTTCTCTTGTATACAGGTTGTTTGTGAACACATAAGTAATAAAGGGTGGACCATAAATAACGGACCTTTTGAAAACGATAGCGTTTTGAACAGTAACAATAGAACTTTTTGCTACAGCTAAATGCTAAATGCTAATGGTACATACCATTACATGTCATTTTAACTTTAAAACAGTAATGTCCTTCAAATTACCGCCAGCAATGTCTACAAATAGCCAATCGTTTTTGAAGATTTGATAACACACAATGAATCAAATTCAAATGATTTATTTGTAGAATGACTAAATACATCGTATTACAGTCGTCCGTTTTAATTACCTACGATCATGGACATTGCAGAGATTTTCGACTATGTTGTGTTTTTAATCACGGGACCGATCTTTTCTGTGGTGTTTTGACTTGGACTCGTGGCGTGGTCCTGTAATCCAGCTTCATGGATCGAGGTCAGGTTTTGAGGATGAATTAGGTCTAAAGCGGCTCAGATAGTCTCAGTGATCATCTGATGATACCTGCAAACTCCCACCATCGTTTAGACGTATCAGACATCACCTGTGTGGTTCGGAAGTCACGTAAAGCTGTTGGTCCTTGTATTTCCATTGGTCATTGGGCTATTAATTAATGACCCATTCTAAGGAAGAGTCGGCCTTAGTTTGTAACAAGACTACACAGCATAACTCATTACTACCACTCATCACACTCATTCTTCACCACATATTTGCCCTAAAATACCCTCATGAGAGTGGTCGGCATCTCAAATAGTGATTTAGACTAGATCTTTTAGATCCGGGGACCGTGCAGGCCAGGCGATATCACCGTATCGGGAGATGAGATGGCCCGGAAAAGATCTGCACAGGACAGTCATCAACATGCCTTTAACAAAAGTTCAAACGTAACCTAGAGTCATCTTGTTTAATTCTCTGTGCAAATACTAGTCCGTATAGAGATGAACATTTAAGTTAAGATGTGAAATACTACGCAAACTGGTCCTGGAAATATTTAAAACCACAGACTGTTTCGTCGCTGACCTTTCTGAACTCTTGCAGCACAGATTCTCTTACCCTAGCAGTTTTCTCCTCGGTAACATTTAGTTTAGTACAATGTCTCTATAAATATTTTATTTGTGAACGTTCGTTCACAATTTAACTGCAAACTACATGTTTTCAGTCTTATAAGGTATACCCCACGTTGCAGTAACAACTTAAACTGCAAGGTTTTTTGCAAAATAAAGTCAAGTTCATCACTATGTCAACTTCTGAACTAACTTCTTTAAACACATGTTGTTTTCTAACTGTCTGGGAATGCTTTTTAGGATCGTTCCTAGAGTCCATATGAACAGCTTTCTTTCGCATAAACGTTCTGTATCCCTCCAAGCAAAAGGTACAAATAAAATCATGCGTAAACTGAGTGAATTTTACCTAAATAATGAATTATGGACTGTGATCAGTCAGTTTGAAATTTCCCCAAGATGTTTAGGTAGCAATACTTGTAAAAAAAACTGAAATAGGCCTATCCTTTGAATTTTTTAACTTTGTAGAAGTTAAAGTAACAAAACCGTGTATTCATCTAAACTTGAAGACTTTCGTATTACGTTAACATAACATAGTGGTAGAAGCTTTGCAAAGTTTTAATCCCAGCGGTTGCCTCTCAAGTTCGTTATATACGTAAATTACCCACCCCACGGTGGCATAAAGCTTCTTTGTGGGCAAAATATAACTAGAAAATGTTGATTTTGAAAAAGAAACAACTGTTAGGTAGACACGTTTTTTGTTGATTTGTGTCTGGGCTATCAAACAATACACTGTGTTTAGCCTAAATAGTGCAGTATTTATTAGCGAATTTCCTTTCAAATAGAGCTAATCCTGTCGCCAAAGAGAAGGAAACGTCGTAAAAAGGTGCGAGTTGCAGGTTTGAGTTCCCCACACCTCCTGAGTCAATGGTCCGATCTTCATTAAATTTGGTACAAATGTTCCTTTTGCAATTATCTGATTAAGTTTGTTAACCACGATGTAGATCAAATTATCCATTTTTAAACGGTGACCATTCAAGGTTTTGTTTTATCTATAAAATTGTAACTTTAACATAAATGAATAGAAAATTTTCTCTGTATAATAGATTATGTCACTTTCTTAATCGACCAAAACTTCTCCTGTTGCTTTTGAATATACCATTTGAGATGCCGACCACTCTCATGAGGGTATTTTAAAGGCAAATATGTGGCGAAGAATGAGTGTGATGAGTGGTAGTAATGAGTTATGAGGTGTAGTCTTGTTACAAACTAAGGCCAACTCTTCCTTAGAATGGGTCATTAATTAATAGCCCAATGACCAATGAAAATACATGGACCAACGGCTTAACGTGACTTCCGAACCACGAAGCCACAAACCACGAAAATTTAAAGTTTTCAGTATAATGTTTTCAATATTTTAATATTGTGTTAAAATGTAACGTATATGAATTAAAATTTGAGACATCTATAGTTTTAAACTTTCTTATAATACATTATCTAGAAGAGTGTCATCTATGCTAGGGTAAGTTTCCTCAAAATTTAATTAAATGTTCAATATAAGTAAATGCAAGAAAACGCTTAGTGGAACCGAGGCGGATAGTTATCGCGCGCGTCACTACTCCGGTGACGCGGGTTCGATCCCCGCAGTAACTACTAACAACTTGTTAATTTAGTTTGCAATAACCCAAGGTAAAGGTAGAGTTTGAGTGGTATGGAGACTTTAAAGTCTTAATTTTGTCTCGTAAAACATAAGATATAACAAGACCCTCTAAATACGAGTACAAGAATGAATACGGTAATCTAGCCGAACAATGTCGGATAATGATGAGAAACGTTTGAATGTCGGATAAAAATTTAGACTTTAGTACTTCTCTAAATTTAAAGGTATATTTAGGTTGGCTGGATGGTCTTGTGAACAGCATAATCACCCGAGTGAGAGACCCGAGTTCGAATCCCGGTTGGGTCCACACATATTTTTGTCTTCAGATTTCTATAATAATAAGCCAGCTAATTAACGTTTAAACAAAATTAAGAATTATCTATCTTCAAATTTGTATAATTGGATCGTAATTTACACATTATCGTAGGTAGATGGCGCATAAATGTCATCTTTCTAAACTGGACGCTACTGCTTAAATGCCACCAGTGTCCGGGCTCCCAGCGTCATATCGCTCTCTGGTCACGGTGTACCAGAGACAATGTTATCGTAGGTGAATGGCGCATAAATGTCATCTTTCTAAACTGGACGCTACTGCCATTACCAGTGTCGAGCTCCCCAACGTCATATCGCTCTCTGGTCACAGTGTACCAGAACAATGTTATCGTGGTAGATAGCGCATAAATGTCATCTTTCCTAAACTGACGCTACTGCCATCTACAGTGTCGAGCTCCAAGTCATATCGCTCTCTGTCACGAATGTACCAGAGACAATGTTATGTAGGTAGATGGCGCATAAATGTCATCTTTTCCTAAACTGGACTGCTGCCATCTAGTGTCAGCTAAACGTCATATCGCTCTCTGGTGCAGTGTACCAGAACAATGTTATCGTAGGTGATGGCGCATAAATGTCATCATTCCTAAACTGGACGCTGCTGCCATCTACCAGTGTCGAGCTCCCAACGTCATATCGTCTCTGGTCACAGTGTGCCAGAACAATGTTATCGTAGGTGAATGGCGCATAAATGTCATCTTTCCTAAACTGGTTGCTGCTGCCATCATATTTGGTATGCTGCTACATCAGTGTACCAGAGAACAATGTTATCGTAGGTAGTGAATGGCGCATAAATGTCATCTTTTAAACTGGACGCTGCTGCCATCTACCAGTGTCCGAGCTCCCAACGTCATATCGCTTCTGAGATTCAGTGTACCAGAGACAATGTCATTATCGTAGGTAGATGGCGCATAAATGTCATCTTTCTAAACTGGACGTGCTGCCATCTACCAGTGTCCAGCTCCCAACGTCATATCGCTCTCTGGTCACAGTGTACCAGAGACAATGTTATGTAGGTAGATAGCGCATAAATGTCATCTTTCTAAACTGGAGATGCTGCCATCTACCAGTGTCGAGCTCTAACGTCATATCGCTCTCTGGTCACAGTGTACCAGAACAATGTTATCGTAGGTAGATAGCGCATAAATGTCATCTTTCCTAAAGCTGGACGCGGCTGCCATCCATATTTGGTATGCTGCTATCCAGTGTACCAGAGACAATGTTATCTCATAGGTAGATGGCGCATAATGTCATCTTTCTAAACTTCGGACTGCCATCTACCAGTGTCGAGCTCCCAACGTCATATCGCTCTCTAATGCAGTGTACCGAGAACAATGTTATCGTGGTAGATAGCGCATAAATGTCATCTTTCAAACTGGACGCTGCTGCCATCTACCGGTGTCCGAGCTCAACGTCATATCGTCTCTGGTCACCGTGTACCGGGAGCAATGTTATCGTAGGTAGATAGCGCATAAATGTCATCTTTCTAAACTGGAAGCTGCTGCCATCTACCAGTGTCCGAGCTCCCAACGTCATATCGCTCTCTGGTCACAGTGTACCAGAACAATGTTATCGTAGGTAGATAGCGCATAAATGTCATCTTTCCTAAACTGGACGCTGTGCCATATTTGGTATCTGCTATCCAGTGTACCGAACAATGTTATCGTAGGTAGATGGCTCATAAATGTCATAACAAACTGGACGCTGATGCCCATACCAGTGTCGAGCTCCCAACGTCATATCGCTCTCACAGTGCAGTGTACCAGAACAATATCGTAGGTAGATAAGCGCAATGTCATTTTCTAAACTGGAGATGAAGGATGGGTGAATCAGAGTGATAGCGCATAAATGTCATCTTTCCTAAACTGGACGCTACTGCCATCCTACCTGCCAGAGTGCCGAATAGAACGTCATATCGCTCTCTGAGTGCAGTGTACCAGAGACAATGTTATCGTAGGTAGATGGCGCATAAATGTCATCTTTTAAACTGGACGCTACTGCCATCTACCGGTGTCCGAGCTCCCAACGTCATATGCTCTGGTACAGTGTACCAGAGACAATGTTATCGTAGGTAGATAGCGCATAAATGTCATCTTTCCTAAACTGGACGCTGCTGCCATCTACCCGGTGTCGAGCTCAACATCGCATATGCAATTACAGTGTACCAGAACAATATCGTGATAATGAAAGCGCATAAATGTCATCTTTCTAAATTGGAACTATGCCATCTAACAGTGTCCGGACTCCCAACGTCATGTAGCTCTCTGGTCTGGTGTGCCATTGCATATTTATCATGGTAGAATGGCAAATGTCATCTTTCCTAAACTGGACGCTGCTGCCTCTACCAGTGTCGAGCTACAACGTCATATCGCTCTCTGGTCACAGTGTACCAGAGACAATGTTATCGTAGGTAGATAGCGCATAAATGTCATATTTCTGAGGCAGGCAGGTCAATATAGTTAGGCAGTTCAAGCACGAAAACGCTACCGACTCTCACCGTATTTTTCCCCTCTCGGCTCCACATGCACGAGTTTGTCCGACTTCGATTACTTAATTGTGACCAAATCGTTTTTCGAGAACCACCGAATTGCGCGTGCGACAGGGGCTCTCTTTGATACTCTCTAAAGGATTCTCTCGCAGCGCATTATGTGTATTGGCTGCCTCACCTATGTTGAGATTTATGCTTCAGCCATTCGGCATGTATGCGCTAGCTAGGCCAACTATTAGGCCAATTATCCACCCAATTGTATGAAAGAGCTTATTTTTTAGACTTTGCTAGCTAATAAAAGTCTATTTGCTGTGCCAACATTTCATAGCGGTTTTAAAGAGTTGAGCAATCTTTTAAACCACTCAGGGATTGTTGAAAATCATCGAGTAAATATTTAAAGCCCTGAACAATCACGTCTAATGGAGTTGAAATCCTCCTTCCTTAGGGCTTTTCGTGCAGATTCTTATTTTTACATCGAACATTAGTATAAACAGGTGTTTCTGTGATAGCCTATAAGACAACAAATCTATTGTTCAGTTAGTTCTCTTGTATACAGGTTGTTTTTGAACACATAAGTAATAAAGGGTGGACCATAAATAACGGACCTTTTTGAAAACGAAATAGCGTTTTGAACAGTAACAATAGAACTTTTTTGCTACAGCTAAATGCTAAATGCTAATGGTACATACCATTACATGTCATTTTAACTTTAAAACAGTAATGTCCTTCAAATTACCGCCAGCAATGTCTACACAAATAGCCAATCGTTTTTGAAGATTTGATAACACACAATGAATCAAATTCAAATGATTTATTTGTAGAATGACTAAATACATCGTATTACAGTCGTCCGTTTTAATTACCTACGATCATGGACATTGCAGAGATTTCATCGACTATGTTGTGTTTTAGATCACGGGACCGATCTTTTCTGTGGTGTTTTGACTTGGACTCGTGGCGTGGTCCTGTAATCAGCTTCATGGAGGTCAGGTTTTGAGGATGAATTAGGTCTAAAGCGGCTCAGATAGTCTCAGTGATCATCTGATGATACCCGCAAACTCCCACCATCGTTTAGACGTATCAGACATCACCTGTGTGGTTCGGAAGTCACATTAAGCCGTTGGTCCTTGTATTTCCATTGGTCATTGGGCTATTAATTAATGACCCATTCTAAGGAAGAGTCGGCCTTAGTTTGTAACAAGACTACACCGCATAACTCATTACTACCACTCATCCTTCACCACTTATTTGCCTTAAAATACCTTCATCAGAGTGGTCGGCATCTCAAATAGTGATTTAGACTAGATCTTTTAGATCCGGGGACCGTGCAGGCCAGGCGATATCACCGTATCGGAATGAGATGGCCGGAAAAAGATCTGCACAGGACAGTCATCAACATGTCTTTAACAAAAGTTCAAACAACCTAGAGTCATCTTGTTTGATTCTCTGTGCAAATACTAGTCCGTATAGAGATGAACATTTAAGTTAAGTTGTGAAATACTACGCAAACTGGTCCTGGAAATATTTAAAACCACAGACTGTTTCCTCGCTGACCTTTCTGAACTGTTGCAGCACAGATTCTCTTACCAAGCAGTTTTCTCCTAGGTAACATTTAGTTTAGTACAATGTCTCTATAAATATTTTATTTGTGAACGTTCGTTCACAATTTAACTACAAACTACATGTTTTCAGTCTTATTCAGGCCCACGTTGCAGTAACAACTTAAACTGCAAGGTTTTGCAAAATAATGTCAAGTTCTCACTATGTCAACTTCTGAACTAACTTCTTTAAACACATGTTTTTTCTAACTGTCTGGGAATGCTTTTAGGATCGTTCCTAGAGTCCATATGAACAGCTTTCTTTCGCATAAACGTTCTGTAAACTGAGTGAATTTTACCTAAATAATAAATTATGGACTGTGATCAGTCAGTTTGAAATTTCCCAAGATGTTTAGGTAGCAATACTTGTAAAAAAATACTTAAATAGGCCTATCCTTTGATTTTTTTAACTTTGTAGAAGTTAAAGTAACAAAACGTGTATTCATCTAAACTTGAAGACTTTCGTATTACGTTAACATAACATAGTGGTAGAAGTTTTGCAAAGTTTTAATCCCAGCGGTTGCCTCTCAAGTTCGTTATATACGTAAATTACCCACCCACGGTGGCATAAAGCTTCTTTGTGGGCAAAATATAACAGAAAATGTTGATTTTGAAAAAGAAACTGTTAGGTAGACACGTTTTTGTTGATTTGTGTCTGGGCTATCAAACAATACACTGTGTTTAGCCTAAATAGTGCAGTATTTATTAGCGAATTTCCTTTCACAATAGAGCTATTCCTGTCGCCAAAGAGGGAAACGTCGTAAAAGGTGCGAGTTGCAGTTGTTTGAGTTCCCCACCTCCTGAGTCAATGGTACAACGATCTTCATTAAATTTGGTACAAATGTTCCTTTGCAATTATCTGATTAAGTTTGTTAACCACGTGTAGATCAAATTATCCATTTCTAAACGGTGACCATTCAAGGTTTTGTTTTATCTATAAAATTGTAACTTTAACATAAATGAATAGAAAATTTTCTCTGTATAATAGATTATGTCACTTTCTTAATCGACCAAAACTTCTCCTGTTGCTTTAGAACCTATTGTTTTAATCACTACCACTAAATCACCATTTGAGATGCCGACCACTCTCATGAGGGTATTTTAAGGCAAATATGTGGCGAAGAATGAGTGTGATGAGTGGTAGTAATGAGTTATGAGGTGTAGTCTTGTTACAAACTAAGGCCAACTCTTCCTTAGAATGGGTCATTAATTAATTCACTTTATTTACCAATGCATGTGATCTGTGTGTTTTCAAGAATGTATCATCAAGAGAGAATCTATTTTAATATAAACACCTGTTTTGAATTTTATATTGATGGCTGCATCCCTACCTAAATAATCTTCAGAAAAACAATTGTAACATAGGGCATTTGTTTCTGCGCAGAATTTGATTGTTTTTAAAACCACACTTTTGGCATATTCTTTGATGTTCATTTAATCTCTAACGCTGTTTCAATTTTCCTTTTCGTGTTAATTTTTCAGCCCCAATATTGGCTGTTTATTATTACTTATTAGATTTCATTTGTAACGTGTGGTTTTAGTTGGGCTATGATTAACCCATGTATGGCGAAATTAAGCCATATATATTTTCTTTAATCAGAGTTGAGCCTATAGAATCAAATAGAGCAATGTCTTGTTTTACAACTTTACTTTTAAAGCCATTTTCTGTCATGAGTTTGTAAGCTGGCCAGTAAATTTATACCAGTTTTTTTTGTATATTTTTTTACTGTAATTATGAAAACAACAACACTAATTTAACAAAAAAAATTAGTTATTTAAACTGAAGTTTGGACATTTATACTCAATGTAAAATGTGGATTTTACTCTTTAGAAACTTCCCATATTTGGACTTGCTTTCCCCACCAACCAAGGACATAGCTTGTTCTCACCAACTTTTATTTTTATGGAATAATGGAATTTTTGTATTTATTAGTCATTTATTTCAAACTGTAATGTAAACAGTCAGTGAATTCTGCATAAATAAACCAGGAAGTTTTACAGTATGGTAAAATAAAATCAAGATTATAGTAAGCTAAATTGTATTTTTTACCAACTAAAGTCAATGGTATCATCATGGTTCTCACCTACTTTCCAAATGTCGTACACTAATCACAATTTAATAAGAATCTAGTAAAAAATAACTTTGAAAATATCACATTATTTATGAAAAATCAATATTATTAAGAGCTTCAATGAGTTCCCAAACAGTTAACACCACAAAATAACAAGAGATAGTGGATCAGTGACCAAAATCCACTGATTGGGTGATATATGTAGACTGCTCTGTTTGATTCTGATAGTTAAAATATTTGCTCTTTTGACCAACTACAATCTTTTTCTATATAAAGGGGTTTCAACCTAAGATTGATTTTTTTTCACTTTAGTTCAGTAGCAATGCTACAGATAGTTCCATGGTACCAATATCTCAATTTAAAACATGGATTTACTGCTATTTTGATTTAGTAGCCTCACTTGTATTATTGTGTGTGTCTAAATAGAAATTAGATTTTATCACTGGATAAAACTATGGTTTGCCTAAAAGCGGTAACCGCTAAATTACGGCCGTAATCTGACGGTGAGTTTTGTTTTCAATACAACACATGAAATTGGTTTCTAGAAAAGATTGGACGTAAAGTTAGCGGTAAAACTAGTCAAGGTTTTTCTCACCAGGTGACATTTTGTGTTTAAACTGGTCTAGCTTGTACACTATACAACGCAAATAAACTTTGCATCTGAACCAACAACTGTAAAGAAGTTTTTGTCTAATCTGTTTAAACATATTTTACTCCAAGTCGCCATTAGTTCATTGCTGGCATAAGCGAAATAGTGAACTTTCAGGAAATCATACTTTATGAATGAATTGTTTCAGTATAACCACTTTAATTCGATGGTTTTGCCACAGGTTAGGCGCATAAAATCGCTATCTATTACCATCCCGTGGCTCAGTGGGTAGAGTCACGGTACAAAGCAAAGGTCGCGAGTTCTGATTCCCAGCGCAAACAAAGGGTTTTGTACAGCTTTCACCTAAAGCGTTTGTTACATCAAAACCCACAGTTAAAAACAAATTAAAATGCCATTAGCGTAGACAGAAAAAAAACAAATGTCTGCTCCCTAAATAGTTCATGATTAGTTATATCACAGACTAGAGACTCTATAGAGTCCGTTAGCCTATGGTTATATTAAGTTCATAGTGCGACATCGTAATATAGGGGTATACCAGCGAACACTGAATGCTTCTCTGTATTCATTGGGGTATACCTTTTCATTTATTTGTCCTGTCTACGCCATGATACGCATTAATATCGAAGCTATAAACTTATACCTTATGGTAACCCGCACATTTGTCTAATCTGTGTTATTTTCAAGGGTTTTATAGACTACGCTTGGTTAGACTTTTAGGTTATGTTCAGGCAACAGAATTAAATTATTCGTTAATGATCTAGACAATTTCATTTATTATGTTTTCTTACACTTAGGATCATTATAAAAACTAATTAAAAGGACTTATCTGCTTGGTGTTTAAAAGTGTAAGTCAAAACTATTCTTGATAATAATATAAAAAGGGAAAGACCTATCAAGGTTTACGTAGCCCTAGGCTGCAGCTTTGTTCATATTGCTAGCATTAGCTTTCTAATGCTCTAACAAGTTTGTTGCGACCAATAGCCTTTGTTCAAACATAAAAATTGCATGTATTTTACATTGTCTACAGGCGCGAGCCACAGTGATAGTTTTAAAAACCTATGCAATGAGTACCCCTAGTATAAGTTAAGTTTAGATTATACTAAATATTATTGAACTCCGGATGTGAAAACGGTATCTGTGCATCCAATCAATGAGTTTGCTCACCCATTTTAGTATGAGACAATTTTACTGGGTCTCTGAAAACCGAGATCGTTCTCCAATAAAGACGAGACACTTGATGACTGGCTAACACCAGTGAGGACACTAATTTTGTCAAGGTCTATGTGTTATATTAATAACAACACATTTAAAGTTTTAACAAATATAAATGTTAAACTAACACAGATGAGTTGAGTAGATAGTAGGCCTACTACACATTATGGTAATATTTTTACAACTGAATTATCACAGGTTTTTTGCTATTAATTTGTATACAATAAATACACTGCGTTGTAAACAAAATCCACAGTTTTAAAGAATTTAATTTGATAGCGTTAAAACATACTATGACAATTCAATGATCTGTCTGATAAATATGTGGTATTATTACCTGAATAGTGTTTCAAGCTGCCCATGCTGGGTTACAAAATGACATCCGGTACAGTTCCTTGAGATTTCCTGCTGGCCGCTTATGGCCCTATAGCCCATCTCACCGGCCATGATAAATCTGCCGAACTGTATCATACTACGTCATTGAATGCCCCAGTATCACATAGGCCTAAGTTAAAGACAAGCATTTTTTACAATTTCATTTTAACTGTAATTTGACAATAGATTAAAGATTTGATTCATTTATACGCTAGATATATCGTTTATTTATTTTCCTTTTATTTGTGTTTGTTTATATTTCTTATACTATATTATTACTAGTTTTTTGTGTGTTTGTTATATATGTCTGTTATAGCCCATGCAACTCATCTTTGTCAGTGGTCATATATTTCTATTTCTATCTAGCAAGACCAGACAATTTCATTTAATAATTCAACCCCTCTATTTAACCCACCTGTAATTTTGACAATTTCTTAGTTAGTGCTTACATCCTAGAAAAAAAGTAGGTTCATTACATAATTTCAAGTTTTTATGGCCAACAGTTTCAGCTCTGCGTTGATGAGTGAGTCAATCAGTAAGGACGATGCCTTTTTAATCGATCAATTTCAAGGTTTAGGTTAAGAGTATGCAATTGGTTGCGGTTCCATACATAGTTGATCGTGAGAATGAAATGTATCTGACAAATAGATATATTCCACAGTAAAACCTCTAATAACAGAAGCGATCAAATGCTCAAACACCAAGACACAATTTCTGTATAAGGCTTCCTGCGACTTGTCTAGCTACAAGATAAGGTCAGACAAGTGGTACTATTGGTGAGGTGGCCATAGATAAATGACATTGACTAATTCCTACTGGGCACCTGTTCCAAAGAATTATGAGTCACATTTTATGGTGCCCAGCCTATTTCCATAAATTGATTGTTCATGTCAGTTCAACCGAAAGTATTTTCCCTCTTTTTACTTTGGTTGACTCGGAAGATGCCCGATACAGGGTTAATAAAATAATTACCTCAAGCCTCAAGCAATGCTAATTTTGAAGAAAAACTTCTCATATACATATTTTTGATAGGAATCAAATGGAAAATGTGTTTAAGTTGTGAGTAGGCTTATTTGGTAGAACAAATGACTTCTAGATTCAGTTCAACAAGGTTTACTTTTAAAATAATATATTTATTTTTCAGGGGAAGAATCAGAACTGTTCTAAAGATGGCACTGAGATCTGCTACAGCGATCTCAAAATTGTGAGAAGCAAGAATTTCTCCCCTTTCTCCATTCAATCAATCAGCAAATCTACCAGCACAAAAAATGAAAGAATAGCTATAACCGATGATGGTTCAACAGTGGTTTGTTGGCATCCCGAAAAGCCGTTTCCATATGAATGTTCACAACCGATCCCTGACGATAACCTATCTGATTCAAATTCAGTCTTGAAAGTGCAAAACTTGGCTGAAGTGATAAACGTTTTCAAGCCCAAAAGTGAAGAACAAACCAGGGAAGACCTCATGAAAATGACTGTCTACTAAGCACATTTGGTTTCCACCAGGGAAAAAAACAGTTCTGGAGGAAACCGATTCCTCGAATAGAGAATTTCTGTAAACATATAAATCAATAGCTTTATGAAATATTGGTAGTATAATAATTATAAATATGTGGTATTATTACCTGAATAGTGTTTCAAGCTGCCCATGCTGGGTTACAAAATGACATCCGGTACAGTTCCTTGAGATTCCTGCTGGCCGCTTATGGCCCTATAGCCATCTCACGGCCATGATAAATCTGCCGAACTGTATCATACTACTTCATTGAATGCCCGGTATCACATAGGCCTAAGTTAAAGACAAGCATTTTTACAATTTCATTTTAACTGTAATTTGACAATTGATTACAGATTTGATGATCATTTATAAGCTATATGATATATGTCGTTAAGCAAGAACAGACTGTTTCATTTAATAATTCAACCCCTCTAATTAACCCAACTGTAATTTTGACGATTTCTTAGTGCTTACATCCTAGAAAAAAAGTAGGTTCGTACATAATTTCAAGTTTTTATGGCCAACAGTTTCAGCTCTGCGTTGATGAGTGAGTCAATCAGTAAGGACGATGCCTTTTTTAATCGATCAATTTCAAGGTTTAGGTTAAGAGTATGCAATTGGTTGCGGTTCCATACATAGTTGATCGTGAGAATGAAATGTATCTGACAAATAGAATACATTCCACAGTAAAACCTCTAATAACCGAAACGATCAAATGCTCAAACACCAAGACACAATTTCTGTATAAGGCTTCCTGCGACTTGTCTAGCTACAAGACAAGGTCAGACAAGTGGTACTATTGGTGAGGTGGCCATAGATAAATGACATTGACTAATTCCTACTGGGCACCTGTTCCAAAGAATCATATTATGAGTCCCATTTATTGTGCCCAGCCTATTTCCGCAAATTGATTGTTCATGTCAGTTCAACCGAAAGTATTTTCCCTCTTTTTACTTTGGTTGACTCTGAAGATGCCCGATACAGGGTTAATAAAATAATTACCTCAAGCAATGCTAATTTTTAGAAGAAAAACTTCTCATATACATATTTTTTTGATAGGAATCAAATGGAAAATGTGTTTAAGTTGTGAGTAGGCTTATTTGGTAGAACAAATTTTGACTTCTAGATTCAGTTCAACAAGGTTTTACTTTTAAAATAATATATTTATTTTTTTCAGTGGAAGAATCAGAACTGTTCTAAAGATGGCACTGAGATCTGCTACAGCGATCTCCAAAATTGTGAGAAGCAAGAATTTCTCCCCTTTCTCCATTCAATCAATCAGCAAATCTACCAGCACAAAAAATGAAAGAATAGCTATAACCGATGATGGTTCAACAGTAGTTTGTTGGCATCGAAAAGCCATTCCATATGAATGTTCACAACCGATCCCTGACGATAACCTATCTGATTCAAATTCAGTCTTGAAAGTGCAAAACTTGGCTGAAGTGATAAACGTTTTCAAGCCCAAAAGTGAAGAACAAACCAGGGAAGACCTCATGAAAATGACTTCGTCTACTAAGCACATTTGGTTTCCACCAGGGAAAAAACAGTTACGGAAGAAACCGATTCCTCGGAATAGAGAATTTCTGTAAACATATAAATCAATAGCTTTATGAAATATTGGTAGTAAATAATAATTATAAATATTAATTATACCGGTTGTTGTTTTAGTTTCCCGATTCCATCGTTCAAAAAGATAGCGTGAATAAAAATGCCGTTTTATTGAAGCGTTTCTCAGTTATTCAAACTGTTCTACAGACAAATCAGTCATTTCTTATGTACATTAAATATAGAACAAATTAAGTTCACCAAATAAAAAAATTAAGTTCACCAATTATTAGGTAAGAAAACAAAACATAGAAGTTTACTTTAACACGCTTGATAATGGAATAATTTCTGAAGCTAGTTGTGTGAAATTATCATGTTACTTCCATGTTTTAATTTATATCCCAACGTTACATCTAGTATAACTTAACAACGATAATTTGCACAACAAACACTTTCTGAACCTATTTAAGACTAACTATAAGCTTTTCCCTAAAATTATGGTTAATTCATAATCATAAATAGAAGTGAAAACAAGTTTATTTGATCATATCAGGTATAATTTACAACATATTTTAGCCTAGGTACACAATAGTTTACGAAATAAAAATGCAGCAGACAAAACATATGTTTGTCTTATTTGCTATCTTGTTGCATGTCCTCTTCTAGCAAATGACTACATGGGTAGCACGCCAAAGGTAATGTTATGACTTCGTGACCAAATCGTGCAATTTGCACATACGAGTATATCAGTGGACTCTTTTTAGAGTTCCCTAACAGCACTATCTGTCCCCAGGCTGACGCAATTATGTTTATTTTCCTGCCTCAGCCATGTGGCATCTATGCGTAATCTGCCTATTGTAACATAATCTTTGGTCCCGCTCGGTACAAACACATGTACTACCTATGTGCAGGTATCTACCACACTCTTTGCAACCACAAAAATAACACCTTCCATTCCCTCTGTCTAATTAGCTTCGTTACTGTGGTGCCCTTTGTAGTCAGTGTTCATTACAAAGGCATTTAGTTCAGCAATGTTCAAAATGGAAAAGGACACTATTTACTATTTAAGTATTCTTGCTGTTCAACAGGTACATTTCATGTCATCCCTTTTGTCTACATTTAAGTTTATTCCATTATAAAATTTAATTATAGAAGGTTCGTTTGCTTCTATGCATTTTTCAATGCTGGTGTCCTCCTCATGCTGAAGATTGGAGAGAGCTAGCACACTTTGGTATTACAGTACTCATTTTTAAATGCTACTGCTTGAATTGATGATCTTTTACAATGTTAATGTTCCGTCATTATATCTTTCCTGTTTTTTTTCTTCTTAGAATCCTTCCAAAAGTTTGATTGTTATTTTCTCAGAGGTTTGACGCAGGAGGTAAAAAGATAGTTATCACAGGCCTTATATTGTAACTGTTGTTTGTGATAGGTTCCCACAATAGGGAAACCTGATATACTGAAATGTTTAGCAGGGTTCTTAGATGTCCTACTTTATCAAGAGTATGGGCTGTTGTTTTTCGTTTTGAGATTTCGGTTATCAATCTGAAAAAATAAAAACCCATACAAGTGAAAATAGCACTTAAAATTTGTAAAAATATGGTCTATAGCAACACCTTTTACTAAGTTTAGAAGATACCTTAAGCCTGGGTTTCCTAGATCACGCCGGATGGACAGCGTGGCGGACATCGGACATGACGTATAATCAAGCTGGAGTCTGAGCGTATCGTTATGCGCGTGGTTTGACTGGTTTCCTTGATACGCGGAAGACAGAGTTACGCCAGATACACTGTTTCCGCCACTTGCTCTGCAGCACTCTGCAGTCTGTCGGCGTGAGTCTTGGCGTGTCGGAAATATCAACCCAGCGGATATTTTGTCATTTCGCCGGACAATCGCGCACCTCAGTAAACCGTGCGAGTGATTCTAGGTTATTATGTAGTTAAAAGTGTTTAGTGTGGACCAAGGCGAAGTTAACGATTTGGTTCGTCACTCTGACAATTCGTCAGTACCCAGTGGTTTTTATTTTAACAACAAAGGTTACAAAGACCAAGCGGTTAAAATTAAAAAACAGCTTTTCTAGCTGAAATTGGCCTAGAGACTCTGTTGTATGGTTTCTTGGTAAAATCGTCACTTATTTAGACTAGGATTTTTCTAAAGAGTTTTCTACTAACCCTAAAGTATTCACCGAACTTGGTTTTATTTCTTGTAAATATATACAAATCGTAATCTTATAAGTATCCTCCTTCTGTTTTTGTACATTTTGTGTTCACATTCTCTGGTGAGCTGTGCTATCAACAAACTCTCATTTGCTTCCTCCTTCAACAATAATGCGAGTGCTACGACATCCATACTAAATTAATAGCATACAACTTATATTCCCGTTCAAAATCTGGAAATTAGTTTGTTGGACATAAGGACTATCAGACAAATCATGTGTGAAACCACACTCACGCCCGGACATACCTGGTTAGAACGGACAATATTTGCCGCCTTAAATTATGAAGCGGAAATTATGTCCGAAAATAATGTCCGTCGGTGATCTAGAAAAACCTAGCTTTAAACACATCATATTCTTCAAGCGTCAGGTTTGTTTTCAGATTTAGGATTTATCAATCTGAAAAATAAAAATCCAAGTACAGTAAGTAAAAATAGCACTAAAAATGTAAAATATGGTCTATGGCAACACCTTTTGCTAACTTTAGAAAATTTCATTTCATTATTTGAGATGCACCACTCATGAAGGGTATTTTAAGGTAAATATGTGGTGAAGGATGAGTGTGATGAGTGGTAGTAATGAGTTATGAGGTGTGTCTTGTTACCAACTAAACCCGACTCTTCCTTAGAATGGGTCATTAATTAATAGCCCAATGACCAATGGAAATACGGACCAACGGCTTAAGTGACTTCCAACCGCGGGTGGTCTGTGATATGTCTACAGTAGTATGAGTTGATCTTAGGGTATCATCAGATGATCACTGAGACTACCTGAGCAGCTTTAGACCTATATCATCTCAAAACCTGACCTCCATGAAGCTGGATTGGGACCATACGAGTCCCAGTCTAAGCATGTACCTTAAACATGTCATATCCTTGACCTTAAGCCCGTCCAAGAGCCCGATTACCCATAAGACTAACTAGGCCATGGCCTGAGCAACTTTGGAAACAGTCGAGGAAGCGACAAATTGTTGTGCTATGCAATGCGACAAATTGCAAGTATGAAGTACTGTATTTGTTTTTTACACTTTTTGGAATGTCAATTACTGTTATTGTGATAATAATGTGTGTTCTTCACATTATTATTGAATTGATTAAAATAGTAGAGTAAATGGTTAAAATAGTTCAAAAATAGGCTCTGGTGTTATCGTTGGTTCGCGTCAAGACCGAGACAGGTTACCGCGATCTAGGTAATATTGTCATCTAGCTTTGAGCAGCTAGTTAAGCATGTGCGACAGAAAACATGCAAAAGACACCAAGGCACATGTTGGTTGCGGTCTCTGTCTCTAGTCTTGGTCACCAGTCGCAACACAAACTGCCAAATTTACAGTTAAATATAGCAAAACATTCCACACACCTCAAACCTCTTAGAATACAGAAGGGGGCGTAATCTAGAACTTTGGCCTAGGGCGTAAATAGTGGCTAGTCAGGACCTGCCCGTCAGGTTTTAACCTTTTGGGTTCTCATCCGGGGCATCTTCTTCTGAGTCTGAAGCTTGTACACTTTCTGAGTAATGATATAACTCAACAACAAAGTTAGAGTTGCTGTCATCTATACCACCAGTTTGGTGATACAGCAACATGGGCTGGAGCTTCTTTATCTATATTCTAAAAAGAACCAAATAAGTTACAGACTAAAAATATCTTTGATTTTGGCAATGAAACGAAATAGTTTACTTAAATCATATTTTTAAATAATTAGTGAAAATTAATCGACTCAAAACTTGCCTTGTCGAAATGCTAAATAGTTGTGTGGCTGAAGCATACCTACGGGGTGTAAATCCGCAATACAGTAGAACAATACAACACGCACCCATAGTTAGACTTTGCAGGTAATGATACAAATCACTCAGCGCAAAAACCTACACACTTCTTGACTTATTCACCATATTAAAAAGAGGACCAAGCACAAGAAAAAGAGAGCAAAGTTAAAGATTTCACATTTTTAATTTTGTTGTGAAAGGCAGAAACTTATTGTTAACAGCTGATGAATCAGCAGGCAGTTTACAGCGACCGACCACTATGAAAAACTTAATTTCCTGTTAGTCGCGGAGTCTCCCCTTTTGACATGATAAGGCGGAGAGTATTAAAATAGAAGAGTAATATTGCAATGGCTGAATTTTTTCAACTTGTAATATTTTAGACTTTTACTGTGTCTTCACACTATGTAAGTACTTAGCCACCAAAAAACAAATTTAACTAAATACAAGATGACTTTTCTGGATAAAAAGACAAGATAAACGGTATGTAAATAAGCTGGACAATGCAATTGATTAGGAGAGGAACAAGTACAAGTTTGGACTTAAAACAACAAGTGTAATTATTAAAAAAGTATACAACACAAAGAGAATGTTTACATTAAATCTATTTAGTTGGTTTTCTACTCGAGCTTCCTCCTTTTCACAAGATTCCCCAGATTTAGCTGAAACATTTAAAAACTAGATTATTTTTGCTGCAAAATACAGTGTTATTTGGGAGTTAGGAAGGAAGAGTCAGGAGAAATGTTAGAATGTAAGTATGTTTGCTTAAAACTAACAAATTGAATACCGGCCACCAAAAATATGTGAGGCGTAGATTTTTCAGCAGATTCAATTTGAAACTTAAGTCTCTCATTACAGGTCATTGCACGTTTACAGACACAAACAACACATATATGTAGTCAGACATATCACAATAATACTGATGAGGGATAAGTAGGGCTGTGCAGGTGCAGAATTTTCAGGCTGGGACAGGCACGTGAGGGATTTTTTAAAATATCAGGAATTTGAGAAAAGCTGGTAAATAAATATATTTTATTGATAACACTGGTAACAAAAAAATATCAACTAGAATTGAGGGTATTCGATCAAATAATTTTGCTCCTTCAATCACATCACTTTTCCTCGTGTGCAAGTGATAAATAAATACAATAGGAGTGGGGCTTTGAGGAGAGTGTAGTGTCTTACCTAAATTCACACACTGATGAATTTCAGTAGAAAAATGATCTTTTGAGAGTATTTATAAGAAACACTAGGTTTATTAGCATTGTTTACTTTCCTCCCGGAACTTTGGTATTAGTGGGAGGAGACCAGGAAATGACGTCACTCCCTAGCCACTAGGCAACACTTACAAGATCGCCAAGGTTGTTGGAAGGCTCCATATCGGAAGCAGAAACAGCCGGAGGAGGGGGAGGGTTGACATTGCTCGGGTTCTTGATTGCAGCAGCTTTCATGTTCCGGTGTTGAGGATAAGTCGGCATCATCTTTGGTTCACAGGCTGGAACAAGAAATGAAACTTGCCTTAAAGACCAAAGATTATGGTGGTGGATAGATGCCAAATGGCTGAGGCAGGAAAATGAACATAGTTCGACTCTGACACAGTTAGCAAGATTTCTTTTAAACATCTCTAGTAGAGCCACTGACGAGCCGCATAGGATTCATTATCAAAGTTGCACAATGTGGTCACATTTAAATTAGTCGACATCGGCACAACTTCGAGCATGTGAAGCGAGGGAAAGCGGCGAAGATGGCAGCACTATCTGTGCTTGGGCTGCCGCAACTATGTTGATTTTCTTGCTTCACTCTTTCGGTGTCTATCGTATCTACCTATTTCAACATAATCTTCACTTAGACTTACCGAATCTTAGAGAATCAGTGAGCAGAAACTAAAAGGCATCAGTTTTCATGAAATGTTAACAGTCTCTTTTTGTTCCACTGCTGAATTTGTTATGAAGTAAGGTTCATAGAAACCAATTTTAACTATTAATTCAAATGAATTTTAAGCAGATGTTCCATTTGTTATCTGGTAAATTGTCCTCACGAACTCATTCAACTCAATTATTTAAAAAGATCATGATGTGCTGCTAGCACCTTAAATTAACATATTTAAAAGCTTTCAAAAAGTTTTCACAAATGTACCAAACTTGTTACTTTCAACATAAAAAGTTAGAACACACAGCCTTTTGCTTCAATCGATAACCCTTTGTTTTCCAATTAGTCAATTACAAGGGGTTACTAGTTTTCAAAAATGGAATGAATCTGTTTCACCCTAATTTATTAATGTTTTTTACTGAGTTAGAGATATATAGTAAAGCAAACTATCGCTACTGCTCAAAACTTACTGCCTTTCATTCTTGTTTTGAAACTGATTTTTTTATACGGAGCATTTTGTCTGTACAAAGTAATATTATTCAGCTTAAAACATTAGTTTTTTTAACATAACAAAAAATGTTGAAGAACTGTTTGTTTTTAATAAAAACAATTGAATCATCAGGTGCAAAATTCTCTGATTTGCAGGCCATTGGACAAACATAATTGAATTTTCCACAACATCTTTGGCTTATTCCATGATAAGTAGACAGAAAATACTCACGCATCGGTGCTTCCTTAAAGTAAGAGCTCTGGAGACACTCGTCCGCAGTGGCTCGCTTCTTGGGGTCGTACATGAAGAGGAAGTTGAGAAGACGTAGACCGGCCGGCGTGAGCCACGGGAACCTCTGCTTCAGGTTGTTGTACCGCTGCTGCTTGAGCGTGAAGTTAGCGAGCCCGGCAGATGAGAGAACTCAGGCCAGATGGCGTCACTCGGCGTGCCGAGCAGATCCACAATCAGCTCTAGTTGACCGATCTCCGACCTGCCTGGCAGCAGTGGTCTGTGGTCTGCGCATGCCACAAGAAATGTTAGTCAACTAGTTAATCTTAGAGAACTTGAGCCATAGTATTGGATGGTGTAATTTAAATTTAAAAGAAAACCAATACTGTATATTGTAAAAATTAGTGATGAGTCAAATCTAAAAAATTAATCGACTTAAAAAAATTGCGTCTTCGCATAGTTAGTTATAACGAAGAAATTATTTTACCTATCAAACTCGCATTACATTAATTTTAGTGTAGTGGTGGCGAATAGCTATAGCCTATAATGGCTACCAAACTTGTCGGGATAAGACAGCTCTTATCTTAATAAAATTAGCCGATCTGATAAACCTTGCCACAAAAGAACATATAAGTCAGAGCCTGAAGCGAGGCTGTGAGCTATTGAAATTGAGTGCTACAGACAATGGAAGGTTCTTTTGGACAGCCTTGGTGCTGACACCTCTTACATTTGGTTTTGTGTCATTGCAGTCAGATTAAAGTTCATTTAGGCCTAGCGTAATAAAGCTTAACTTGAGTCTACCAACAGTTGCTCGACTAGTCACTGAAGATTATGTTCAGCATAGTTTTAGATTGGAGTGCACACACTAAGTAAACAGTTGGGGGACAGTCGCACAACTGTTGCAGCTCTTGTTCCCGGACCCTTTTTGCCAGCGACTAAACTGTTCCGGGACTGTTGCTGACCGGCCTGGAACTACACAAACAAGTCTAGACACGCACACAGGCAACATAGAGTTGCTCAGTCGGCCAGCGTATTTAGTAGAAACTAGGTCTATCACTTCTTGTGGTTTTGTTTTTGACGTGTGGTCTAGTTCATTGTGCAGTAAAAAAGTACAGTATACTTTATTTTTACCTACAATGAGTGTGTGTGACGAGGACATTGAAATGTTATTTGTAGAGCTAGGGAAAAGACCACCTTTGTCATTCTAGAATACTTCAAAACGTGTGAATGTTCTCTTAGTTCACTATACAAAAGGTGGAACTGCCTTTTCAAAAGTATTTCACTGTAAATGGGATGAACCCAGTATTTCCTCTTTCATTTTCGCGTGTGATATTTCAACAGAAGAGCACAACAAAAGCTGTGTTGTTGAAAACTTGAAATCCATATTAAGACTACAGGTTTTAGTCTAGCAAATATCCAATTGAGACTGGCAGCTTTTTTACAATAGAAAATGTCTGAAACATTTTCTTTATTCAACTTCCATTGCATCCAAGGCTGTCAATGGCTTATAAAAATTAATCCTCAAAACTTTACTAATTTGATTGAAAAATATTAATCATTTAATCTCAAATTCAAAGTGGGTTCGCCATAATCTGATTAACTAAATTAAATCTACGTACTTGTTTTTGACTACAAGAGTATTTTAAATTGTTGTACAATTTCTATCGAAGTAAACATTTTCTCATCAGTTTGTTACCTAGTAGCTCGCCAAGAATGCAGCCTGCTGCCCACATGTCCACACTAGTGGTCTGCGTGGTCGCTTGAAGCAACAGCTCCGGCGCTCGGTACCAGAGAGTGACCACTCGCGGAGTCATCGGTCTCACCGGCAGTCCAAACCATCGGGCCAGTCCAAAGTCAGCTGTTCCAATACAAACAAGGTTAATGTAAGTTATTACGGTATTAAGTATTAACTATTAATACGTTACAACTGGAGATGGAAAAGTTCATTATCTTATTGAAGGTGGAATTCTTTAGTGACAACTGAAACAACAGCAACTGTGTGGCTTTAAGCAAACGGCTGCAAACTTACGTTCCGAGGCTCTTTTTTTAAATTCCATGTACAATATGGCCACCTCTTAACAATAATGTTCTTGTACAATGCCTTGGGTTATAGAAATATGGATAGTCCTGCACAAAACTCGGTAAGCTTTGTTTCATGTTACACTGTGAGGAATTCCATCTTCACTTGAACGAGATTTGCAAAATTTTTATAGGTTGACACTAAAAACTAAAAAAAATATGATACCATTAATATTGAGCGATTGATCATTAATCATTACCAAATACTTGATACCTGCCATTGAACTCATGACGTTTGTTAATTGTATCATATTATTTCAAAATTTCCATGAGCTCTATTTTGAAACAAATTAAACAGTCATTTCTTTTATTTTGCTTGTGACAGATGATCTTAGATAACAATCCAACAGACATTTCAGATGAAAGTTTGATTGGAAAAGTCTACTCAAGAAAATGTTTTGGTAATGTCTTGATTGAGAGTTGACTTTGTATTGTCATGCATGTACTTCTCCAGGAAGTTAGCTTCAGGCATTTATGGTTTAATGCAACCTTTTTGTGCTTAAAGGCCATTCCAAATATCAAAAGCTTCAAAAAAGTCATGCAGGCCGTCTTTCAACAGCTTTAAATTTTTGACATTTCCTTGCCTTCTTTTCAAATCTAGATGCGATCCAGTGAGAGTATTGCCACTCATTTTGATAACACTAGAGAGAACCGGATATAGTAGTAGTGAAATAAAAACATAAAAATTGGTGCAATGTTAAAATAAAATTTACTTACCGATTTTGACACAGCCCTTGTCGGTCATGAGAAGGTTTGACACTTTGAGATCTCTATGCACGATGAAGTTGCGGTGTAAATAACGCAAACCCTTCAGCACCTGGAGCATGATGCATTTCACCTGCGACTCGGAGAACGGACTTTCATGTTGTCCAGCAGACTCGCCAGATCCTGCTCGCAATACTCCATGGCTAGGAATATGCTGTGGACAATGTCAGTAGAAGTCATTCAAGGAGCACAGCTAACATGAGACCATGGCTTGCTTTTTAGGGTTTCATTCCCGCAATCACCGGTGCCAATAACCTACTGGCTGATTTTCAAATTGTCTGTTCCTCGTTTGAATTGTTTTGCAGGGAATAATAAACACACTTGGATGCCACACTTGTATAAAAATGAGCTTTTTGACTTTCTGCAAGTTTGGGCGATTTTCAAACCTTTTAGTTTAAAACTATACTCAACGCCTTTCTTGGGGACAAGGAGAAAAGAAGGAATAACGTGCTATGACTTAGAACATTTAAGCCAATCCACATGGACCTTTACAAATATCCAGTCTACAAAATTTAATAAAGCAATCTTGGTCAGCGCACCATAACTGATTAAAATTTTTAAGGCCAACCGGTCTAAGGAATTTGTTTGTCCAGAACCTACATGAATTTTGTTTAGACCCAAATAAAACTGGATTCCTACTAGAAGTTGCTAAATTCAACTTGGAATTTAAATTTTTCTCACATATTTATTTTCCTAAAATTCTCTGGATTCTCCAGGCACATGAAATTTTTAATTTTCTCTTCCTCCCAGGTTTTTCTGACAGTGACAACTCACAAAAAGAACCCTAAATTGGTTGTGCAAATTTCATTCTGGTTGTCAGCGAACCATCCGATATGCCAATGCAACAAAGCTGGACTAGAGAGAAAATCTACTGTACATGAGTTACTGGAAATGTCACAATACTAATTGTTCAACTCTAGTGATTTGCAACTAAGAATTAAGATGTTAAAACTGTAAGCCCTGAAAATATTGTTTATAATTCATAACAAACAGTTTTAATATTTCCACATTAGGGACCCAGACCTATCAACTAACAAACTGAAAAAACTGTGATACATATTTGCATTTACCTTTCCAAACTTTTCCCCACAACTACTTCTTTCAACTGTACAATATTCTCGTGACGACAGCTGAGCAAAACCGAGATCTCTCGCAATCCACTGACTGGTAAGCCGTCCTTTTCATGCTCCATCCGAACTTTCTTTAGTGCTACCACACAATCATTCTTGTATCTAGGGCACGATCTGTAAAAGCACAAAACACACAATACTTGTCCCGATATACCCATATTACACATGATTGTCCACAGAAGTTCCTTATAAATAAAATTCACTGTTTTTCATGTTCTAGAAAGGCTAATTTTCAAGGCTAAAAGCGCTAATTTTATTATTTTTGAAGTCATAGTTATTCCGGTCACTTCCTTTAAAAGTCGTCACAACTTGTTCTATTTGCTATTTTACTCTCGTAATTGCTTCTAGGTGCTTTAAACTTTCAGAGTTGCTTTCGAGTGCCATTTCACTACTGCGATGGCTATTGAGTGCCGTTGTACATCCACGATAACTTTTAAATGCAGATTCAATCATGCGATACATTCCGAGGGCTCTGATAGTCACTAGATAAGTTTAAGTGGCCGCCGGATATCGCTTGACTGGCCTCTATCCAGGATAGGGAGTTTAACATGGCAAAATTTGCAAACGCTGTTTTAAGTGAAATAACATGCCGAAATAAGCAAAGTGTTACAATAGAAGCATAGAACCATTTTTGCTGCAGCATATAAATAAAAGGCTTACGTTAAGTTCTATACTTAACTCATATCTTCACGATTATTCAAGCTTTATGTTCTTATGGGGAAATCAAGTTATAATAAATTTAATTTTAATAATTTACTGTTTAAAAGTACAAGTATTAGAGTTCATATGCAGCAGTCTCAATAGCTTCATACTTCTATTGAAACAGGTTTCTGATTTAAGTACGTTTATCAGTTTAAAGCATCGTTTGCAGTTTTTACTCCTTGTTATAAGCAGTGCCTAGAGTGGGTCCCGTGGCCTATTAAAGTGCCTTTTTTGTTACAGATAACATCCGACTTCAATGCATTTTTGTTAACCTGATACATTACTAGCTACGTTTAGGCACCTCAATATGTTGCCAATGATGTTTTAATCTGACCCCAGCCGAAAAGCCATTTTATTCCTACAAATTCCATTGGCGGGAGTAACTGTGACTCTTGTAAGATAGCTTTTTGCTGGTTGTATTGAGAAATTTATGGCTGGTTCCCGGTTTTTCCACACTAGTTGGTTAATTTCACACCATATTCACAGTTTAAACGATAATGTGGAAACACTGTCAATGTTGATCTTGCGAATCATACGAATATGCAGTTGGCTTGATTAAGCTTCTGCCGTTTTATAGAATCTGTAGGCTACACTCAATATTCTTTCACTAGAGGATGAACACATTATTGTATTTAAAGCGTTTTTAGAATTCTTTAAAAACTAATTTGTTTTCACTGAAAGCCTGTAGGTTTATTGGTATAACTTTTCTGATGCCAGCCAAAGCAAAATATGTCTATATCTAGGTAGTTTTTAAGTTTCATTTACATTTCCTTTCTTTGGGTGGAGAGATTTTCTGGAAGTAGACTAGAACTAAAAGCTAAAA
Organism: Matsumurasca onukii; assembly: GCA_018831715.1. Classification (NCBI taxonomy): domain Eukaryota; kingdom Metazoa; phylum Arthropoda; class Insecta; order Hemiptera; family Cicadellidae; genus Matsumurasca; species Matsumurasca onukii. The sequence continues at coordinate 65,003,320 of CM032058.1, forward strand.
AGTAATGGAAAGAATCGGTCGCCTCAATAGGTAGTTGTAACAAATAAAATTATTTTCCAAACAGATACTTACAGACTATTCCATACGTTCCTTCTCCAATCCTATTCAGCTTTTCAAACTCTGACACAAATCTGCACCTTCCAAACTGAAAATATTACCACATTATTTCAACTTGCGTTACATAGCGTGCAAGGTAATAGTGTTTAATCCTCCATTAATTAATCACGATGTGCATGACATAGCTTCTTCACTTACGAACATAATCTGCTTAGTGTTGATAGTCATGCGTTCTAAGAATCAACCAGGTTCTAATGAAAAATAAAACAGGGAATAAAGCTTAAAATTACTTTTGAGTAAAGCCTAATTTTCCTAGATCGCATTAAGACTAACTGCTTGTAGGACATCCACATGGGTAATCAAGCTGGAATCTGAGCCATATATCGTTCAGGAATGGTTTCTAGATGCGCCTGGACAGGGCAGAGTTACGCCAGACATACTGTTTCAGCCACTTGCTCTCAGCACTCTGCAGTTTCGGCGTGGGTCTTTGTCGATCAGTATCAACCCAGCAATATTTTGTCATTTCCGAACTGACAATGCATGCCTCAGTAAACGCTTGAGTGATTCTAGGTTATTATGTATCAAAAGTGTTTGATGTGGACCAAGACAAAAGTTAATAGATTTGGTGGTCACTGGCGTTAAATCAGTACCGATGGTTTTATTTAAACAACAGGGTTAAAAATACCAAGCGGTTAGAGGTAAAAATCAACTTTCTGTAGCTGAAATTGCCTAGAACTCAGTTGTATGGTTTCTTTGTAAAATGGAGTCACTAATTTGAGCCTTAGGATTTTTTGAAAGAGTTTTCTACTTACTTTAAATTATTCACTGAACTTGTTTTATTGCCGTAAAATATATAGTAACTTAATGCGTATCTTAAAAGTATCCTTCTTCCTTCTGTTTTTGTACATTTTCTGTTCACATTCTCTGGTGAACTGTGTTCAAAGACTTTACCATTTGCTTCCTCCTCCTTTAACAATACTTACAGGAATTATACGACATCCATTCTAAATTAATGCATTAAACTTATATTCCCACGTTCAAAAATGGAAGTAGTTACTTACATAATTGGACTATCAGACAAATCATGTGTAGGAAACCACACTCACGGACATACCTGGTTAGAGCGGACATATTTGCCAGCCACAAATTATGAAGCCGGAAGCCACTGTCCGAAAATAATGTCCGTCGGCGTGATCTAGGAAACCCTAGCTTTAAACACATCATATTCTTCAAGCCCGTCAGGTTTGTTTTTCATTTTCAGATTCCAGTTATCAATCTGAAAAAATAAAAATCCAAGTACAGTAAGTAAAAATAGCACTAAAAAATGTAAAATATGGTCTATGGCAACACCTTTTGCTAACTTTAGAAGATACCTTAAACATGTCATATCCTTGACCTTAAGCCCGACAGCAGGCCCGGATTACCCATAAGGCCAACCTAGGCCATGGCCTAGGCTGTTGCTACTAACAGCTTCATGAGGAAGAACGACAAATTGTTGTGCTGTAACGGCGACAAATGGCAAGTATGAAGTACTGTATTTGTTTTTTACACTTTTTGGAATGTCAATTACTGTTATTGTGATAATAATGTGTGTTCTTCACATTATTATTGAATTTATTAAAAACGACTAAAAATGAGTAAATGGCTAAAATAGTTCAAAATAGGCTCACGGTGGTAAGTATGGTGGTTCGCTCAACCGAGACACAGGTTACCGCGATCTAGGTAATATTGTCATCTAGCTTTGAGCTTTAGTTCATGTATACAGAGGACATGCAGAAGACACCAAGGCACATGTTGGTTGCGGTCTCCTGTCTCTAGTCTTGGTCACCAGTCGCAACACAAACTGCCAAATTTACAGTTAAATATAGCAAAACATCTCCACACCTCAAACCTCTTAGAACACAGAAGTAAGGCAATCTAGAACTTTGGCCTAGGGTTAAATAGTGGCTAGTCAGGACCTGCCCGTCAGGTTTTAACCTTTGGTTCTCATCCGCATCTTCTTCTGAGTCTGAAGCTTGTACACTTTCTGAGTAATGATATAACTCAACAAAGTTAGAGTTGCTGTCATCTATACCACCAGTTTGTGATACAGCAACATGGGCTGGAGCTTTTATCTATATTCTAAAAGAACCAAATAAGTTTAGATTAAAAAATATCTTTGATTTTGGCAATGAAACAAAATAGTTTACTTAAACAATCTTTTTAAATAATTAGTGAAAATTAATCGACTCAAAACTTGCCTTGTCGAAATGCTAAATAGTTGTGTGGCTGAAGCATACCTACGGGGTGTAAATCCACAATACAGTAGAACAATACAACACGCACCCGTAGTTAGACTTTGCAGGTAATGATACAAATCACTCAGCGCAAAAACCTACACACTTCTTGACTTATTCACCATATTAAAAAGAGGACCAAGCACAAGAAAAAGAGCAAAGTTAAAGATCTCACATTTTTAATTTTGTTGTGAAAGGCAGAAACTTATTGTTAACAGCTGATGAATCAGCAGGCAGTTTACAGCGAACCGACCACTATGAAAAACTTAATTTCCTGTTAGTGCAGAGTCTCCCCCTTTTTGACATGATAAGACGGAGAGTATTAAAATAGAAGAGTAATATTGCAATGGCTGAATTTTTCCAACTTGTAATATTTTAGACTTTTACTGTGTCTTCTTATCTATGTAAGTACTTAGCCACCAAACAACAAATTTAACTAAATACAAGTTGACTTTTCTGGATAAAAAGACAAGATAAACGGTATGTAAATAAGCTGGACAATGCAATTGATTAGGAGAGGAACAAGTACAAGTTTGGACTTAAAACAACAAGTGTAATTATTAAAAAGTATACAACACAAAGAGAATGTTCACATTAAATCTATTTAGTTGATTTTCTACTGAAGCCTCCTTTTCACAAGATTCCCAGATTTAGCTGAAACATTTAAAACTAGATTATTTTTGCTGCAAAATACAGTGTTATTTGGGAGTTAGGAAGGAAGAGTCAGGAGAAATGTAAGTATGTTTGTTAAAACTAACAAATTGAATACCGCCACCAAAAATATGTGAGGCGAGATTTTTCAGCAGATTCAATTTGAAACTTAAGTCTCATTACAGGTCATTGCACGTTTACAGACACAAACAACACATATATGTAGTCAGACATATCACAATAATACTGATGAGGGATAAGTAGGGCTGTGCAGGTGCAGAATTTTTCAGCATTGGGATTTTTAAAATATCAGGAATTTGAGAAAAGCTGGTAAATAAATATATTTTATTGATAACACTGGTAAAAAAAAATATCAACTAGAATTGAGGGTATTCGATCAAATAATTTTGCTCCTCCAATCACATCACTTTTCCTCGCAGCAAGTGATAAATAAATACAATAGGAGGGGCTTTGAGAGAGAGTGTAGTGTTTACCTAAATTCACACACTGATGAATTTCAGTAGAAAAATGATCTTTGAGAGTATTTATAAGAAACACTAGGTTTATTAGCATTGTTTACTTTCCGTCCCGTAACTTTGGTATTAGTAGGAGGAGACCAGGAAATGACGTCACTCCCCTAGCCACTAGGCAACACTTACAAGATCGCCAAGGTTGTTGGAAGTCTATATCGGAAGCAGAAACAGCCAGGAGGGGGGGAGGGTTGACATTGCTCGGTTCTTGATTGCAGCAGCTTTCATGTTCCGGTGTTGAGGATAAGTCGGCATCATCTTTGGTTCACAGGCTGGAACAAGAAATGAAACTTGCCTTAAAGACCAAAGATTATGGTGGTGGATAGATGCCAAATGGCTGAGGCAGGAAAATGAACATAGTTCCGGCACTCTGAGCACAGTTAGCAAGATTTCTTTTAAACATCTCTAGTAGAGCCACTGACAGGCACGCAAGTTCGTTCATTATCAAAAATTGCACAATGTGGTCACATTTAAGGCTCTGTGCTTGGGCTGCCGCAACTATGTTGATTTTCTTGCTTCACTCTTTCGGTGTCTATGCGCCATCTACCTATTTCAACATAATCTTCGCTTAGACTTACCGAATCTTAGAGAATCAGTGAGCAGAAACTAAAAGGCATCAGTTTTCATGAAATGTTAACAGTCTCTTTTTTGTTCCACTGCTGAATTTGTTATGAAGTAAGATTCTTAGAAACCAATTTTTAACTATTAATTCAAATGAATTTTAAGCAGAAGTTCCATTTGTTATTCTGGTGAATGTCCTCACGAACTCATTCAACTCAATTATTTAAAAAGATCATGATATGCTGCTAGCACCTTAAATTAACATATTTAAAAGCTTCAAAAAAGTTTTCACAAATGTACCAAACTTGTTACTTTCAACATAAAAGTTAGAACACACAGCCTTGCTTCAATCGAATCCTTTGTTTTCCAATTAGTCACTCATGTTACTTAGTTTTCAAAAATGAATGAATCTTGTTTCAATCTCTAATTTATTAATGTTTTTACTGAGTTAGAGATATATAGTAGCAAACTATCGCTACTGCTCAAAACTTACTCACCTTGTTTTGAAACTGATTTTTTATAATGCATTTTGTCTGTACAAAGTAATATTATTCAGCTTAAAACATTAGTTTTTTTTTAACATAACAAAAAATGAAGAATTGTTTGTTTTAATAAAAACAATTGAATCATCAAGTGCAAAATTTCTGATTTGCAGGCCATTGGACAAACATAATTGAATTTTCCACAACATCTTTGGCTTATTCCATGATAAGTAGACAGAAAATACTAATGATCGGTGTTTTTCTTAAAGTAAGAGTTTGGAGACACTCGCCCCAGGCTCGGGCTTTGGGTCGTATATGAAGAGGAAGTTGAGGACGAGACCGCCGGGCGGAGCTGTAAGGGAACCTCTGCTTCAGGTTGTTGTAACGGTTGCTGCTTGAGCGCGAAGTTTGCGCCGCCGGGCAGATGAGAGAACTCAGGCCAGATGGCGCCATCGGGCGTATAATGCAGCAGATCCACAGATCAGCTCTAGTTGACCGACTGACCTGCCTGGCAGCAGTGGTCTGTATTCGCGATGCCACAAGAAATGTTAGTCAACTGAAGTGAGAACTTGAGCCATAGTATTGGATGGTGTAATTTAAATTTAAAAGAAAACCAATACTGTATATTGTACAGCTAAAAGGGAGCAAATTTTCCGAAAATTAATTGAGATTAAAAAAAACTGCATCTGGAACAGAAAAGTTAGCAAATAGACATATTAAAAAAATTAAATAATATTGAGTTTTTCAATCAAATTATTTTGTTTATGATAATGGCTTATACAAACAACATGCAGTTTTAAAATCAAAATCCAAATACATCATATTATCACAGAACTCATAATCCCTACCCATTTAATAATGAATAAGTCTGACCTACAGCCCAAACATTGCAATAACATTGAGTGAGCATTAAGGAGGAGAGAGAATCAGACTGTGCAGCTACCAGTGCACAGAGATGAGGGGTGAAGGCAAAGAAAAGTGACAGTGGAAAGGAACACAAGGAAGAGAAGTATCAGAGGGGAAGACAACACTGCAGTATGTAACAGCAGGAGTTGGAAGGAGGTCCCAGTTTTTGCCAGACAGCTGTGGAAGGCTTGTTGTGCCCTTATCAGTTGTCACTTTGTCAACTATAAGCATTAGCTGTTGCTAGGAACCACATAGGTCAGGTTACATAGCGCAACATAGGTTTTCTGAGTTGTGATATAGTGAGAACAAGCTTTGAGGACAGGTTAGTTTTTTGTTATTTTCTTTTCTCATCTCCATTTACTCAATGATTAATTTTATCTCCAAATAATGTTTTATAATTTGTTTTGAACTACAGACATGAAAGTTTTAGTACAATAAAAATAGATTTGCAAGCTAGAATTGATCTACTACAAGTACAAAATGGATGTTTGGTTCTGTCTGAGATCGCTATCAGCCATCCTGTCAGAATAATTGCAGCCTCCACTGAACCGCATGGCACGAAGTAGGAGAGGAGTTGTTTACAGGTTGTTTACTATGAACCGCTCGGGTTACTTATTTATCTTCACCAGAAGTACAGTACAAACACAAATGTTCACTCATAGTTTTTATTTTCCTCATTCCGGAATTCTCGGTGGGTAATTAGGCGAGGGGAACGGAAAATGTCCTAATCTGGCCCTGTACCGAAAAATCTGATCCCCAGACCCCTTAGTATATATTGTAAACATTAATGATGAGTCAAATCTAAAAACATTGACTAAAAAAATTACATCTTCGTGATAGTTAGTTATAACTAAGAAATTAGTTACCTATCAAACTCAAATTACCACCTTAGTGTAGTGGTATAATAGCCATAGCCTATAATGCTACCAAACTTGTCGGGATAAGACAGCTCTTATCTTAATAAAATTAGCCTATCTGATAAACCTTGCCACAAAAGAACATATAAGTCAGAGCCTGAAGCGCAGGCTGTGAGCTATTGAAATTGAGTGCTACGGACAATGGAAGGTTCTTTGACAGCCTTGGTGCTGACACCTCTACATTTTATTTTGTGTCATTGCAGTCAGATTAAAGTTCATTTAGTCTAGCACAAGTTTAATTTGAGTCAAACAAACAGTTGCTCGACTAGTCACCGAAGATTATGTTCAGCAAAATTTCTGAACAGCACACTAAGTAAACAGTTGGGGACAGTCAACAACTGTTGCAGTCTTGTTCCTGAATCCCATTTTGCCAGCGACCAACTGTTCGGACTGTTGCTGACCGCCTGGAACTACACAAACAAGTCTAGACGCTACTAGGCAACAATATAGAGTTGCTCAGTCATTGCAATGCATTTAGTAGAAACCAGGTCATCACTTCTTTGGTTTTGTTTTTGACGTGGTTCAGTTCATTGTGCAGTAAAAAGTACAGTATACTAATCTTATTTTACCTACATGAGTGACGAGGGATTGTTTGTTAATTGCAGAGCTAGAAAGACCGCCTTTGTGCTTCCGAATACAGTAGACGCCGCTCGTGTAATCGCTCGACCGATTCGATAACCGACCACCGGTAAAAATTTAAATTTAAATAAACGAAAAACATACTTTTTGTGTTACATTATTTTACATCAACAAACCCAGTAATTTAAACAATATTCAATGACACAATATAGTGCACCAACGCCACGCTGACAATACCGAGCCACGCAGAAACGCTGGGGAACTGAGTTCTGAGTTTTCATGTAATCGATGCCGGGGTTGTGGATACACCGCTGCAGACTAAAAGCGCAGGGAGTGGATCGATAATGTCAGGCTATTCACCACACCAGTCACTCCTCCCCACCCCTGGTTGTTATAGATGTAAACAACAGTGAGTCACCACCTGCAGCTGATTCGCGGATGATATTTGTATTGCATAACCTCAGCAGTGTGGTCGGCGATTAAATTGTGTGATTACGATGGAATTTTATTAAAATTATTTAAGAAAAATATAAATTGTACATACATTGTGAAAATACAGTATTTTGAAACAAAACAAATACATTGTTGAACGTTAAAATGTGTTTTTATTTCAAGACCTTCAGTGTGAGTACTACTTAGAGTGAGTGTGGTTTTAAGTGTGTGGCTCAGCCAAACACGTCATTAACCATCTGGACTCAAATTACCACATCTTGAGTCTATTTTTATCGATCCTAATGTACCAGGATATGCTTATCAGCACTTCCACCTGTCCAGATTTTCAAAATCCATAACAATCCACAAAACTTGAAATCCATATTAAGATCAAGGTGGTTTTAGTCTAGCAGTGTCCAATTGAGACTGGCAGCTTTTTACAATAGAAAACTGAAACATTTTCTTTATTCAACTTCCATTGCATCCAAGGCTGTCAATGGCTTATAAAAATAATCCTCAAAATCTTACTAATTTGATTGAAAATATTAATCATTTAATCTCAAATTCAAAATGGGTTCCATAATCTGATTAACTAAATTAAATCTACGCATTCTGTCTTTGACTACAAAGAGTATTTTAAATTGTTGTACAATTTCAGTCGGGCGGGAAACATTTTCTCATCAGTTTGTTACCTAGTAGCTCGCCGAATGCAGCCTGCTGCCCACATGTCCACACTAGTGGTTCATGGGTCGCTGAAGCAACAGCTCCGCGCCGGTACCAGAGAGTGACCACTGCTGAGTCATCGGTCTCACCGCAGTCCAAACCATCGGCCAGTCCAAAGTCAGCTGTTCCAATACAAACAAGGTTAATGTCAGTTGCAAGTATTAAGTATTAACTATTAATAATGCTACAACTGGAGATGGAAAAGTTCATTATCTTATTGAAAGTGGAATTCTTAGTGACAACTGAAACAGCAGCTGAGTGGCTCTGGCAAACAGCTGCAAACTACGCCAGCTCGAGGCTCTTTTTTCTTAATTCCACAATATGGCCGCCTCTTAACAATAATGTTCTTGTACAATGCCTTGGGTTACAGAAATATGGATAGTCCTGCACAAAACTCGGTAAGCTTTGTTTCATGTTGCACGCTGAGGTATTCCATCTTCACTTGAACAAGACTTGCAAAATTCTAATAGGTTGACACTAAAAATTAAAAAAAATCTATGATACCATTAATATTGAGGGATTGATCATTAATCATTATCAAATACTTGATACCTGCCTTTGAACTCATGACCTTTGATGATCAAAGCATATTCTTTCAAAATTTCCATGAGCTCAATCTCAAAACAAACCAAACAAAATTGTCATTTCTTTAATTTTGCTAGTGACAGATGATCTTAGATAACAATCCATCAGACATTTCAATTTTCAGATGAAAGTTTGATTGGAAAAGTCTACTCAAGAGAATTTTCTTGGTAATGTCTAGATTGAGAGTTGACTTGGTACTGTCATGCATGTACTTCTCCAGGAAGTTAGCCACAGGAATTTAAATGGTTTAATGCAACTTTGTTGTGCTTAAAGGCCATTCCAAATATTAAAAGCTTAAAAAGAGTCATGCAGCCTGCCTTTTTCACAGCATTAAATTTTTGACATTTCCTCTTCTTTCAAATCTAGATGCGATCCAGTGAGAGGATTGCCACTCATTTTGATAACACTAGAGGAACCATATAGTACAATTAGTGAAATAAAACATAAAAATTGGTGCAATGTTAAAATAAAATTTACTTACCGATTTTGACACAGCCCTTTGTCAGTCATGAAGGTTTGACACTTTGAGATCTCTATGCACGCATGAAGCTATGGGTGTAAATAACGCAAACCCTTCAGCACCTGGAGCATGATGCATTTCACCTGCGACTCGGAGAACGGAGCTTTCATGTTGTCCAGCAGACTCGCCAGATCCTGCTCGCAATACCTCCATGGCTAGAATATGCTGTGGACAATGTCAGTAGAAGTCATTCAAGGAGCACAGCTAACATGAGACCATGGCTTGCTTTTTAGGGTTTCATTCCCGCAATCACTTCCGAGTGCCAATAACCTACTGGCTGATTTTCAAATTGTCTGTTCCTTGTTTGAATTGTTTTGCACGAATAATAAACACACTTGGATGCCACACTTGTATAAAAACTGAGTTTTTTACTTTCTGCAAGTTTGGGCGATTTTCAAACCTTTTAGCCTAAACTATACTCAACGCACTTTCTTGGGGACAAGGAAAAAAGAAGGAATCCCTGACTTTTCTAAAACCATTTACCAAACTTTCCAGTTGTCACTTTACATAATCCAGATACAATTTAATAAGCAATCTTGGTCAACGCACCATAACTGATTACAAATTTTAGGCCAACCGGTCTTAGGAATTTTTTGTCCAGAACCTACATGAATTTTGTTTAGACCCAAATAAAAACTGGATTCCTACTAGAAGTTGCTAAATTCACCTTAGCATTTACATTTTTCTGGCACATTTATTTTCCCCAAAATTCCTTAGATTCTCCAGGCACATGAAATTTTTTAATTTTTCTCTTTCTCCCAGGTTTTTCTGACAGTGACAACTCTACAAAAAAGATCCCTAAATTGGTTGTGCAAATTTCATTCTGGTTGTCAGCTGAACCATCCGATAGCCAATGAAGACTGGACTAGAGAGAAAAATGTACTGTACATGAGTTACTGGAAATGTCACAGTACTAAATGTTCAACTCCAGTGATTTGCACCATTACTCAAGATGTTAGAATTCTAAGCCCCAAAAATAGTGTTTATAATTCATTACAAACAGTTTTAATATTTCCACATTAGGACCCGCACCTAGTCAACTAACAAACTGAAAAAACTGTGATACATATTTGCATTTACCTTTCCAAACTTTTCCCGACAACCACTTCTTTCAACTGTACAATATTCTCGTGACGACAGCTGAGCAAAACAGAGATCTCTCGCAATCCACTGACTGGTAAGCCGTCCTTTTCATGCTCCATCCTAACTTTCTTCAGTGCCACCACACAATCATTCTTTGTATCTAGGGCACGATCTGTAAAAGCACAAATAACACTTTTTTAAATCGATAATACCCATGATTACACATGATTGTCCACAGAAGTTCCTTATAAATAAAATTCAATTACATGTTCTGAAAGGCTAATTTTCAAGACCAAAGCATTTTATTATTTTGAACAGTCATAGTTATTCTCGTCACTTCCTTTGCAAAGTCACAATAACTTGTTCTAATTGCCATTTTACTCTTATAATTGTTTCTAGGTGGATTTAAACTTTCTGTGAGTTGCTTTCGAAAAGCATTTCACTACTGCGACGCTATTGAGTGCGCTTGCATCCACTTATAATCTTTTAAATGCAGATTCAATCATGCTGACATTCCGAGGGCTCTGATAGTCACTCAGATAAGTTTAAGAGGTCACTGGATAGAGCCGTGACTGGCCTCTCTATCCAGGATAGGGAGTTTAACATGGCAAAATTTGCAAAATCCATGTTTTAAGTAAAATCACATGCCGTAAATAAGCAAAGTGTTTCAATAGAAGTATAGAACCATTTTTGCTGTAAGTATAAAAGGAAACACGCGAAGCTTCCAAGTTTAACAAATATTCCATACGCATTATTCAAGCTTTATGTTCTTATGGAAACTGTTTCTAATAATTTACTGTTTAAGTAGAAGTATTAGAGTTCATATGCAGCAGTTTCAATAGCTTCATACTTCAAGGTGTTAGTTCTAAAGGTTGTTTAATTGATATTCTCAAGGAACAGTTTTCTCCTGATGTCCTCTGCCTATCTGAGCATTTTCTGACTGATTCTGAACTTGAGTCTTTCACATTAGGGTTATGTCACTGCAACTGGTTTTGTCTGTTCAAAAATGAAAAAGGAGGAGTGTATCATGTCAGATGCTTAAGTTTCAAGTTATTGATGTTAGTCCATTCTGTGTTGAAGGGATTTGTGAACTTGCTGCAGTAAAGGCTTCAGATCGGAGGTCATTGGTAATTCTTCTGAGTGTGTATAGACTCCAAGAATAACTCTTTAGATAAACAAGTGTTTTTGGACTCCATTGAAAGGTGTTTGAACTCCTTCACAGTGAGGTTTTAACCGTCGGTGTGGGAGACTTTAATATAGATTTAACTGTTGAGGATTGCTCTTCAAAAATACTTACTGATCTCTTGTTGTCTTTGGTTTAAGACATACAATTGTATCATTTACCGTGAGTATGGAGGGTCGTCATCCTTGATAGATAATATTTTTACAAACATATCCTCGGACCGATTTGAGTCTTCCGTATTAATTACAGGAGTATCTGACCACCATGCTCAGGTGTCAATGTTAGACACTTTAAATCGCCTAACCTGTATTTAAGTTGAGCCAGCTTTTTCTGAAGATAACATTAACTTCTTTCTTAAAAGGAGTCATGGGAGGAATTGTTGGTGAAGGATGGGGTTGACCATAGATTTGAATTTTTCATGTCTACTCTTTGTTACTACTTTGACCAAGCTTTCCCTGAGAAAAATTAAAATTAGGGACACCATTCTTCTGCAAAATTCACCTCAATCCCATTACAAGAAAATGCTGAAGAGATGCTTTATTTGTATAGTCTGTCCAAGGACCGTTCGATCATCCTATAAAAAAGCTATGTTGAAGTAAAGAAGAGGTTTAGGGGCCTGGTTCATTCATCTCTAAAGCAGAATCAATTCTGAATAGGATTTCAAAATCTTCCAACATTCAAAAGCATCATGGGAGGTGATCAACGAGCAAATTCCAGGAAAACTACAAAGTCATTTTCATTGACAATCAAAACAAATGAAGGGAGGCATCTTGATGATCCAAAGCTCGTTTCCATTACATAAATAATTATTTTGTCAGAATCGGTCAAAAATTCACCAATAGTACTAATTTCCCAATCTTTAAACTTTCAACCTGTCGAACATTGTCTTTTCTGTTTCCAACAAATGAAGTGGAGGTCAAATCTGTGATACGATCTCTAAAATCTAGCAGTTCCTCTGGTTTGACGGATTTCATCTAAAGTACTGAAAGCATTGCTGATTCGCTAAAAGCCTCTGGCTTGTATAATAAATGCTTCTTTGAATGTACAATTCCAAGACTGCCATTGTAAAACCTTTGCCCAAAAGAAAATGTTGAAATTCTGAACATTTTAGACCCATATCTATACTATCAACTTTTCAAGGTAATAGAAAAGTATTTTATAGATTGTCTTCTTTCTTGAGTTAAATAAGGTCCTCTTAGATAATCAGTTTGGATTTAGGAAAAACTCTTCCACAACTAACGCTTTATTTAACTTTATTTCTCCTTATCTTCCCTAGATCAACAAATGCACACCTTTGGGATATTCCTTGATCTTAGTAGGCTCACGTTGTTGATCACGTACTACTTCTTGAGAAATTGGAACACTTAGGCTTCAGGGGCAAGGCATACGATTGGATATTCTATTTGCTTAATAGGTCACAAATAGTATCAGTGTCTTATGTTGATGAACAAGGATATCTGAAATACAAGGAGTCCGAAAGGTTAACGGTGTCTCTGGTGTTCCACAAGGATCTGTCCTTGGCCCTGTTTTGTTTCTCCTCTTTATTAATGATATCGCAAAAGCGTGTCTAAATCCAATCTTTGTTTGTTTGCGGATGATACGTCTCTGGTCTTGCTAACAAGTCCCTTGAACAGTTGGAGGTAGACTTTATAGAAGCAAATTCTATCCTGCAATGGTTATCAGATAATCGTTTTGTGTATATTTTGAAAAACAAGGGCAGTAAATTTTACTTTAAGAAATTGTCAGAGTAAGAAAATTAGTCAGATCTTTCTAGGGACTTTGAAGTTACATCATCCTCAAGTACAAACTTTAGGGGTGATAATTCTAATCTCAATTTTCATGAGCACATTGACTCTGTTCTTAAAAGCTCAATCGCATTATCTTCCTTCTGAGAAGATTGTCTTTTTCTCCAATCAAAACTACTTCTGTTGGCATATTATGGATGTTTTTTCCTTTTGAATTATGGTGTTTCCATTTGGGATTCGATAGCTCAAGGGTTGGGGAGGGTGTTCAGAGCTCAAAAAAAGCTGTTAGAATTGTTTTGGCCTTGGGAACCCTCTTCCTGTCGGTAAATTCGTGAAAACAAAATGTTGACTTTTCCCTGTCTTTATATTTTAGTTGCTTGAATTTTCTAAAAGTAATTCTAATTTGTTCCCAACTTGTTCTCCTTCAGAGTACAGTCTTCGACGTTCAATGTTTTGGCACTACCTCAACACAGAACCACCTTTTATCAGCACCAGACACTGTATAACTCCATTAAAATGTTCAACAACCTTCCAATAACTTTGAAAAATGAATTAAATATTTTAAATTTTAAAAGCATCTTAAAATGATGCTTATTGAAAAAGAATTTTATAGTCTTGAGGTTTTTAAGTTGTAAGTTTTAGATGTAACATTAGTAAGTAAGAACCATTAAATCCATGTGTAAATTTGACTTTGTCATGCTTGTTGTTAATCTAATAACAGCAAAGAATTTGAGTTTGAGTTTGAGTCTATTGAAACAGGTTTCGATTTAAGTATCGCTATCAGTTTAATGCACTTGCAGTTTTACTCCTTGTTATAAGTGCAGTGCCTAGAGTGGGTCTTCCGTGGCCTATTAGTGCCTTTTTGTTACAGATAACATCCCACTTCAATGTATTTTGTTATCCTGATAAGACATTAGCTATGCTTAGGCACTCCAATAGTTGCCTATAATAGTTTAATCTGACCCAGTCGAAAAGTTTTTATTCCTACAAATTCCATTGGCGGAGTAACTGTGACTTTTAAGATAGTTTTTGCTGGTTGTATTGAAAATTTATGGCTGGTTCCTCGGTTTTCCACACTAGTTGGTTAATTTCACAACATATTCACAGTTTAAACGATAATGTGGAACACTGTCAATGTTGATTCTATGTAATCACAAATGTAATATGCAGTTGGCTTGATTAAGCTTCTGCCGCTTTTATAGAATCTGTAGGCTACACTCAATATTCTTTCACTAGAGGATGAACACATTATTGTATTTAAGCGTTTTTTAGAATTCTTTAAAAACTAATTTGTTTTCACTGAAAGCCTGCCAGGTTTATTGGTATAACTTTTCTGATGCCAGCCAAAGCAAAATATGTCTATATCTAGGTAGTTTTTAAGTTTCATTTACATTTCCTTTCTTTGGGTGGAGAGATTTTCTGGAAGTAGACTAGAACTAAAAGCTAAAAAGTAATGGAAAGAATCGGTCGCTAATAGGTAGTTGTAACAAATAAAATTATTTTCCAAACAGATACTTACAGACTATTCCATAATGCTCCTTCTCCAATCCTATTCAGCTTTTCAAACTCGACACAAATCTGCACCTTCCAAACTGAAAATATTACTTTACATTATTTCAACTTTATGCTACATAGCTGTGCAAGGTAATAGTGTTTAAATCCTCCCATTAATTCAATCACGGTGAGCTGACATAGCTTCTTCACTTACTAACATAATCTGCTTAGTGTTATAGTCATGCCCTAAGAATCAACCAGGTTCTAATGAAATAAAACAGGGGACAAAGCTTAAAATTACTTTTTGAGTAAATATTAACTTTAGCCATCTACTTGTTGAAAAGGGTAGTATAATATTTCAACTAACTTTCTCTGACTAAATAACTTGTTAACTTACTATTAAACACTGAAACAGCTTCTAGAAAAAACAGTATATTCTTAAATCTTACCACATCATGCTCAGGAATTGGCATCTTCTTTCCAGTGACAAAAGAAGTGAGAATGCCTTTGTTTTGTATAGGAGCACTTGGATCAGGATTAGTTACATCACTGCTAAGTTTGGTCTCACTCTCTTTCCCTTTGTCGTCCTCTTTCTTCGGCAGCACTCTTCTTGGAACAGTGGGAACTGAAAAACAAAGGATGCTTGGATAAAACCTAAAAAATTTGAAAGACTGCTTGGAAAAAGGAATTCTTAGTGTGCATGATTGATCCTAACTCTCACATTAGGTTAATCTCGGAATCATGTTTAAGCAAGTCAACTGTAAATTGGCGTTGGCCGTTTAAGTATAAATAAATAATCTGATGAGCCCAGTGGGCCAAACATCAGTCTAATCAAACTGCCTAGTCAAGTTGCAAGAAATTCAGGGTTGGAGTAGTATAGCATGTTACTTTTAAGGTATTTCTCATAACTATTGGTTTTAGCCTGGGTGCGCTAAATTCAGAGCCATAATCCGGCCTGAGGGCTCGTGGCTTGGTTTACAGTACAGCCTAAAACCCTTAACACTTCACTTCACATTTGAGCCCCACTGAAAAATTTCTCAAAAATACAAGCTTTGGGTATCTCATCAGTGTAAAAGTGTTCTTAAGTCATGATAAATTCACTTCTACACAGGTTGCTTTGGGTCTGAGATGAATCATGTGAACTAAACAAACTGCAAATAAAGTTACACAAGGTGGTGGATCTCTGATTACTAGGCTAAACGCAACTTGAGTCCTACCTACAGACTTTCTGTGCTTAGTCATAAATAACACCAATGATCATGGCTGACACTTACCTTCAATTCCATCCATGATTGAAGCGAGGCTCATGATTTATAAAGGAAAACAAGCAATACTGAAATTGTACTTAGCCTATGGCAGTAATCAGGTTTAACGTAATGTTGTCCACTCTATGAAACTATATTAGCAGTCCTGTTGTTATATCTGAGTGGACATCAACACAAACAAAAGTTGAACGTATCCCAGATTCCCAGAGTCCCCAACTTACCGGTCACCTGTGTGAGTTTTTTCAAGGCTTGTATTATGGATCTTTTTGTCGTAAATAGGTTCCTGTGATCTCTGTTTTGAAATCAACTCAAACGACAGGAACGATAGTATAAAAACACGACGTTTATCATAATATTAATCTTTACTCACAGTCACAGACTGATAGTAATAATAGTTGATAGTATTGATATCATTAAACCATAGGTATTAAACTCAAGCAAAATAATAAGATGTACAAAAAATAAAGTACCACAATATTCGGGGTGGATTGGACGAAATCGACTTTTCTTCCAACAATATAAATACTTGTCATTTGTTCATCAAGCATGTTAATTTTGAAAAAGGTGTATGCCGTTTATAAATAAATAAATAGAATTGCATTCAGTGGTTATACATTTAAAATGTTGGATATACTAGGTAATAATAACTTTTATTTGCCAAAAATACAAAAACTTTTGCGTTGACAAAAAGCTAAAAAAGGTAACAAAAAAACCACAACAATAAACAAATATTTAAAATAAAACAAAGTAAACCACTAGTAAGAGTTAAAACCTAGTTTAATTTATCTTAAAATTTAATTAACATGATTCAAGGCCTGATCTAAAAATTTCCCAACAGAGTAGTATGAGCCTTCCAATAGATAAGCTCTTAACCTTCTTTTAAATAAGATAAAATTGTCAGTGGATTTAATGTTTTCAGGGAGTTTGTTATTATAGGTAACCGGTATCTCCTCATAAGACATAACTTTATAGTTTACGTTTCGACTTTTTCAGTAATGATTGCATCCTAAAGTCGTATCAGTTGTTTTTAAGGACTGGTGTTTTGTTAGGACCTCAGTGGTCGTGTAACTATGCCAATGAATTTCAGGTGATGGGTTCAAGTTCCGCTGTAGACGTTCGGCTTTTGATGCACCTCAAGGTAAACTTGTAGTCCACTCAGCTGCGTGAAGCACACCACTATTTTGTAAGACTGCTGACGGCCGATGTAGGCCTAGATCTTGTCTTAATTTCTACAAACGCTGGTCGCTGAACGGCTTAAAGAGCCCACCAAAATGAATTATCATTGTAATCGGCAAAGGGATGGTAACTGCACCTTGGGGATGGTAACTGCACTTGGGGTAATCAAACATACTACGAAAAGTTTGCAAAATAATAAATGCCAGCTTCACCTTTAGAATTGACCTCAAAAGAGCGCACATTATTTTTGCCAAACCGTGTCTCATCGTTTTCACACAACATAATCCTTGACAATCGTTATATACTAGGCCATGGTGCACGTTAAAGATGCTACTATAGTTTGAATGACAATTTATGTTAGTAAAATGTACATAATAAGACGTATAAAAACACCATGTAGACTTAAGTAATTACAATGCTCGTCAACAACAGCTGTCTGATAAATAATTTGAATAGGCTGCGCACATTAACGATGTATTTTCGCAGATTGAAAAGATATTCGAGGGTGCTTTTGTGGGGTGTCCCTTGTCAGGGAGTACAGCCAAAGCCACGAGTTCTGGCTTTGTTGTTCCCAGAGCTACCATTAGTAGATTAAACTTCCTTTTAAACGTGTCTTATTTACGATTAAGCTCGGAGAAGTTTTACGTTTCATTGAAATGAATTTTCAGTAAAAATCTAATATTTGTTAAGTTTTTCTCCGTTGTTCGAGACTCTGTTAGTATTTTAATGACTGTACGTATTATGCATGGGAACACTTTGTAACATTATATTTATGGTTGACAGTTGTTAAAAGCAGTTTTTCCAGAGGGAACTAAAGTAGTAACTGCAAACCAAAGTTTGGCTATATAGTTTTGTGTAACCCCTTCTAAAAAAATATAGAGTTGTAATGTTTTTTTCAGATAACTTTTGTTTAAAATTGATTTAATCTTCTTCCTCTTTGTACAGAAATAATGTATTAATACTATAATTTGTTATTAATGTATTACTGTTTATTTATGGATTCAACCCCGCAAGTGCTTCTTTATTAAAACAGAGCGGATACTATTTTAAACACACCAGCTACCACAGAAAATCAACATTTTTATTTAACTTAATTCACTTACCATAATTATTTCATAGTTATGTTCTTATCGAAGCAATTTGAATAAGTGCAATATGGCGTAGCCATAATATTAATTACGCCAAAAGGGGATGTTTTTCAATTGTCAGCAAAAATAATGAGATTTTTGTCTGAAAAAGCGAACCCTCAACATGTCTAGGCAACTGTTTATTTTTAGAAAATGTAAAAAATGAGTCCGAATAACTTGGTCCTAAAGTACTTGTAAATGCTGGATATTTCGGACTTTTTAGGATTTATCTGGTCGACATATATTTTAGATCAAAGAAAGATGTAGAGGAATTGTTTTCTAAGGTTGGTTAATTGCAAGCATTATTACTGAGTCAAAAGGTTCAAAGGCGATCATTTTCAGCCTGAAAAGCTTTGAACCATTCCTTTGTAAACGAGGCTGTAATTGGAGGGTTTAGTCAGAGCCGAATCTCTTTAATCTTGTTGTCCGGACAATTTGTTTTATTTGAAGATACTTAAAAGAACACTGGCGTAATGATTGTTTGACAATTATAACAAACAGTGATTAAATTTCGCGTTTTCGCTGCTATAAATAATTTGTTATAGCTCGTTAAGAGTTGTTTTATGTGAATAATTTGTAATTAAACTATCCGCCTGGTTTTTGGTAGCTATATAAATAAGAAGACTTAGTGAATGCATAATTGGATGAAGGTAAAGGTAAAAATGCTTTACCGAAGCGAGGTTAGGACTACAAAGCCCTCTGTACCACTCAACTTTGACCTCTACCTAGCGTTTATAGTCACATTACAAAATTAATGTAAATGGTGATTGTGGGGATCGAACCCACACCAGCAAACTGATCAGCTCCAGAATCACGCACAATTCCAACCCACCACAGGTCCGCTGCAAGGTTATTTTTAAAAGTACATATATAACTTAGGTATATTGCTCCAATAGTTTGATTGTTTTAACCACCGATAAGACATCAAACTACCGAGAATTAACAGAATTAGCAAATGTTCAACTGGCATAACAATATAAATGGGTTAAAAACAAGACACAACGCCACAAACCAAATTTACACCCAATTACTTTTAAAAATATAAATACTTGACTGAGTAAATAGATGTTAAACTATTTTTAGGCCTTTAAAACAGCCTGTATAGTCCAACCAAGGAAATACGTTTTAAGAGTCCAAATCTATAGAACTGTCTGTTT
The DNA here is from genome assembly GCA_018831715.1 of Matsumurasca onukii. Taxonomy (NCBI): domain Eukaryota; kingdom Metazoa; phylum Arthropoda; class Insecta; order Hemiptera; family Cicadellidae; genus Matsumurasca; species Matsumurasca onukii. The sequence continues at coordinate 65,022,769 of CM032058.1, forward strand.
TTAAGAACTTTTGGTAGATATCTCTGCCAAATTTTAGATTTATGGTTATTGATCATAAAATCGTTCTTTCATTCTTATACAGCTTATATTTTATGTGAAAGATTCCATAAACATTCACCACTCTAACCAGGTAGGTACCTTTTATTAGTGACTCAGTTAAGTGTATAGTTTCTAAACTTAACCAGGGGTGTTTCCCCTCAATCAGGAGTTATGATATTAGGCTACCTTCAATGGTTTAGTTTAAAAAACAATTGGAAAAACTAACATGAAAATCTCTAAAGCCCACAGTAAATTCTTCACCCTGTAAATGAATAGTTAAGAAGTTGTGTATTTAAAATACTAGTAGTATAGCCTATTATATAGTGCCAATATAGTATAGCCAATAAATATTTTAGTATTTTGTTTTTGCTCACTGTTTATGGTTGAACATATTATGCAAAAAATGGTCGAAGTGTTTCAGCTCATGAGTAAATATAACAAAATTCAAAAATTGTTAACCATGGTGTTAAAAATGAACCAGGTAGGTACCTTATATTAATGACTCAGTTAAGCGTACAGTTTCTAAACTTAACCAGGGGTATTTTTCCCTTAATCAGAAGGATTTATGATATTACCTTCAATGGTTTAGTGTTAAAAATAATGTGAAAAACTAACATGACAATTTCTAATGCCCACCACAGTAAACTTTTCACCCTGTATAATAGGCCTATAATTATTGTAGAATGAATAGTTAAGAATAAGAAAGTCCTAACTTTGCCAAAATATATTTCCAAAACCATTTAAGTATTTCTTGTTTTTGCTCACTGTTCACGGTCATAACAAATTTTAAAATATGTTAACCATGGTGTGAAAAACCATATTTCAAACAAACAACGATCATGCGATAACGAAGCATGTGATCCTTAAGGGTAAAACTAAGTTCTCCGCGAAAACCTTACGAAGCCATAAACATAAAGTTCGGTCCCTGGGGACTATTACCGAATTGCTTTGGGCGCTTTGGTGTAGTAAACAGTTTTAGATAGATTTATCCGTTTAGCTAAACGTTGTACTGGGAATTGTGTTTTATGGTGTTATTTCTTTACGTATTAAGCTAATATTCTTCACCCTAGTTCGATCAAGAAATGAATTTCGCTCCATAATGTAATACCCAAACAGTAGATATCTCATTGAAATAATTGAAAATGTTCAAAAGAAATTTTAAAATGTGTTCATTGTATAAATTGTTTGTGGTACTTATAAATCATTGGTAATACTACTTATAATAATTATAAAATCATTGGCTCTACTTGAGACTCTAAAAAGGATTTCTTCTCAGCGAATTTTCACGCAGCGCTTATGCACTATCTACCTACTATAACATTATCTTTTAAAACAGTGTGCACGGAATGAAGAACGGATATAACATAAATAAGTACTGTTAAAAACAGTGTTTTTTAGTGTGTCAGTCTATTGGCTTTTGTTTACCTTTTTCTAACAGCATTGTATATCTATTTCTTAAAAACACACATAATTACTATAAATATTATTAAAGAACCCAGTTACGAAATATCAGTTGAAAGGGCAGAGATTTACAAACCATAAGTTGAAAACATGCAAAAATAACATAAAACATTTAAACTAAGTCTTACAATATCATTTCAATAGTTACCTTCATATTTTAGCTGCAATATCGTGTAGGCGCTCAGTGGAACCGATCTAGACGTAGAAGCAGCTGCAGCAGAGACGTAGAAGCACAACCGGAGCAGGGACTAATGGAGCGGTGGAAGTTTCTAGAAGACTCAAGTGAAAAAGCGAAGTCTCGTAGAGTTGGCCAATGGTACACGACGTTGTCCTGAGACGTTCTTCTAGTGGGCAGGTCTGTGGGAGCGGTGGAAGCTTCTAGAAGACTCAAGTGAAAAAGTGAAGTCTCGTAGAGTTGGCCAATGGTACACGACGTTGTCCTGAGACGTTCTTCTAGTGGGCAGGTCTGTGGGAGCGGTGGAAGCTTCTAGAAGACTCAAGTGAAAAAGCGAAGTCTCGTAGAGTTGGCCAATGTACACGACGTTGTCCTGAGACGTTCTTCTAGTGGGCAGGTCTGTGGGAGCGGTGGAAGCTTCTCGAAGACTCAAGTGAAAAAGAATTGAGGACTATGGGCGCAAATCCGGATGCGAAATTTTTATGTATTTATTTTTTTTGTAAGGGAAAGTCGGGGACCTAACGCGCAATGATCGTATCTTTAAACATTTAACGCAACCCTTGTTCCTATTTTTTTGATACGCAGCGATGTATATTCATTCATTTTTATTTAAGTCCCCTAATTTATTATATCCGTAGCTAATTTTATTTTAATGCAATAATACCGCCATTATTTTCTTTATATGCGTACTTTTTCTTTTTTATAACACGTAATTTATATTTTATTATCCATATTTCTTTTTATATTTGACAAAATAGTTGTATTACGTTAATTCTTTTTATACGCTTTTTATTTATGTTTTGAAAATATTTTTTATACAACGTAACACTATTCAATTTTTCAGAAAGCCCGTTTTTTTTATATGTTTTTTATTAAATATTTTTATATAACGTTAACATATTTTTGTAATAGGGCCATGTTTTTATATTTTTTATTCATTTTTTATTTATTTTCTATTAAATATTTTAATATAACGTTAACATATTTTTTGTAATAAGGCCATGTTTTTTTAATTTTATTTATTATTTTTTTATAACGTTAACATATTTTTTGTAATAAGGCCATGTTTTTTAATTTTATTTATTATTTTATAACGTTAACATATTTTTGTAATAGGGCCATGTTTTTTTTTTTTTTTTTTCTTTATTTATTAATTTTTTATTAAATATTTTTATATAACGTTTACATATTTTTGTAATAGGGCCATGTTTTTTTTTATTTTATTTATTAATTTTTATTAAATATTTTTATATAACGTTAATATTTTTGTAATAGAGCCATGTTTTTTATTTTATTTATTTATTAATTTTTATTAAATATTTTTATATAACGTTAATATATTTTTTGTAGTAAGGCCATGTTTTTTATTTTATTGATCAATTTGTTATTAAATATTTGTATATAACGTTAACGTTTTTTGTAATAGGGCCATGTTTTTCTTTTTTTTTATTTATTAATTTTTATTAAATACTTTTATACAACGTTAACATATTTTTGTAATAAGGCCATGTTTTTTTCAATTTTATTTATTAATTTTTATTAAATATTTTTATATAACGTTAACATTTTTTTGTAAAAGGCCATGTTTTTTATTTTATTTATTAATTTTTTATACATTCTTTATTAAATTTTTTATATAACGTTAACATTTTTTTTGTAATAGGGCTACGTTTTTATTTTTTTTCATTTTTTTGCGTTACGGAATTTTATTTTTTTCTTATTTACAATTATTTTATTTCGCAATGATTACCGGTTTTGGCGCAGGCAGATTCAGGCGAGTAATTCCTTGTTCCCATCAACAGTGAGATCTGTGCAACTGATGGGGTCTCGGAGGCAGATATCTGAGTACAAGTAAGGGATTAGAATAAAGTCCCTACGTTTGCAAAGTCTCTGCCCTTTTATTTCACTGATAATTTCGTCAACTCGGATAACATTAGTAAAATCAAGATGACGAGTTTAACACAACCGTATGTTGTTTATGTAATTAAACATTTAACGTCTTCATGACCACTTAGCTAAAAGCTTTTTCAATTAGTTAGCAAAGGAAAAACACCATTGGTAAGGTTTAGAAACTATACACTTACCTGATTCACTAATATAAGGTACCTATCTGGTTAGAGTGGTGAACGTTTATGGAATCTTCCACATAAAATATAACCTGCATAAGAATAAAAGAACGATGTTATGAACATTAAACACAAGTGAGGGACCAAGACTCGTACAACAAAGAAGTAATGTCAACGTAGCAACACGTTGAGTGGAGATATTTCAAGTTGTACATTAAGAAAGAAAATATCCAGTAGCTTGTTCATTATTATAATACAAAGGTGCGCACCATTTGTTTGCTGGTGGTAGGAAAACCCCTAAGATCACCTAGATCTACTTAAAACAACCAGGAACACACACTACTAAGCTAGGCAACCTCGTGCTAGATGAAAACGTAAACCAATGATGAAATTCTGAACACAAATATATATATATTTAAACCAATTACATAATGGTTTGAAAAATGGCGAAACCGAAATAGTTTACCAAAAATTAGATTGCAACTATGAGTTATTTTTCTATTTATATAACCTTTGGTATTTAAAAATGGATTATAGTAATAATTATAATTTGAAAATAACTCACGGTGGAGCTCCAGTATGGTCCGTGATACGCACTGCACTTCACTGTGGTCCACTGGTGTTCTCCGTGAGTAGAGATGACTATCGTCTTCAGGGGGGATCACACACGGCACGTTGACCGGCGCGGAGGAAATTGCGGGGGTTTGCGGAATCGCAGCGGTATATTAATTAAATATTAAAGTTCAGTATTGTCCTCTGTACTAACATTAACTATTAAAATTTAAATATATCGTACACACACTCTACTTTCACATTAACCCCATCACCATGCAAAACCCCCACCCTCCCCTTCAAGACGTCCAAAATCAAGTATCAAGTAAGACCACAGCTACAAAGGGGAAAACGCTAGTTTGATAGGTACTCACGAACCCCTGGAAGGCCCAAGGTCAGATCCTACCCTGAGTGTCCTTATTGCATGTCCTCAGGGAATAATTGAGATGAGTCATCACACTAAGGCAGGAGAAATGAAATGACGAAGACATGTATGTTGCTTCTCAGTCACAGATCATTTTCTTTTTCTAGCTTGGCTCTTCCAATTTTCTGCACGAATTTCTGTTTCTCTTACCTCAAAACAAACAAACACTGTGTTTAAAGTAAAAAACTGACTAAAAATATTGTGAATGGTTCATTATTAGCCTACAGTAGGTTTAAAACACGCTTAAACACAGTTGACATTTTTGGTTCCAAAAGAATTTTTGTATACTTGCCAATTTTGCCAAAGCCTGTAACTCGATATTATCATCATTATTATATCATTACACTAAGAAAGACTATATAGTGGTCATTGGGGGGACTAATGACATGCAAGGAAACAATAATCAACTGATGCAGGGATTCAGATCATTGATAAAACAGACAGGTCACACCAACCTAATCCTGTCGGCCCTACCATACAACCATCATGTTCCTGGACTCAACAACCGGATATTCATGATCAATGCCCAGCTTGAGGAGTTATTGCGCGGATCTAATCATTCTTCTCTTCTTCCTATGCATCACATTCCACGCCACATGTACACTAAACATGGTCTTAAGCGGCCTGAGAATCTGTCGAATGATAGAAAAGCTGTGTAAGGACCCTCCAGTGGCTTCAGCTGGAATCCAAAGAAAACCTTAAAACCTGAAGATCTTTTTAACGAGAGAAAAATCAACATATCAGAAACACACATGGCAGACGTTCTCGACTATTTCAAAAATCACACCACAGTTGCGTTCTCCCATACCATTTCTCATGACGCTCACATGGGCGCTGGCGTGGCGGTTACATTTAAGAAGAAGTGCGGTAAGCCTGAGAAGCGCCACTACATAAATGATAAGCTTACTCGCCAGCAAGTAAAACATGGAGCCACCATCTACAGCCTTGTGACTAAGGAGAGATACTTTGGGAAACCAACTTTACCTGACTACGACGCCGCCTTTGAACAGCTCACTGGGGACTTCATAAGACATAAATTTGAGAAGCTGATTTGTTCCCCAATGGGCTGCGTGAGAGACCGGATACCATTACAGCACTTTGCAAAACAAGTGATCGAATTCCAAAGAATAACCCAGGCCAAGATACTTATTGTTTCCTACAATCAGCAAGCCAGTAGTATATTACGGAACGGCCTCTCTCACGAAGAATTCCTGACGTGGTTAAGAGCCTTGGTCTCCAACCCCCCAACTGATGGCCTGCCAGAGATCACCATGGACCATTTCCCTCCACTCCCTCACCGGCGAGACTGCAAGGATCCCGGGAAGCTGAGCGTCAACCAAAGCGGATGTCTGTGGACGATCTGCAACGTCGAAGTGAATCGCCTAAGTCACCAAGGACTCTTATTTCTGGTGATTCAACGAGTGATTTTTTATAAACAGTTCCTATTCTCCAAAACTACAAAACAATAAAAAATCGTAAAACAAACAGATAAAATTCCGAACAATCTAAAAATTGTCCATAAAAATTCACAAATATCGACAAAATTAATAAACTAGATGAACTTTTCAATTTTTCAGTTAATTCAAAACCTGACATTTTTGTTATATTCGAACATGGTTTAATTGATAATATTATGTTTTTCAAAATTAATGATGACTACAACTTAGCTAACTCTATCAGAGAAGTTCAATTAAAGGTGGAGGAGGGCTATATTTTATTAATAAAAATAAACTTTAATAAAAATTAAATGAAATATTTGCTCTGATCTGGATTTTGCTGATTGGTCTAATAATTTTTGGTAAAACATATCTACTAGATTTGGTAAATTCTTTTTCGACGTAAAATGGTCTATTAACTCCCGCAACCAGAGTTAATTTTGTCCCAAAAAGAAAATTAAGTTGAGCAACCGTGGAAAAACCAAAACAATTGGATAACTCCTAGAATTTTAAAATCTCGGGAACAGTTAAAATTTTATTCAGACATAGTTAATTCCGCAAATAGTAATGAATTCAAAGATGTTTACAAAAAGTATAACAAAATATATAGGCGCGTAATTCTGGCGGAAACACGGTACGACACAAACAAGTTCTTAACTGAATCTAAAAACATCTCTAAAGCAGCTTGGACATTAATAAATAATACCAAAAATAAACCTTTACACAGATCAATCCAACTCCAGATTAAAGGAAACCAAATAAACGATCTAAAAATTGTCGCTCAGGAGTTCAATAACCTTTTCACGTCAATTGGAAATTTTAAAAATCAAGCCATAGATAAAAAATATATAATACAATTCCTAATCCTCCATTATCATCCTTGGTTCTAACACCTGTGGAAGAGAGGGAGGTGGAAAAGTTTTTCAAAAGATGGAGGCTAAGAAGTCTGAAGATGTTAATGGGAAATCTATGTGGCTTCTTAAACAGTGTACGGAATTTCTTATCGGCCCTTTAATAAGTTATTTGAAGCCGATGAATTTCCTAATGACTTGAAAACCGCCAAAGTAGTTCCAATATTTAAAAAAGAAGATCCAGCTAATATTGAAAATTACAGACCCATATCTATACTTCCTGCTTTAAGCAAAGTATTTAAAAACTATTTTTGAACTGACTTTTAGATTTTTTGAAAAATACAATTTATTTTCTACAAAACAATTTGGGTTTAGGTCTGGTAAATCAATAACTGATGCTGTTAATCAACTTGTTGAATATACAATGAATGCCCTTGAGTCACACCAACAGGCGTCTTTCTTGTTCTTTCGAGGGCATTTGATGTGTAAATCACAACATTTTCTTTAAATAAATAGAACAATACGGCCTTAGAGGAGTACTTCAGAATTGGATAAAGTCGTATCTGTACAATAGGAATCAAAGTGTCTTTGTTGCGAACTCTAAACTCCAAATTAAAATGGAATGTCTCAGGGATCAATCCTTGGGCCGGTCCTCTTCATTATTTATATTAATGATATAGAGTCATCGGTGACCAATAGTAGTATAGTGCAATACGCCGATGACACGACTTTTTCGTTGAAAGATACTCGTAAGTCTATCAACGCATTGGAAGTGAATACTTTTGTTAATTAAAATTCGTGTGTTCAATATTTTTCTAATCATAATCTTCTTACTAATCCTTCAAATAACTTTATACACTTTAGTTTACGCCCAAGCCTAAATCAATTGAATGCTACTGTAATCTTGGGAGATCAAACTATTGAAGAGGTCGAATCAACCCAGTTTCTAGGTATGTATATAAACAGAGCGTTAACGTGGAATAACCACATAGACGCAATCTGCTATATCTTCCGGTATTTTCGCTTTACGAAATCTGTCTAAAACCTGCCCTCAAAATTTACTATTAATGGCTTATTATGGACTTATATTTCCTCATTTAGCATATGGAATAGCTCTTTGGGGAAATAACTCAAGAGCGAACAGCCAAAGAGGCTTTATATTACAAAAAAAAAAAAACAATTAAAATTATATTCAACCTAAATTTTAGAGATTCATGCAGAGAAGCTTTCAAAGCATTGCAATTGCTAACCCTGCCTTGTCTCTATATACTTGAAGTGGTATACTATTACCGATTTAAATTTCAACTAATTCAGGGTAGAGATATTCATGAATATGAAACAAGAGGTAGGGATCTTTTTAGAACTTCGCAACATAGGACGTCCGCGTACGAAAAATTGCCCTCCCAAGCAGGAGCTAAACTGTTAAATTACTCCCCCAGATTGCCACTATCACCTCCCCAGAGCTGTTTAAGCGCCGTTTTAAGCAATACCTAATTAATTTAAGCTGTTACTCTGTGAATGAGTTTAAAGATGGGGAAGAAATTTAAAATTGGGAACTCGGTGTTTTTGGAGAATAGGAACATATGAAATATGTTTCTTAAAAGTGTGAATGGTTTTTCAGGATAATATTGTAACTGTATGAATGTCGTAATGTGTGTAAATGTTTTTCTTTTCTTATCTTGACTTTTGCAATAGATTGTAAACATTGTCCTGCAATAAACATTATTCTATTCTATTCTATCATGATTAAATGGATTTTGCAGACTCGTTAGTTTGTAAATATAATCTTACTTACTAATTTTCTTGTGGGAATCACTCGTACGCTCTGTTGCCCAACTTCTTCCACAAGGACGATCCTGCCTTCCTGTTTTCTTGATAGCTACCTCTTTGAAAATAAATCCCCGCCACTCTGACACCTAGGACCCTCTCTTTCACCATAGGAATCATAGATCCAAAGTAATTTTCTCACAAAAAAGGGATGATCATCAAACATGTATGACTTGTAGTCCATTGAAATTTAAAATGTGTTAAAAAATCAATTGAAGTTCCCTAGCAACATTAAATATAAATCAAATCTTGCTGTGGGCGATTTTAAAATACTTTACAGAGGACTAGTCGAAAGAATACACGAACATTAAGTAATTTACGTATCAAAATTCACTGCTTTTTATTATTGAATATAGGTAAACAATGAACATATGATTCAAGCATAATAATAATTAAACATAGAGTATTACTACACACGAACTTGTTTAATTTATGTTGACTAACTTCTTTTACGAAGAGTATTGAGAAATAGAAAATATAAAGCAAGGTTGATTTTAATAATCTTGGGCAAGCTACTAGGTTAGACACTTGAAGAGGCCGAAAAAACAAGATATTGCAAAATGTCCTTAAAAAATACTAGGCCGACACGCAGCAAAGCGCTAAAGCGCCGCTTGCATGAGTGATCAGAGGCGTAACTAAGCCTTGAGGACGACAAACACACCAGTTTGTTTTGTATGTATTAACTTACGGTGATGACGTGATGAGCTACACAGTAGCCTACTTTAACTACTGCAGTATTACTTGAGGAAATAAAAGTTAATATTAAGTTTGGCATATGGCTTAGTATTATTAAATGGTATTGTTATTTGTTGTTCTATAATATATTATACAAAACTAATAGTTACACCTGAATTTTCAGTTTGAGTAGGTAGAAAAAATAACTTTAGGACGTTTTTTAACTTTTCCTTTTCTGCTTTGAGCACCTTAGTTTCCCATACATTTCAAATCTAAACGCTACAGCTACAGTAACTGCAACAACACAAGAGTGAATCAAATTTCCCTTGCAATTTGTTACTCTTATTCGCTCCGTTCACAGCCTCGCTTTGGCATTCGGCCGTTCTATTGCCACGGCGTTACGAGGCTGTTCGCAACGCTCTCAGCCTCGCTTCAGCTTTTGGCCTCAGACTTAATAATTAAACTGAGGGTAGTTTTTGCAATTGCATACTAACCAGCTGGTAAACTAACCACTAGTTAAGTTGTTTACAGTCTGCAATGTTAACATTTTCACGCAACGTTCAAAACACTGTAATGATTGATTTAAGGACTACTATATTTTCCACGAACTTGAATATTACTTAAACAGTTGTTCTTAAATGTATACAGCAAAACTTTTACCGTTGGTAACTGTTAAATTCAACTTTGAAATCGATTGTGTGAGGTCAACTGAAAAGAGATCAGCTCTCAGAAAACGTCCAATTACTGGTTATTTCCAGAAGACAGGTCTAAAGGTTCAAGCATTGGAAATGATCGCCTTTTGAACCCTTTGACTCCCTCACTAACAATGGCTTCAATTATCTGGAAACTATCTTAAGAACTTAGTTGCTAAATGCAAAGTTTAAAGATACAACAAAATATATAAGTCGATTGTTCTATTTGCAAGTTTAGTTGTCTTGTTAAGATTCGATACAGTTGTATTTTATTATCTTTTAATAATTATGTCCTTTTAATGTAAATAATTATTTGATTGTTCAGTGTAAATATTTATGACAAATCCCAATCAATGTAAATTGATATAAATGAGTCAAATAAATGGATCAGTCTTCTGAATTAGACCTACGCTCACTAAAATACATGCCGACACGAAGCACCAAAGCACCGCTGGCGTGAGTTAAGTGAATTGTCATGAAATTACGCATTTGTACTGACACCGGAATATCTCCTCAAAGTATTGTTAGACGGAGATAGATATTTCATATTGTACATATTTTAGAAATATCTTTAAGAATTTGAAACATAGCTTTAACTACGACAGTACATGTATTTTTGATAAGCATTTAAATAAGAGTGACTGTATGAAAGTTTAGGTACATATTTGAGCAAGATCTATAAAAGGTAGTCTGATACATACATTGTTTAATATATTGCTCTTATGGATTATGTAGTTCACTTAATAGCTTCACTATATGCAAATCGTATCCAGTTTATCTATGTATACATTCATCTCTATCTAGCCACGAAATTCAATTACAAGACAGCGCAGTTTACAAAACATAGTAGGTCGCTATTGTTGTAGAATAAGTTGAACGTTGCTCGTTGTTATGCAGATATTTAATAGAATATCTCAGCTGGTTTAGAGGTTTCTTATGCAAATACTGAACCATAACTGTATGCAACGTCTAAGTGCAAAACTGAGTTGTTACGTTTATAATGTTGTTTATAAAACTCACTCTGAAATTCAAATAACGTTGATGGTTATGGCTGTAACTATACTTTATCCATAAAAAATCATTGGAAAGCAATAGTTAGATATACTATTAACATTAAATCAATCTCATAATTAAACAGGCTACTTGCAACTTATCCAACAGACTTTACCTACAGACTTTAATAGGCACACCGACACTCTACACGATTCAGTTTGAGTTTGTTGTTGACGATGGCATTTAGATCGTTTTAATAATTAAAACGATCGAATGCCATCGTCAACTAAACTCAATTATTGAGCAAAAGTAAACACGACGTTTTGGGATTTAAAATTGATGCTCTTCTGTGAAAAATAACCCAAAACATAACACGAAACATTTGTAATAAGTAAGCTGTAATCAACCCACGCTGACCAGTTAATGTTTTAACTCAACGCCAAAAAGGCATTAATATTTTACACTTATTTGATAACACAACTAGCATAGACAACAACACAACATGCTTAACAACTATTATCCATTAAATGACAATAAGAGACCAGTAGCCAGACATCCGCATTGGCTGGCTTGTAGCAGCGACGACCAATCACAGCCGTGAATCAGACTGACCAATATAAGTGAGAATGCAAAAATTTCCGTCCATGCAGAGACAATAGAAGAGAATTTTAAAGTACAAGTTTACTGTATTTATTTCTTAAGTTGTTCTTTTTGTTGGTTTTTTGTATCATAAATTTGACAAAATGTCAAATAGAATATTTAGGGTGGATTTTGGATTTTTTTAATTCCACATTTAGACGGAACCTGACTTAACATCTAAGCCGTTTCAAAACCATAAAGAACCAAATTGCCAAATTTTTCCCACTCGTACTCATCTGTATCAAATTTCAGTGTATACAAATTTTTAAAAAGCGTAACTGTTTCAAACATCTATGTTTCATCTATTCATGATGTAATTAATGATGACTCTTGAGTGGTTGAGTGACTTTCTAGACATTATATTTAATAAACATTAATTTTATAATCGTGCTTAATGTATTGAGCTTGGCCTAGGATATATGGAAAGTTCCATAAGCAAATTGTGTGACATCAAAGCTGTGAGTTGGTTACGTCTCTTGGAGCGCAACATTTTAATAACCATTCCATTCCCTCAAATGGCATCCTCAAGTTTATCATTTTGCCAAGCGTGCATTTGTTAAACTTTAACAAGCCCACCATTGAAACCGCTGGTCATTCCGTATTTTGCATGAATTATATTAAAATATTCATCTGTGTCAATACTCAATCACAATGAAAACAGTGTTTCAAGTAGTTTCAATTTTTCAAATAACAAATACTGTTTTGAGTTGTCAGGTTTTACAGTACAATATTGTTGACAGTTTCTTTTAGAAATACGAGTTTTTCATTAAACCGCTACGGACTTAGTCTTAACAAAAGATCAGTTGGTGCTTGTTTTACAAAAAAGGTCAGAGTATATAAAGAGAACAAGACTGATGGAGGCTGAAGTCTGATCCAATATAAGAACTGTTAGAAAACAACAGACTCTATTTGTTATCTCTTGGTTGTTACCACGACGTTATTTACTTTCAAATGTTCAAGTGTTGAAAATATCCTTTTCCATTTTAAGTAAAATAATATTTTCTTTATAAACAATTATATCTACTTACATAGCAGTACCACAAGATATCTACTAAAATTGTATTCATGAATCGTTCGATAATTTATAAAAGTATTATTTATGTGTTATGTCACCACGTTCTGAGAGAGTTTAAACTGATTCATTTTGTTTAAGAAATACGCAATACTTGAACGGGCCAATCATAAAATATATAAAACTAATTGGTCCGACTACTTTAAACATTTTTTCATTAATATATTAATAGAATTATACCAAGTTTTTCTTATGAAACGTACAGTTTACTATTTTAGTATGGTATGTTTATTGACTGACAATCAAAACTGAAACTCAAAATTTACGTTGAACTTTCTATCAACCCTTGTTAACTATTTGTCGTCTAGAGAGCCTTAAAGAAACCCGTTTCATTCAACAGCATGTAGTTTTTAAAATTAGGTAACACGCAAAACCCAATACTTTGACAAAGTTAACTAGCGGGGTCTAATATTAAATTTATTCCAATGCTATGACTCAAGTTCTCTATTAGGCTAGCATATAATTGTCTGTAAAATTTCTGTCTTGCGTAAATGATAACAACGTTAAGTAATATTTTTTCTGTTTTTGTTCTCTATCATCATATGTAACTTACTACATCAAAGGATAATTTACTTTAAAAAAATATATTATACTCGTATTTAACAATAATTAAACTCATATTTAGCCACAAATATTTGTTGCAAGACAAAACGATGAGAATACTATATGTCTACGTCGATGGTTTTTAATTGGACTTAACCTAGGGTTAGTGGGCATCACAAAACGCTTTTAAGGAAAGCGGTCCAAACCCTGTGCCAGCGCCGGGAATCGAACCCGCGACCTTGCGCTTTGCAAGCCGTTGCCTACCCACTTAGCCTCGGACTCGGGCATTTATACGAAAGGATTAAAACAAAAATGTGTAGGAAATGTTCTGGCCAGAACTTGAGAGAAACTGGCTGAAGGGATTATACAGAGAATATTAATGAATCACAGGTGTAAAAAGTGGAGCTGGGTTCATTGCATTTGACCTTATTCCGAGGCGGTTTGTTCATTCAAGTTACGGATTGTGAAGGAAACTTCACAGAATGTCAGTTGCTTGGTAAGTTTAACACAAAATCACTTTTTAGTCAATATTGCTGCTTCCTGTTCTACAACGATATTTGTTTATGCAAGTCGATGTAATTTCAGTCTCATAACAAATACCTGAATATGCCAATTAATAAACTCGTTATGGGGTTTGTATAATATTTGTAAAGTCTCCAGATCTTTGCCGTTTGTCAGAAATCGGTAATATATGAATCAAACATAAGTTATTTGAAATTAACAATTAGTTTGTTTGGAATAAAACTGTTGGGTTAACCACAATGGAAAACAGTAGTTAACCAGCATTGTGTTTAACCCAAAAGCTTTATTTCAATTACGACAAACCACATAAGTTTTAAATAAAAAAGTTTGTTTCATTAACATTTGTATTTAGTGTTACACTAAACTGAAAAATATAATAGTTAACTGATTAATTCGTTGAAACAAAATTTTAAAACTTTGTTATTTTGCTACATGTGTAAAATGGTAAAAGTATGGGTAAACCATGTGATAAAAGATAATTGTGTAATTTTCTGACTACACGTTTCTTGCTTTTAGATGAGTCACCTTTACTTTGGTATAGTTAGATAACTAATCAAACTTTCTGGATAAGTGTCAAAACATTTGTAAGTGAATGTGTTATGATTGTTGGGGTTTTGGAGTTTACGGAAAGTTTATCTTGGTAGGCACAGGAATAACTCACGAGGTCCAAACTTGTAGCTTATTAATTTTGTTAATGAATATGAATATTACGTATCCAAACAACTTACTTTACTTACACATCAATGTTTCAAGATTCACGGTGTATTAAACATCAAACATGTAGAACAGTACTTATTTTAGTGTTATAAACAACATGTATAACTTGGTGTTGACAAAAGATTTATTGTTGATCGGGTTTTGCTTTTTATGCAGAATATTAGTCCGTGAAAACCGTGTTTTATATTCTGGGATGTAATAGATCAAGTGTAATGATTACACAATTGGGGCTATAGCGCTACGTTGATCAAAGAGTTAACCCTGGCTCAAAAAGCTTAACTACTGCTTTCAGTTTAATCACAGGACGTTCATTGAACTCCTATTTTGACTAAAATAATTATAGCGAAGAAATAAACTCAAAACAAACAAATATTGTAAATTTTAATTTATGAGGCCTTTTGAGCAGCAAAGCTGTTATCTTCAGATAAATTTTTATTTGTCAAAATTTGTTTTAAGGTTTAAGTTCCAAAGAACCAATCGCAAATATTTGTTGATTGGAAATAATTAACTTCTAGGTTATGCAGTGTCTGAGCAGTGTACGTTAGAGTTGCATCGTCTGCATATTGAACCGAACGACCGTTATTCATCAGTTCATGTAAATTGTTAACTTATAAAATGAACAGCATGTGTTAAATCTTCAAAAATGAAAATGGACTTAATTATAGTTGTCTATTTAAAAGGTCTACAAATCTAATCTGTGACAGATTATTATTGGAGTATTTTATTATTATGTTTAACAACATTGTTTTTTTTCATGTGTTTGGGTTATTCTGAATCTGATGTCAACAAAAGTTTTGTATTACTACTGTATTGAAAAGTTGTGAATTAGTAAAATGATTTAATTTGAGTGTTCTCTTTTAAGTAATTTCATAGTTTTCCTTTTGTGATCCAACAGCGTGGGTCCCAAAATGGACCCCTGAGGAACTCCATATTTTAGTTCAACGGGGTCGGACAAAGCATCGTTGATTTGTACTTGTTGCGTTCGGTCGCATAGGTAAGACTTCGCCCAATGAAGAGATAGTCCTCTGATACCATAGTTTCTTAATATTTTTAAAAGCTTTGAATGATCAACACAATAAAAGCCTTGACAAATCTAAGAATATGCTGATCGCTTTTTGTCTTGTGTCTAAAGCTTGTACAACGTTTTCAGCCAATTCATTTACGGCCTCGATTGCACATTTGTTTTTTTAGTCTAAATTGACATTTTGACAAAATATTTTGATTCTTAATAAAGGAATGAAGCCTTTCATAGAATATTAAATATTCAAAATTAATTAATTATTAATGTGCAAAAATTTTTTCCACCAATTTTCTAAACATTGGTAAGAGCGAAATTGGGTGATAAATTAGTCATGTCTAAGGAGCACCCTTTTTTAAAAACTGGAACCACTTTGCTTGGTTTTAGCACTGATGGGAATGTACCCTCCTGAAATGATAAGTTTATCAATTTTGTTAAAGCTGGTACAATATTGGTGTAACATTGTTTTAATAGCCAGGTTGACACCCCATACACATCAGCCGATTTTTTAGCAGACATATGTTTTATGGCATAAATTACTTCTTCGTCACTAACAGGATTTAGAAACATAGACTTCATGCAATTAAAAGTATTTTCACTCTTGTTTGTTGAAGTTCCTTCATTCATTCCTATGGCTACTTCAGAGTAGAACTTGTTGAAGTGATCTGCTATAATCTGACTATTCCTAACGAATTTAGTACCATCAATTTTGATTTCACTTGAGTTTTTTAAGTAACTTTATTATTTATTATTTCCCAGGCAGATTTGGTAAAATTGAGGTTTGTTTTAGTTTTCTATCTACGTGAAATCGCATATTCTCGCAAATATTGTTGAAATTCAAAGTCAGTGTTATTGTTTCTAAGTTTAACATTCTTTTGAGGTTAAAACCAATTTATCTTCTTCCTCTTTGTACAGAAATAATGTATTAATACTATATTTGGTTTTACTGTATTAAACATAAACATATTTATTGTCATATTACAAAATTCTTTTGTGTTGACAAACAATAACCATTAACAAAAAAAAACGTAATAACACAAACAACAAAACCAACTAATATACTTAGGTAACGCCACTGTTAACAAATAAGGGCCTAATTTACTACTGTAGTAGGCGGGAAATTAGTCGAAGGCGCCAGAAGAATTAAAGAACTCGTCAATGGTATACACTTGTTTAACTAAAAAACGTTTTAACGCATTTTTATAATTTGAAGTATTTTTTTTAGTTTTAAACTTTGTGGAAGATTGTTAAACAATTTTACTACCATATACCGAGGAAGATTTTGAGAAATTTTGAGTCTGTGATATTCATTTCTAAACTGATCATTTTGTCGTGTATGGTAAGTGTGAATGTCAGCTCCTGACATCTTATCACATTTAGGCTATTTAAACAAAATAAAACTGTTTCGTAAATATAAATACAGGGTAATTTTATAATCTTTAAATTTATTTCATAATTACTCTTTATTTATGGATTCAACCCCGCAAGTGCCTTTATTAAAACAGAGTGAATATTATTTTAAACACACCAGCTACCACGAAAAATCAACATAACTTATTAACTTTATTTCACTAATCATAATTATTTCAAATTTATGTTCTTACCGAAGCAAGTTGAATAAGTGCTCAGCCATAATATTGTTCATGCTAAACGTGGATAATATACAATTGTAAGCCTAGTTTAAAAGAATTGATGAGATTTTTGTCTGAAACAGCAAACACACAACATGTCTAGGCAACTGTTTGTTTATAGAAAAAAGACAAGTGAGTCCGAACAACTTGGTCCTAAAGTACTTGTAAATGATGGATATTTCGGACTTTTAGATTTATCTGGTCGACATATATTTCTAGATCAAAGAAAGATGTAGAGGAATTGTTTTCTAAGGTTGGTTAATTGCAAGCATTATTACTGAGTCAAAAGGTTCAAAGGCGATCATTTTCAGCCTGAGAAGCTTCGAACCATTCCTTTGTAAACGAGGCTGTAATTCGAGGGTTTAGTCAGAGCCGAATCTCTTTAATCTTGCTGTCCGGACAATTTGTTTTATTTGAGGATTCTTAAAAGACCACTGGCGTAATGATTGTTACACAATTATAGTGTTCAGTGATTAAATTTCGCGTTTTCGCTGCTATAAATATGTTGTTATAGCTCGTTAAGAATTGTTTTATGTGAATAATTTGTAATTAAACATAAAATAGGTTTTGTTACCCGTCTATATCCAAAAAATGTTGAGGGTTGTTACATCCCCGATATTGATGTGAAGACATCATCGTCAGACGTGCAGTCTTAGAAAATCCGCCTGTTGGCTTTCTGTCACAAAGATGAAAATGAAGACAACACATGAAGAAACACAATATGGCGAAACACCGAAATAAATTAACATATTTTACAGTTCATAACAAAAACACCGAAATAAATAGATTTAATACAGTTTTAAAAAACGAGTAGGCCTACACACACACACGAACAAACAGATCACAGCGATTTAATTTGTAATTAAACTATCCGCCTGGTTTTTAGCAGCTATGAGTAAATAACACTTACAAGTAATTGGATGAAAGGTTATTTTAACAGATTGATATATTGGTTAAATACTTTGATTGTTTTAACCACCGACAGGACATCAAACTGTCGTGAATTAACAGAATTATCAATTCTTCAACTGGCATAACAATTTAAACGGGTTAAACAAGACACAACTCCACACTAAATTTAAACCCACTATTTTTTTGAAAACATAAATGCTTGAATGAGTAAAAATATATTTTAAATTATTTTAGGTTTTTAAACATCCTGTATAGTCCAACCGAAAAATACCTTTTAAGAATGAGTCCAAATCTTTAGAATTGTGTCGGTTTTGAGAACTTTGGTAGATAACTCTGCCAATTTCAGATATATGGTTATTGGTCATAACATCGTTCTTTATTCTTATACAGCTTATATTTTATGTGAAATATAATCAGGGAGATTTACGGTATAACTTCAATGGTCTAGTTTTAAAAACAATGGAAAACTAACATGGAAACTTCTAAAGCCAACAGTATAGTTTTATTGTATCGAATGAATACGAGAAATAGAGAAGAAAGGAATTAATACCTAACTTTGGCAAAATACATTTCCAAAGGTTTAAGTACCCCTTTGTTTCACTCACTGTTTATAGTTGAAGATATTATGCGAAAAATGGTCGAAGTGTTTCAGGTTTATTTGTGAGTAAATTGAAAAATTTAAAAACTGCTAACCACTGTGTGAAATGAAGCATTGTGATCCTTAAGGGTAAAACTAAGTTCTCCGCGAAAACCTTACGAAGCCATAAACATAAAGTTCGGTCCCCGGGACTATTACCGAATTGCTTTTGGCGCTTTGGTGTAGTAAACAGTTTTAGATAGATTCATCCGTTTAGCTAAACGTTGCACTGGGAGTTGTGTTTTATGGTGTAATTTCTTTACGTACTAAACTATTATTCCTTACTTTAGTTCGATCAAGAATCAAATTTGGTTACACAATAGTAGATATTGAAAATGTTTAAAAGAAGTTAAAATTTGTTTGTTATAACACTTTTAGTACTTATAAATCATTGATTGGTAACTCGTATTTATGATTAAGAGCGGATATAATATACATCTGTTAAAAAGACACAACATCATTGTACATCTATTTCTTAAAAACACCCATTACTATAAATACTATTAAATAACAGAGTTACGAAATATCAGTTGAAAGGCAGAGATTTACAAACCATAAATTGAAAACATGCAAAAATAACATAAAACATTTAAAACTACGTCTTACAATATTACTTCAATAGTTACCTTTATATTTTAGCTGCAATATAGTGTAGGCGCTCAGTGGAACCGATTCTAGACTGCAGAAGGAGCTGGCAGCTTCTCAAACCAAGCAGACAGGACGGTTATCTGAAGATCTTCGTCTAGAAGACTCGGGAGGTTCCGGATTTGGCCAAAGGTACACGAAGTTATCTTGGATGATCTTCCAGCGGGCAGACTATGGGAGCCTACCTTGTTATATAGGGGAAATTTGGGGACCTAACGCCGCATTGGTAAAATCTTTACAATTTAACACTTATTATTTTTGATAAGCACCGGCGTATATCCGTCAAATTATTATTTTAAACGTAAAACACTTTTTTTAACTTTTTTAAATTTCCCTACTAAATTTTGTATGTATATATTAAAAAAATACTTTTTTAAAATTACGTTCCATAGTATTTTAGTTTTTAACGAAATTTACATTGATTTTCTTTTTTGATGGGACAGAGGGGGGGGGGGGTTGTCATTCGATGTTCCCATCAACAGTGAGATCTATGCGAATAACAGGGACGTGGAGCTAAATACAATTTTTGGAATACAATTTTTTTATAACGGAATAATTGTTTTATTTGTAGTCATTTTTTACAACGCGTTACAGAATTTCAGTTTTAACGAAATTTACGTAGATTTGTCTTTTTCGAGGGTTTTAATATTTTGACAATGGGGGGGGGTTGTCATTCGATGTTCCCATCAACAGTGAGATCTATGCGAATAACAGGGACGTGGAGCTAAATACAATTTTTGGAATACAATTTTTTTATAACGGAATAATTGTTTTATTTGTAGTCTTTTTACAACGCGTTACAGAATTTCAGTTTTAACGAAATTTACGTAGATTTGTCTTTTTCGAGGGTTTTTAATATTTTGACAGGTGGTTGGGGTTAAGTCATTCGATGTTCCCATCAACAGTGAGATCTATGCGAATAACAGGGACGTGGAGCTAAATACAATTTTGGAATACAATTTTTTAGAACGGAATAATTGTTTTATTTGTAGTCATTTTTTTACAACGCGTTACAGAATTTCAGTTTTAAACGAATTTTACGTAGATTTTTCTTTTTCGAGGGTTTTTAATATTTTTTCAGGTGGGGGGGGGGTTGTCATTCGATGTTCCCATCAACAGTGAGATCTATGCGAATAACAGGGACGTGGAGCTAAATTCAATTTTTGGAATAATAATTTTTATAACGGAATAATTGTTTTATTTGTAGTCTTTTTTTTACAACGCGTTACAGAATTTCAGTTTTAACGAAATTTACGTAGATTTGTCTTTTTCGAGGGTTTTTAATATTTTGACAAATGGTGGGGGGGGGGTTAAGTCATTCGATGTTCCCATCAACAGTGAGATCTATGCGAATGACAGGGACGTGGAGCTAAATTCAATTTTTGAATACAATTTTTTTAGAACGGAATAATTGTTTTATTTGTAGTCATTTTTTACAACGCGTTACAGAATTTCAGTTTTAAACGAATTTTACGTAGATTTTTCTTTTCGAGGGTTTTAATATTTTGACAGGTGGTGGGGTTGTCATTCGATGTTCCCATCAACAGTGAGATCTATGCGAATAACAGGACGTGGAGCTAAATAAAATTTTGGAATAATTTTTTTATAACGGAATAATTGTTTTATTGTAGTCTTTACAACGCGTTACAGAATTGTTTTTAACGAAATTTACGTAGATTTGTCTTTTCGAGGGTTTTAATATTTTGACAAATGGGGTTAAGTCATTCGATGTTCCCATCAACAGTGAGATCTATGCAAATGAACAGACGTGGAGCTAAATAAAATTTTAATATAATTTTTTAGAACGGAATAATTGTTTTATTTGTAGTCATTTTTTACAACGCGTTACAGAATTTCAGTTTTGAACGAAATTGACGTAGATTTGTCTTTTCGAGGGTTTTAATATTTTGACCTTGTGGGGGTTGTCATTCGATGTTCCCATCAACAGTGAGATCTATGCGAATAACAGGGACGTGGATAAATACAAATTTTGGAATACAATTTTTTAGAACGGAATAATTGTTTTATTTGTAGTCTTTTTTTACAACGCGTTACAGAATTTCAGTTTTAAACGAATTTTACGTAGATTTGTCTTTTCGAGGGTTTTAATATTTTGACAAATGGGGTTGGTTGTCATTCGATGTTCCCATCAACAGTGAGATCTATGCAAATGACAGGGACGTGGAGCTAAATAAAATTTTTGAATATAATTTTTTTGAACGGAATAATTGTTTTATTTGTAGTCATTTTTTACAACGCGTTACAGAATTTCAGTTTTAAACGAAATTTACGTAGATTTTTCTTTTTCGAGGGTTTTTAATATTTTGACCTGGGGGGGGTTTCATTCGATGTTCCCATCAACAGTGAGATCTATGCGAATAACAGGGACGTGGAGCTAAATAAAATTTTTGGAATATAATTTTTTTGAACGGAATAATTGTTTTATTTGTAGTCATTTTTTTACATCGCGTTACAGAATTTCAGTTTTAAACGAATTTTACGTAGATTTGCCTTTTCGAGGGTTTTAATATTTTGACAAATGGGGGGGGTTGTCATTCGATGTTCCCATCAACAGTGAGATCTATGCAAATGACAGGGACGTGGAGCTAAATTCAATTTTTGCAATACAATTTTTTTAAACGGAATAATTGTTTTATTCGTAGTCAATTTTTACAACGCGTTACAGAATTTCAGTTTTAAACGAATTTTACGTTGATTTTTCTTTTTCGAGGGTTTTTAATATTTTGACAGGTGGTTGGGGGGGGGTTTAGCCATTTGATGTTCTTATCAACGGTGAGATCTATGCAAATGATGGGGTCGTGGAGGCAGCTATCTGAGTACAAGGAAGGGATTAGAATAAAGTCCCTATGTTTGTAAATCTCTGCCATTCAATTTAACTGATAATTTCGTCAACTCGGATAAAACTTTTAAGTAGTTAGTAAGTATAATGATTTTAATACTACTTGTTCATGAAATTAAACATTTAAATTTTTAACACTTCGTTATTGTAAAGCGTCTTTATGGCCACTTAATAGCCTAATATTTTAATTAAATTAAATTAGTAAAGGAAAAACACCCCTAGTTAAGTTTAGAAACTGAATCACTAATATAAGGTACCTACCGGGTTAGAGTGATGAACGTTTATGGAATATTTCACATAAAATATAAGCTGCATGAGAATGAAAGAACGATGTTATAAACAATAAACACGAGAGGACCAAGACACGTACAACCAAAAAGCAATGTCAACGCAGCAACACGTTGAGTGAAGATAGTACAAGTTGTACATTGAGAACGAAAATATACAGTAGCTTGTTTATAATTATAATACGGAGAAGTTTTATACCATCAGCTAACAGTAGTATATGTTTAGTACGCACCATTTGTTTGTTTACATAGATGAGACAATAAGGTAAGTACATTTTTCCTGGAATTGATTGCAATGTCGAAAGTTCAGTATTGTCCTATGTACAACACTCAATAGAAGTTGAAAGCATGTCACAAGTCTAAACTAACTTGCACTTAACACAACCAGGAGCACCCTTAAAGGGCAGCCTGTATATTATAATACAGGCTAGGCAATCTCGTACAAGAAGAAAACTTGAAACTAAACTATTAACATTAAATATGTATAGTCTACCTTCACGTTAACCTTATCACCCATCAAAACACATCACCCTCTCTTTCATGGCGTCTCACAGGGGCGTATTTACGGGACGAAGGGGACCGGACCACCCCAGGGACCCAGAGAGAAAGGAAAAAATATAGAATATTAGGACAAATATAGAAGTCAAACTACAGTACGTACGTTTCACATGTTTTAAAATTGTATTATGTCCACATTATTTCAACTGATTAAGTACAGTTTTATGTGAGAGCTACGAGTAGGGCAGTGATGAAGGTATTGAGTCCGCTCTTCTGCAAATATGACAGAGTTGAGTGCGAGTTGATGTGTTGAAGGGGTCGGAAACATCGCTTGTTTACAAGTACCTACCTTCCTCCCCATAGTGGACTTTCCAAATTCCAGTGATGGCGCTTTTGCGTAGTGGGAGGGGTTTGGAAACATTGCTCTGTGCTTACTACCTTCCTCCCTCAGAGTGGACTTTCCCAGTGACAACGCTTGCGAGTTGCGTGTGGCTTGACAGATACGTATTTAAACGTATGTTCATTACATCAATCCGACATTCGTC